>VMDO01001088.1:0-216091 GCA_007922755.1 Pedetes capensis
CCAAAATAAGAATGTAAAACTATAAAGTTTCTACAAGTAAATAAACAACAAATCTACAAGCAAAAGAACCTTTTAAAACTTGGAGTAGGCAAAGATTTCTTACACAGGTCACAAAAAGCAAAAAAATCATAATTTTAAAATGTTGATAAACTTGACTTTATAAAAAGAAAATGGGGGTGGCAGCTAGAGACATAACTCAGTGCAACAGTACCTGCCTAGCATTCACAAGGCAGTGGGTTCAATACCTAGATCTGGAAAATAATTTGAGATAGAAGACTCCTGGGAGGAACAAAAACAAGAACAGAAAAAAAAAAAAAAAAAAAAAAAAAAAAAAAAAAAAAAAAAAAAAAAAACACCACACACACAAAAATAAGTGTAACCTCCTGAAACTTTGGCAGCATGTGGTAGCACATACATATAATCCCAGCACTTGGGAGGCTAAGGCAGAAGGATAGTGAGTTGAAGGCTAACTTGGGCTACATAGTTTGAGGCCAGGCTAAGAGAGAAAGAGTCAGGGGGAGGAAGGGGGCCAGAGAGAGAGAGGAAGGAAGGGAGAAAGGAAAGAAGGAAGGAAGGAGGGAGGGAAGGAAGGAAGGAAGGAAATGAAACTGGCAGAGAACTTGCTTAGGAAGTGTGAGGCCCTAGGTTTGGTCCCCAACATGAGAAAAAAAAATTACTTTTTGCTCATTGGAAGACATTGTTATCAAAACAAAAAGGCAGCCAGATGGGGTAGCATCGCCTCCAATCCCAGTGACTTGGGAGGCCAGAGGCAGCTTGTGTAATTTAGCAAGACCCTGTCTCAAATGAAAAATCAATAAACCCAGATCCCTACCATCAAGCCAAGGGGTTCGGCCCAGGGGTAGAGCAGGTGTAAAGTATGTGTGAAGCCATGGGTTCAACCTCCAAGAACCACAAAAAAACAAAAAACAACAACAAAAGAAACCTCAAATACTTCTATCTGATCAGTTCCAGAATATACAAAGAATAGATCACTTAGCCTAAAATTGGTAGTGGTGGTGGGTTTTAATTAATTAATTTATTTATTTAGGTACTTGGGAGTTGAACTCAGGGCCTCACACATACTTTGCAAGCGTTCCACCACTGAGCTGCACCCCCAGCCCATTTTTTGAGTCAGAATATTGCTAAATTATGCAGGCTTCCTCCAGCCTCCAACTCATGATCCTCCTGCCTTAGCCTCCCAAATCTCTGGGATTACAGGTGTGCGCCACGCACCATGCCCAGCCAGCCTAATGTTAAAAGGGGGAAGATTTGGACAGAATTTTACAAAGAAAAATATATAAGTTGCCAACGAGCACCTGCAAAAATACACAGTATCGTAAGTCATCAGGGAAATACTAAACAAAACCCTGATGAGACACCACTTCACACCCACTGGAACAGCTGCCACTGGACAAATGAACAGCGGTGTGCGTCAGAGAAGAGGTGAAGCAATGGGCTTTCATACATTGCTGGTGGGGCTGTGTGCACAACAGCCACTTTCAAAACTGTTTCATATTTTCTTTAGAAAGTGAAACGGAGGGGCTAGAAAGGTAGCTCAATGGTTGGACACTAGCCCAGCATGTGCCAGCCCTGAGTCCATCCCCAGAACCACACACAAAAAATCAATAAACCCAGATCCCTACCATCAAGCCAAGCTATTCCGCTTTTTGCTAGCTATTTAAGGTAAATGAAAACATATACTAGCACAGACTTGTACACAGATAGTCCAAGCATCTTTACTTGTTGTTGTTGTTGTTGTTGTTGTTGTTAGGGGCTGTTTAGTCAGTCCAACTCATAGCAACCCTCATGGAGTTTTCAAAGGCTAATTTGTTTTGGGATTATTTCAGGAGTGGGTTGCCAAGTCCTTCTCCTGTTTTTGAGGTGCGGATGATCAAACCCATGGCCTCAGAGAGTGCAGAGCAGTACTCCACCAACTGAGCTAAACCCCAGTCCCACATCTTACCTGTTGTTGTTAGGTGCCATCGAGTCAGTGTCTGACTCAGAGACCCTACATACAACAGATGAAACACTATTGTCAGTACTTCTCTGCTATTCATAGGGTTTTCAGTGGCTGTTTTTTGGGAGTGGGTTGCCAGGTCCTCCCAAGCCTACAGCACCTGGTGTTCCCAGGTGGTCTCCCATCCAAGTACTAACCAGGTCCGACCCTGCTTAGCTTCTGAGATCTGACAGGATCAGACACCACAGTGGTATACCTGTAGGTGCATTTTATTTACAATAGCCAAAAATCTATAAACAACTGAAATTTCCACCAAGAAGTAAATGGATAAACATAATAGAGTCTATCCATTCAATGATATATTATTGCTCAACATGAACGAAGAAATTATGGTACATGCAACATGGATGACTCTTGAGAATATTATGCAGAGCAGAAGAATCCAGATGGGAGAAAATCTATAGGTACAAATCTATGCATATAAAATTCTCAAAATTGCAAACGTACCATGATCAGTGGTTGCCTGGGGCTGGGGTAAAATGAAGGGCTGAGGAGGGGCACAGGGCACTCTGACTGAGATGGTTGTCTGAAGAGGGACACAACCAGCCCGAACTCACTGAATTACACTTTTTAAGTGGATCCAGTTTGCTATACATAAATTGTACCTTAAGGGGATGATAAAAATAATTTCATTTATTATGATATAGAAAAACCTAAACTAGCCAGGCGCCTTCCATCATGGCACGAGGCAGCAGAACAGCCCTCACCACAGGTAGCCTCTGGACCTCGGTCTCTCAGCTTCCAGAATGGCAAGAACTAAATTTCTGTTCTTTATAAACTTCTCAGTCTCAGGGATTCTGTTATAGCAGCACAAAATGGACTTGCAGACTACCTGATGCAAAGACTGTTATAAAACTACAGGAATCAAGGCACTGTGGTACTGAGAGAGTAGACAAATTCATTGGAAAACTCACGAACTCAGAAGGCTGAGGCAGGAGGATTATGAGTTCCAGGCCAAACAAAAACAAACAAAACTCTCCAATACAGGCCTAGATTCAAACTGGCTTTTTTTTTTTTTTTTTAAGACAGAGTCTCACGATGTGGCCCAGGCTGGCCTCAAACTCACAATCCCCTGCCTCACCCTCTTAAGTGCTGGGATTACAGGCCTAGGCCACTACGTCTGGCTTCATTCAATTGACTTTCAACAAAAGAGCCCTAAAGAATCCGATGGCGGAAAGAAAAACCTTTTCAACAAATGGAGTTGGAGCAACGAAATACACACATAAAACAACAGTAGTGAAATAAACCTTGATCCTCTACCACACAACATACACAAGAGTGAATTCATTAACTCCATAACTATACGCTTAACAGAGGAAAATATTGTAAGTATCTTTGCAGCGTGGCTTAGGCCAAGGTTTTTCATAAAGAACACAGAACGTGATTACCACAAGCAAAAAAGAAATGTGTAAAATTAGACCTCATCAAAAGTAAAATGAGCCGGGTGTGGTGGCGCATGCCTGTAATCCCAGGGGCTTGAGAGGCGGAGGCAGGAGGATCACAAGTTCGAGACCAGAGGAAGTCTGCATAACTAAGTGAGACCCTGTCTCAAAAAGTAAAAAAATGGGCTGGGAGTGCAGCTCAGTGGTCCAGCACTTGCAGACCATGCAAGCGCGAGGCCCTGAGTTCAACCCCTAGTACCGCAAAAAAAAAAAAAAAAAAAAAAAAAAAAAAAAAAGTGAAATGAGATACCTTTGCTTATTAAAAGATTCTGTGAAGAAAATGAATAGACAAACAAGGCACAGACTAAAATAAATTCTTTGCAAAATATATACCTGACAAAAAACCAGTGTCCGGAAAGAATAAGGAAAAGTCAAGCCATCCAAGTTTAAAATGAGTCACAGATTTGAAAAGCTTTTTCACAAAGGAAAAATATGTGAATAGCTAATAAGTATGTGAAAATGTGCTCAACGGCATTAGTCATCAGGCTAAGGCAAATTAAAGCCATAATGAAATACCACTGCACACCCACCAGAACGACTAGAATTTAAGAGTGACACCACCAAATGCTGGAAAGGATGTAGAGCAACCAGAACCCACAGACATTGCTGGTCGGACTGAAACAGAGTGTCCAATGTGGGTGAAGATCTGGTAGTTTCTTCTAACACTAAATTGAGACCTGTTCTATGGCTCAACACAGAAGAAATGAAAGCATTTGTCCATGAAAGACTTGTGCAAGAAAACTCATCAAAGAGCTTTATTCCTAAGAGGCACAACTAGAAACAGCCAGAGGCCAGCCAACGAGAGAATGGCCAAGAAAACCTCAGAACGGTCACGCAACGAACAGGCCTCAGAAGTAACGTGGAATAAGGTGCTCTTCCTGCAGCAACACGGGTGGATCTGCAACATTCAAACTGGCTAAATTAATCTAGGGTGGAAAAAATCAGAATGATGGCTGCCCCTGGGAGAGGAGGGGGCAACAGCTGAGTAAGAAAGGGTGTGAGGGGTTCTCTGGGGTGATGGAGATGTTCTGTGTTCTCATAGGAGTCAGGGTGTGTGCATCTGTCAAAATTCAGAGGGTGGTACACTGAACTTCTGTGCATTTCATGATATATAAATGCTACCTCAAGGGGAGAAAAGGCCCCTAAACAAACACTGTACTGTTGTTAATGAAATACAAACACAAACTGGAAGGTGTCCCCACAGAGCCTGATTGTTGGTGACAGAGGGTGAATTTAAGATGCTTCTAACAGTGGTGCTTGGTTACCACGGAGTCCAGGTGGTGGGAATGTGGGTGTGCTTGGTTACCACAGAGTCCAGGTGGTGGGAATGTGGGTGCTCACTCTGCGATTCTGACATCTCTTCTGGACATTTGAAATCTTTCGCAGAATATTAGAAAAAAAATTAAGAGATTGGGACACATTAACCAAAAATAGGAAAATAAAATGAAATATAAGAAGTGTCAGGAGACCGAAGACCCTTCGTTTTCTAAGCCCCTGAGCTTCCAATTTGCACCTGCCCCTCCCAGTGGCAAAGGAATCCCGAGAGCTGGCTGCCCAGCCTGTGCTGAGGAGGTCCCTTCTGTTCCCAGGCACATCCATTTCTCTCTGCTTCCCTGGCCTGCCGCAGGACAATCAGTGGAATCCGTGGCCACCAATCTGCAGATCCCGGGAAAATGCAAGCCTAAAAGGGGATAGGGCTCTTGAGAGCCTGCACCGCCACCTGGTGTACAAAAGGCTTTCTGCACCCACTCCTCTCAGGCTTCTGGCCCGTCAGCCCTGGTCCCCTGCAGCAAACCAAAGTGTGCCATGCCCAAGAAGAAAATGACCCGCTCTGCCCACACCCTGCATCCAATCCCCGGTGCACACCCCCTACCCCCCGACAAACATTGCAGAGGCATGGACGGAGGCCACCCTCTCCAGCGTAGCGCAATCCCCCACACCTCTTCCTCTCTCTGCCTCATACAATGACATCAGGACCTGGACTTTCGGAGGACTCCTGAATTCCTACATATGTGGAGGCCAATCGTGGTGAAGTCCAAGTTCTTGAATCATGATCACTAGCGAGTTCCTGGGACCCCTGCAGTGGGGATCAAACCTACTGCCTAGGACAGAGCCCAGGGACCTCCAATGGCCCCACTTCCTGGCTGCCCATTGTGAGCACCAGGGCTGGCAAGGACAGAGCAGGAGGCGGCCTGAAGGGAAGCCACAGAAGGGTGAGGCCCAGGGTCTGCTGCTGCTGGACAGTCATACCCATGCCCCGCATCCCTAGTTTCCCGAGACAGCCAAGAGTGGCCTCAGAACAGCAAAGCCCTAGATGCCAGGACTAGGTCTCTAGGAAAGGTCTCATCTGCAAGGTGGGCTGCATCATCCTCTGACTTATTAAAGCAGCATTTTTAGGGGGGTGGTATTTGGGGGTTGATCCCAGGGCTTTGCACATACTTTGCAAGTGCTGTACCACTGGGCTGTACCCCCTGCCCGTTTTTTATTTTATTGGTTTTGAGTCAGGGTCTCGCCAAGTTATTCAGACTACCCCTGGCCTCAAACTCACAATCTTCCTGCCTCCACTTCCTGAGTCACTGGCATTACCCATGTGCACCCTGCACCCAGCTAGAGAGGCTCTTGAATCCTCTTTGTCCGCCAGTACCCAGGTCCTCTCCAGGTAAGTAGAAACACTGCCCAGAACAGGACAGAAGGAGGACACAGGAGCGGCTGCACAAGGGCCCGGCTAAGCCAAGGGCAGGCCCCAAACGCCAGGAGCCGGGGAGAAGGCAGCTCAGAGCAGCATCAGCAGGAAGTGTGTGGGCCCTGCTCTGTGGCCTCCATCACAGCTCGTCAAGATGGGTCCCAGCCAGCAGGTGCATCTGCGGCCTTCCTTCCCACATGGACTCCTCAGTTCTAGGTGGCCCAGCTCCCAGCAGCCTCCCACTCTCTGCTTGCAGGGCCTCCACAGGCTCAGCGCGAACAAGGCATGGCTTCCGAGGAGGTGTCACCCCCTCCAAGTACCTGCAATACCCATAACTGTCTCTCCCAAGTGATAGGATGATCTCCTGAGATGCAAGGGGACTGAGCATTAGGGAGAGACACAGTGAACCCCAGGAGACAGCAGGTCGGGGGTCTGTCCTGAAGAAGAGGCTGGAGGCAGGGAGAGCAGAGATAGGATGGGTGGGATTTGAGGGGCCGCAGCCCGGCCTGGTGGGTTACAGGGAGGCACACAGACACCACAGCCTCCCCCACCTGCCAGGCCACCCCGGGGCCACCCGAGTCTACAGATCTCCATCATTCCGCTCACCTCTCCCAGGGACGGTGTCGGAAGTCCTTGCCTTTGGCCAGTGTCCCATCCTGGGAGGGAGGAGGAGGTCCTAATTCGGCCCCCAGCTCCACAGGCCAGGCGAGAACCACCTGGTCCTCCTGCCTCCCCCAGGGGCAGGGACCCAGAGCTGGGGGGAAACTGGGTGCCAGGTACAGACACCAGGCCCACAGCAGGACTGGGGGCTCCGCAGGCACTGGTTGTGCCACACCAGGGCTCCCCACAGTCCTGCTGGAGACTCAGTGGCCACAAGACCCAAAGGAGCAGAGCTCAAAGCGGGTGGTGTGCCTCCCTCAAGGCTGCAGCCTCCAAGGCTGCCTCCCCAGACCCAGGCCACCATCCTCTTGCCCTCAGCCCAGGGGATCAAACCACGGCCAGGGCCTCAGGGCTGAGATACCTAGAGCGCTCTGTCCTGGAGGAGGAGGGCAGGGCAGAGTGGGGCTGGTCAGGGCTGGCCTCCATGTCAGCATCCAACGGCCTCTTCAACAACTGAGCAACCCATAAACTGCAGTGACTCCTCTTCTCCAGCCTCCCTTCCTGCTGCCAGTCACCTAGTGACCATGGGACACTGAGGTCCCACCACAATAAGGATAAAACAAAGCCTTCAGCAGGACCTCCAAGGCCCCTCATCTCATGGCCCCTGACCTGCTCTTCTCCAACAATGTGCTCTGCTCACTCACACCTTTGTGAGGTCCCAACCTCAGGGCCTTTGCATGTGCTATCCCCTTTGCAAAGCGTTCCCCACCTGGAGCTTGGGCTAGTCGGGTCTTTCTAGTCAGTGAAGCTTCAGCTTAATGGTATCCTCCATGAGGGGGCTTGCATTATTGCCCCTAAGCACTAGCAACAATCCCATCTGCTGCTCTAAGCTTCTTCACAGCCCTCATGGGAAACCATCTGACATCCAGTGCAAAGACCAAGTCCCAAGGGGCCAGACACTGCATTCTTCCCGCTCCTCCCTGCAGGCCAAGACCCTAGAGGAATCTAGGCACATGGCAGAACCTCAGTAAACAGTTACTGAGCCCACGGGAACAAATGTGCCTCATGGAGACCTAGCAATGTGACATGGACCAAAGCAGAGGCTATGGCTCAAGGTCTTCTGGCTGCTGGCCCCTGTTTTAGAGGCAGAATTAGGAAAGTGGGGAAGAGCTGGGCCTGGGCTCCCTCCTGCCACCTGCAGCCAACTGGCAAGCCCCCCAGCCCAAGGGATGTTGAGGTTTTCATAGCAAAGCTTCAGAGCCGCACCTCTCTGCCAATTTCAAGGGGCATGTCGCTGTATTCACTCAACCTGGCTCAAGTCAGCGTCCTCTTTTGTTAAAAAAATAAGAGATGGAGGTACAGGAGGTCCAGACCTGAGCTATTGGGCCCATCCAGAGTCCTCCAAAGAGGGGGCGTCCAGGAGCTGCCTCTGCGCTGGTGTCCTGAGTCCAGGGCATGGCCTAGGGCCCACGTCCACTCTCCAAACGTGGGCCATGTGTTAGGAGGAGGCCTCCTCACCCACACCCAGTCCCACACCCAGCCCCCACGCCCCAGAGCACACCAACCTGGACCACCCTGGGAGCCCCTCAGACCCCCTGCAAGGGTGGGCTTCAGCCAAGGCAATGCCCCTGCTAGCGGGAGAACCACAAGGCCAGGCAAGTGCAACCAGGCCAGGTTGGGACACAAGAGGACAGGGCTCGCAGGCAGCTCTGGAGGTGCCCAGTTGCTCACACGGTTCTGTGGCAGGAGCTGGGCAGGAAGCCATGGCCACCGGGACGAGGGAGAGAGAGGTCGAGAGTCAAGGGCTCCTTCCAGCGCCCTCAAATGGGGCTGCATGGCTGAGGCAGCAGGAGCAGACGATGTAGGTTATTTGGGGGGCTGATGGGGAGAGAGAAAAGTCTGCTAAGAAGACCACCTGGCAGGTGACAACTGAGGTGGAAATGGCCATCACAGAGCCACCCGCCGGGTGCAGTGGCCACGCCTGTCATCCCAGGGACTTGGGAGGTGGAGGCAGGAGGATAGTGAATTGGAGGCTAGAGGCAGCCTGCATAACTTATTGAGACCCTGTCTCAAGATAAAAATAAAAAATGGGCCAGGGGTGCAGCCCAGTGGAGAGAACCTGTGGAGTCTGTGCGAGGGCCTGGGTTCAACCCCCCAATATTGCAAAAGAACAAAATTAGCAGAACCATCCAGTGGACAGCAGAAAGGGGGCCTGCGTGAGGGGGCGAGGCAGGGTGTGTACAAGTCCTGAGGGTAAGGGACCCTGATGCGGGACACAGCATGGCAGGTGGGAAGCCGAGTCCCCAGAAGACCTCATGCGTGAGCCAAGTCCCCTCCATGCCCTCCAGCTCACCCTCTCAATAGGAGTTTATGGGGTCCCATGGGTCCCAGCACTGAGTGTGGCCCTGGGGATAGAGTGGGATGAGAGACAAGAGCCCCCAGGCCCAGGGCCAGGACAGAGGCCCTCACGTGCCTGGCCTCCCATGGGGCCCCTCGCATGGGCTGCCAGTTGCCTGTAGTGCTGTCCCACGTGGGCCTGCTTTGAGCCTGGCCACCTGCTGGCTCTTCCCAAGGACAGCCCTTCCTGACCTGGTCTCCGCTACCCTGGCTCCCATCCTGCCCCTGCCATGGGCTTCTCCTTCACCATCCTCATCCCTGCTGGGCCTCTCCACCTATCGATGGGCTTCTGTGCAGTCCCTGGAGGATGAGGGCTGTCTGGTTTTGTTCTCCATGGTACCTAGGGCCAAGGACACAGTGAGCACCCACTTGGAGAACAAATGAATAAATGAAGAGCATGAATGAATGAATGAATGGATGGATGTAGAGCAATTCGGGCAGCGTGAAGCTTAGAGGTGGTGGAGTTGATGTGCAGGAGCAGATGGGCGAGGGCCAGGTAGGAGGCGAGGTAGGTCTTGCGTGGGGTGTGAAGCCAACCCAGGAGCGCCAGGAAGCAACAAGGCTGACAGCAGCACTGGCCTGGCGCCCAGGAGCAGGGCCGCTTCATTCCCAGAAGGAGGATGAGAGAGTGTGGAGCCAGCACCCAGGGGCCTGGCACGGTGCACCTGGTGTGGGTTGGAGGGGTACGGGGGCCTGGGTGGCACTTTGGGACAGACATTGTGTCCATGGCAGAAGAAGGGACACCAGGGACAGCCCCTGTGAGCAGGAAGCAGACAGAGGCGCTGGTGGCAGAAGCAGAGAGGGCGGGTGGGCCAAGAGGTCTCCTGAGGAGGAGAGCTGGACATGAGAGGCAGTGGACAGAGTCCCCAGGCAGCCAGACCCCCATAACAGGAAGCACGTCTGGACCAAAGATCCCAGGGACACTGGGAGACCTCTGCCGTCAGCCCAGAGGACCTAAGCCAGGGCTTTCCTGGGCACAGCACACACCCTGCCCTGTTCTGGGCCAGATCTGAGGCCAGGGCCAGCCCGAGTCCACCCTACTCCTCTCTGCCACCTGGCAGAGCTGTTTAGGGGAGGAAGGATAAAAAGCAAATCAACCCAGAATGAAGTTTGCCCCATCCTTACTCCAAATACAAAACTCACATGACTCAAAGACCCCCCCCCCCCAAAAAAAAAAAAAACTAGAACTCCAAAACTCTTAGAAGAAACCGGGGGGAAAGCTTCGTAACATCGCATTTGGCAGTGATTTGTTGAATATGATGCCAAAAGCACAGGCAACAAAAGAAAAACACAATTACCAAAATTATCAAAATTTAAAACATTTGTGAATCAAAGAATTGTTATCAATGGAGTAAAAAGGCACTCCATTGGAGAAAACACTTGCAAGTCATACATCAGATCAATATCCAGAGATTAATAGCCATAATATATGAAGAACTCCCACAACTCAAAAATAAAGCAACTCAATTAAAAAAATGAAGAAAGGACTTGAGTAGACATTTCTCAAAGATGACATAGGAATGGACACTAAGCATATGAAAAAATGTTTATCACTAATCACTGAGAAAATGCAAATCAAAACCAAAGTGAGTTATTATTTCATATCCATTAGGATGGGTGTTATCAATGAAAGAGAAAACAAGTTGTGAGGATGTGGAGAAATGGGTGCCCTGTGCATTGCTGGTGGGAATGTAAGATGTGCAATCGCTATGGACAATAGTATGGTAGTTCATCAGAAAGTCACACAGAATCCAGCAACTCTGCTTCTCCTATGCACCCAAAAGAATTGAGAGCAGGAATCAGAAAAATACTTGCACATCCATGTTCAAAGCAGCATCATTCACAGCAGCCAAAAGCTGGAAGCAACTCGTGTCCAGGGATGGATAAACAAAATGGAATATTATTCAAAAAGAAGGACATCCTGACACCTGCTCAACATGGATGAACCTTGAGGACACTATGTGGAGTGAAATAAGCCAGTTGTAAAAGGACAAACACAGTATGAATCCACTCACAGGCAGTCCCAAGAATCATCAAATTCATAGCAACAGAAAGTGGAGTGCAGGTTGCCAGGGGTTGAGGGAGGAGGGAAAGCGGAGCACTCAATAGGGACAGCTTCAGTTTGGGAAGATGACGATGTTCTGGAGAGGGACGATGGAGATGGCCACACAACATGTGAAGGCACTTCATGGCACAGAGCCATACACCTAAAAATAGTTAATGTGGTAAGTTTTATGTTACTCATATTTTACCACATTTAAAAAAATTGTTCAGAGTCTAGAACAGAGCCCAGGGCACCCTGAGTCCCTGCAGTACAGAGAGGCTGCAATGAGCACCCCAAACAGTAGGGAGCAGCCCTGATCTCACTGTAGATAGTTATTTAAAGCAGCTCCTTAACACATAGCAATATGATGTTCACATCTCTCCCACAGGGACTTCACACAGAAATAAATTCTCAGATCAGAAAAACTTCTTTACAGATCTGGGACTTGGAAAGAATCATGCTGCCTTCTCATCTGCATGCCTTGTCCCAAGGCCACTTTTTCTCCAAGGCCTTGATCTGGGCTCCCCCAGCTAGCTGAGTGCATCAGCTGGGGCGGGGACGTGGGAGGGCACAGGGCAGAGAGAAAATGCACAGAACGGGAACAGGACAAGCTTCCGCCATCCCTGGAATTCCACACAGGCTGGACCTCCTCCCACCTCACCAGGGGCAAGTGACCAAAGACTCAGAGTGGTGAGTGAGGGGTCTGAGACACAGAGTCATCTTATACATACAGGATGCATGGGGACCAGAGAGGGGTGAAGGGTGACCCCTCAAAATCATGTCAACCTGGAGCTGGTGAACATGGCCTTATCTAGAAAAACGTCTTTGCTGATGTAATTAAGGACCTTGCAATAGGATCATCCAGGTGACCAAGCGGGCCTTAAATCCACAACCAGTGTCCTTATGAGAGATGGGCGGGCAGAGATCAGGGGCTGCACAGAGGCCTTGTGACAACAGAGGCAGAGACTGGAGTGATGTGGCTACAATCCAAGGGACGCTGAGGTTGCTGCAGCCACCAGAAGCCAGGAGAGGCCTGGGGCAGATGTTCCCTCGGAGCCTCGGAGGGCATGGGCCCTGCCAACCTCTGATCTCAGGCTCTGGCTTCCAGAACCGTAGAACACACTTCTGCTGTTCTGAGCCACTGCAAACTCCCTCCAGGGATCAAAGTCCCCCACCAGCCAGAGCAGGAAGAGGGTGAGGAGGCTTCAGGCCAGACGCCTCATCTCAGAGATAGGCACATGGCAGCCTGGAAACCCACAGCCTGCAGGGCGCACCCAGGCCAGGGCTGAGAACTCCTCAGCAGTTCAAAGACAAGGGGCCCCAAAACAGGGACAGAGGGGACAGGGAAGACAGGACACAGTCTCTAGGGGACCCCCAGATCCCTGCCCGTCACAGGGCAGAGGACCACCCTGAGAGGAGCTGGACCCCAGCTCTGTGCCCTGCTACACTGGCCAGGGGCTCGCTCCCAGGGCCAGGGCAGCTGGGCCCCCCCAGGACAGGCAGTGCTCATGACCACATGGCGACTCCCACATTCCCTGCCTACAACTCACCAGCAGGGCTTCCCACCCTCCCCGAGGCCCAGCAGAGCAGCCGCTCACAGTGGAAAGTTTCCTTCCTGGAGATTCTCTTGCTGCTGAAATACAAGCTCTTGGAACAAGATAAAACTGCTTAATTTGTAAAAGCCACAAAGCCAGTCCAGAACAACAAAAAAAAAACCGACCCTTGGCTGGAGGAGCGGCCTTCCGTGCCTCGGCAGCCTGGCCCTGCTCTGTGACTCACGCCGGCCCTGCTGACAAGCCCACTGCATCTTCCCAGGGGAGGTGGTGGCCTCTGAGAAGGCTGGAGGGGACCCTGGGCCAGGCTCAAGCCAGGTGAGGAGCAGGAGGAAGGGCAAAGTGGGAACAGAGCTGAGGGCAGCTGGCACCTGCCCAGAGCCCCTTCCCTGAGGCTGGGCAGACTCCAGTGGGCCCATGAGGCCCGGACCACACCCTGCCACCCCTCCTGGCCAGCTGCTGGGCAGGCAGTTGGACATGCAGTGTTGTTAGCTAGTCTGGAGACGGTGGGCGGGGTGTCTGGCCTGCTGGGTCTCCGAGCACTCATGCACGCCAGGGCACCGTGGGGACAAAGGCAGCCGTCACACAGCTCAGTGGTGGGATAAGGGGCCTGAGCCCGTCTGGCCAGCCAGAAGGAGGGCACCAGGCAGGGAGTGTGGAACTCACTGGAAAGGAAGACTCCGCCTCGGGGGCCAGGCAGGCATAGGCCCCTCACCCTGCATATCAGGAAACTGAGGCCCAAGCCCCAAAGCGACCTGCTCAAGGTCACCCAGCAGGGGCCAAACAAGAGTTTGTCTTCCCAGAGACTGGAGTTAGGAGCTCAGCTGCTTTAGTTAACCCCAATTAATTGCCTATGGTAAGGAACTTGTTGCAGAAACAGCTTGGGATTTTCCTCTTCATTCTTAATTGTTGTAAGATGCTGTCAAGTCATGTCCGACTCATAGCGACCCTATGTACAACAGAATGAAACAGGCCCTAACACTGGGCCATGCCTGGCACTATTGTCAGTGCTTCTCTGCTATTTATAGAATTTTCAATGCTGGATTGTTTCAGGAGTGGGCTGCCAGGTCCTTCTCCCAAGCCTGCAGCACCTGGTATTCCCAGGCGGTCTCCCATCCCAGGACTAACCAGGCCAGCCTTGCTTAGCTTCCAAGATCAGATACTACAGTACTATGAGTACAGACTCATTCTTAGTACAGGCAGTTAATAACTATGTTTCGGAGTAAAAGGTTTTGTTTGTTTAAGTAAAAATATAGGCAAATAGGGATTTCATAGAAAGTGCCAATGTTGCCCTATGTGGTGGCGCACATCAGTAGTCCCAGTCCCTCAAGAGGCTGAGGCAGGAAGATCTCCAGTTCAAGGCCAGCCTGAGCCACAAGTGAGACTCTCTTTCAAAAAATAGGTGGGGCGCTGGGGTGTCACTCACTGGGAGAGCACTTGCTTACCATGTGCAAAGTCCTGGGCTCCCTCTGCAGTACCACAGAAAGAAAGGAAGGAGGGGAAAGAGGAGAGAGAGGAAGATCCAGTCTCTCACCCCAGCCCATCCTAAGAGAAGATCTTCCTTCATCCTGTGCTGTCCCCTTCTCTGCTGAGTGCAACAGCGACTGAATGGGCTATGAACTGAATGACCTGGCAGGAGCCAGGCTCAAAGGCAGATTTGTTCGGTTCATGAAAAGCTCCCCGAGTCTGGTCAGCCCGTGAGATTCCAACCATTGCTCCCAGTTCCCCAGGGAGCCGGCCTCACCTTCCCCTGCCAGTCCTCCATGTGAGCCATCCCTCGTCATCTATGGAATGAAGGCTGGAGCTGCGATGTGACTCAGTGGGAGAGTGCTTGCCTCGTGTCTTCCTGGCTCTGGGTTTGATCCCCAGCACAGCTAAATAAAGAAATGCCCGGAGGCTGCCCCTAAGACTCCCAGTAGCTCCTGGAGCCAGGCCACTGGAGCGCTGTCAGCCCAGCACTGGGGGCTGAGCAGGCAGCAGGGCGCACTCTCCTCTGCCAGGCCTCTTGTGAGAAGGGTCTGCTCTGAGAACAGCACCACCTGCCCAGCCCAGAGACAGCTCTCTCGGTGCCCTGCTCCACAGCCCTTGAACACTGGCCCCTGTCACAGAACACAAGCACAGAAAAGTCCCCCCCCCCCAGGTCCCCAACTGTGCCCTTTAGTGGTGCCCTGTAGTCCACAGGCTGTCAACAGGCACCTGGTGGCTGCCTCTCGGCGGCCATATGGCCAGCCCTGGCATCACATCAGGAATCTGAGTGGCACGAGGAGCCACCTGAAAGGGGGTCCCTTAGCAGAGCCACTGAGAAGGGCCTTCCTTCTCTCTGGCCTCTTAGGGACCCTCAACACAGGCTCAATGGCAATCAACAGATCAGGGCCAACAGCACATTGGGTGGCCTTTCTAGCCTCACCATGACTCCAGGTCATCTCAGAAGACTTCAGCTCAAGCTCCTGGGTGTCCCCACCAGCACCACATCCCCCAGCCCCTGGCTCAGAGGACGCACCAAAGCAGCAGGTTCACTAGAGGTAGGCTCTACAGTGACCCACGGTCGCCAACGGATTCCAAATCATTCTTCCCATGGTGCAGCCCACATAGCACACGCGGGGGGAAGCTGGGGAAGCCCAGTTCAGAGAAGAGGGATTTCTAGTTGGGATGGCCAAGGCAGCCCTTGTTATTCCTTTACCCCTTCACACCCTGCCCCACAGGTCTGCGCTGGTCCAAGGCAGCTTCGGGACTGAATAGCCCCACCGGCTCACAGAAGGGCAGGCGGGCGCGCGCACGCACACGCCTCCTCAGAGCGCCCGGATCCTCCACCTCTATAATCAGCGGCTGCGAGGCCCCAAACTGCTATTTCAGGGAGGAGCCCAAGACAGCCTTGACTGCAGACTTTGCCTGGCAGCAAAAACCAAACCGCTCAGTGGGCAAACAAGCCAGGCCATGCCAGCTCCTCCCGAGTGCCACAGCAGGTCCCCACCCTCCCGGGTCTTGGCGTCCACAGTCGCAACGGTCCCCGTGGGCACAGATGTGAAAGGGGCGCATTGGAAAATAAACGAGAAATAGCCAGGGGAGCGGAGAGGCGAGCTTAAATAAAAGCCAGACTTGGTAGGGCTGAGTTTTTGGAGCAACATTCCAGCCCACGAACAGGCCAAAGGAAAAGGAATATTTCTGCAAAAATGAGCCCAAGTGACCCTTGGGTGCGCACTTCCCGAAGCATCAGTAAAGCCTGGAGGTCCGGATAGGCTGGGAGAAGCGGGTGAGGAGGGCTGCGCGCCTACCTGTGATCCGGTCCCTCTCCATTCCTACGGATATATTTAGCAGCAGGCGGGAGTCCCGGCGTCCCCAGTTCAGAGGCGTCCTCACCCCGGACGCCCTCCCTCTCTGCCTCTGCCTCCTCCTCCTCGTCCTCCTCCTCCTCCTCCAAAAACACTCTTTGTCTGGTCTAATTTCTTCAATCTGTTGCAATCACGAATGCATCCAAATTACCACATTTCCATGTGCTGATCATATGTTTGTGGTCCAAACTGAAGTAGCATTGTCTCTTCGAAACGGGAGGCAATAGGGAGCCAAGGGAGAGAAATTTTAAAAATAAAATAAAATCAGAGTGGAGGCAGGCCAGGGGTGGGCCTTGAAAGGCTTCAGCAGCGCCCCAGGGTCCCAGGGTCCTCCCCGCCTGGGAGGACCGGCTGCCTGTCCTTCTGAGCAGTGGCTTTAGCGGTCCAGCGTGCAGCTTCCGGCGGACGGCTGGGCCTCCTCTCTCCGCCCCCTCCAGCCCCCACCGCCAGCCTCCCTGCTCCCTTTTAATATCCACTTGGAGATGCTTAACTTAGGCTCTTGGAAACCTACTGGCAGAGTCAAATTCCTGGTGACTTCCAAAGTCTTTCATTTTCCCCGTCCAGCGATGCTGCGATTTCCATGGGTTTAGCCGTTTAAAAGCCAAGTTCCTCTGTCTGCCTGGCCTTCCTCTGCCCTGGCTGGCCCAGCCCTCACCCTGCACCCCAACTCTGCTGGGCAGGAGGATGGCCACCCTGCCTCAAGCAGGAAGGTGGAGAGAAGGTTCTAGACACCTGCCTGTGAGGAAGTAACCCAGCACAGTCACCCCTGTCCTATTAGCCTCCAGTGTCAGAGGGGGCGGGCGTCCGCACCCCAGCCTCCAGAGAGGACGAGCGGGCACGCAGGCTGGCAGCTTCCTGGAAGATTCCCACCCCACACACATGAGTCAGTAAGTCTCAGCGGTCCCCTGGGAGGCAGCGAGCCCGCTGGCTCCGACCTCCCTAGACTCAGCGGCTCTCTGGGAACACAGCAGGGCTGAGGGAGCTCAGGGCTGCTTCCTGTTGACCCCCGCAGTCCCGGGGGCTGCTCACCTAGAAACCCCAGGGCCAGGGGGACCAGCCCCTGGTCAGAGTCCAGGCTGGGCACTGGACCCAGCAGAGAACATGGGAGGGTTTGGGGGCAGGTCTCCAGGGTGGGGGCATCCTTGCCTCAAGGGTTCATTCAGACCTGACAAAGAGCCAGGCTTTGCTTCCCCATGTCTGCTTAAAGGAAATGTGCACTTGTGCCGGTGTTAAAACTCAGGCTGCTTCCTCTGAAAACTCCACCTTCTCAGCTTCTCTCCAAAAGGGAAGGGCACATGGCTAGAGCAGGGAAGCCTTCCTGCTGGCCCCTGGGTGCTGGCCTGAAGACTGCAGTCCCTGGAGACAAAGGTACGTCTGCTCTGGCCCCCTTGACAGCCCTTGACAGATTTTCATTATTTGATCACCCCTGGGAGGCCTCTGAGTTTACAGTCCCTGGCTGACGGGGCCACGTCAGTTATGTGCAACCGGACCAGGTCATGTCCAGCTCTGGACCAGATGACAGAGATACAGGCCCTGAAATGTTCCTTCAGGCCCAGCCCCTCCTTGCCTGGGACAGGACCCCAAAAGCACTATCCTAGGCAGCAAGGCATGTTCTCATGGGGAGTACAGACAAGCCTCTGCCTGGTGAGAGACTTTAAATAGCAACCCCAAAGGGCAACCTACACAGTGAGAGAGGCAGGGCAGCGTCTTATCCAAAGGGGAGACCCAGGGCTGTCAGGCACTGTAGTGGGCTGAAGAATGGTCCCCAAACAGCTCTCATCCTAATTCTAGAGTCTATAACTGTGACCTTATTTGCAAAAGGGTTTTTGCAAATGGGATTAAGTGAAGGATCCCCAAATAGAGAAATTGTCCATGTGGGCCCCTTAAGACGAAGATCTTACACACAGGGAAGGACAATGAGGATGTAGCAGGGAGAGCCAAAGATGTCCCCTGAAGGTTGGAATGACCTGGCCACGTGCCAGGAGACCCCAGAAGCTGGCAGAGCCAAGCAACAGACTCCCCCCTGAGCCTTGGGAGGGGTACGGCCCTGCCCACACCTCAATTCCACACCAGTGATACTGACTTCAGAATTGTGGTCTCCACAACCAAAAGAGAATAAATTTGTGTTGGTTTAACCCACCCAGTTTGGGGTAAACTGTTACGGCAGCCATGGGACCAGAATGCAGGTGCTCACAACCCGCCAAAGGACCTGGTTCACTGTGGCTGTTTCCTATTACTACATCTCTTTCTAAAACACTCTGTTAAACCAACTGCTAATCATCCTTGATGCAGAATGCTGAGAATCACAGGATTTTCAGATTATTTATTTACTCTCTTTTCTGACTTAGAAAAAACATTCCTTATTGGTTTTTCTGACTATAAATGTAACACCTGTTCATTGTATTCAGTTTATAACATACAGAAAAAGGATAAAGAAGAAATCTCATTACTCCCACAAGTGACGCTCCAGCACAAACCCCAACGGCAGTAGGCAAGCCAGGAGGGCCGGGGAGGCCGCAATCTCCAGTGGCCAGCAGGAACAGGAATAGATCGAGGCCAGCGGCTGACACCTCCCGCAGACACTGGGGTGGTGCACGCCCTGAATTTCATGCTGTGGTCTCTGCAGTTGTCGAGCACAGCCTTGACACTGGTTTTTCACAGCCTACTTTGGCTCAAGGTCCATTTCCCCACCATGCCTAAAAATCCAAGCCTTCTGGCCCAAATGGGGGATAATTTGAAACCAAAACCTTGGCAGCACTGACTGACTTCAGCGAGGCCTGTGTTAGTCAGAAGCCAGCTCAGAGGCTGGGCAAGAGGTGAGGCAAGGCCAGGCTCCAAGGAGAATGGAGGATCTTCCCCTTGCCAGGCCACCTGCACCCCCTAAGTGCATCCCCACGTGGCCTCCCTCCAAAGGAACACTACAGGAGTGAGATTCCCATTTTAAACTCGGAAGGCACATTAGCATATGCAGGATGCTGAGAAGGCCTGGCAGGCTCCACTTCCCCCAGTCTTTTCTGATCTGGGCAGAGGTTTGCTGTCCTGGGCAAGCAGGACCCTGCAGGGCCACAGCTCTGGGGTCTCTGGCTGTGGAGGCTGTTGTGACAGTCTGGGCACCATGACCAACAGCCCCTTCTAGTTCCAGGCCTCCCCCCTCACTGACCCACACCTGTGATCCTGGCCCTCCTGGCCACTTTCTCTGCAATGCCACTGTCTTCAGTTCACAGCCTCTCCAAACTGCAGGGGGCGGGGGGGCTTGTGGGGCACTGCTCTGCTTTGAGAGGCAGGGAGGGGCCTGGGCAGAGGAAGGAGGAGGAGTGGGGACCATTTCTCTTAGATACCAGCTGGGCTGGGGAGACCAGACCCGAAGACAGGAACAAGGGCATGCTTGATCAGTTTTGCTCAGGAGCATTCTGAGAAACAGCTACGCAGCCATCCTTTCCTCGATGGCCAGACTTGGGAAACTGGTCTTCTTCTGAGATTCAGTCAAATGCTTCCTCTGTTGGAAGCCTTCCACGATTCTTCTCTCCACCCCTGTCTTATCCCAGAAAATGGCCTGGCTCTAATTGATAATCCTGCTGCTGGAGCTTTCTGGGTATTTGATTTGATTCCTTGGTGGAAATTCAGGCCCCAAATTGAAGATGTCTACAGACTAGGCATCTCCTCCCATGGAGCCAAAGGCAAAGGTCCAGGTCGCTTCTCACAGCTCCCAGGCACTGTGACCTAGACCCACTACAGCGCTCCCAAAGGCACCCTGCTGCCCCAGGCACACCACCCCAGACCCAGTGCAATGGTCCCTTCCAGAAATCACTTCCACATACTGTAGCACCCAGCTGGGAGGAGATAGAAACCTGCCAGGTGTGCCCAGGGGGTCTGAGCTGCCACCAGCTGCCAGGAGATGCTGGAACTGGCCCAGCCAGCCAAGAGAGCAAGCCTTCCTCCATACAATGGAGAGCAGAGGGCCCCAGGAGGACCGTGCATAGGGTCAGCAGGGCCGACCTGAGCAAGGCCCTGCGAGGAGGTGGGAAGGAAGAGTCTTTGGCTGAAAAGACACTTCCCCCAGGTTTGGGCTGATTTTTCTGTCACCTGCCAGGTCCCCTCCATGGTGAACCTCCACGATTAGAGCCAAGTTATAAGGATGTGCAAACTCACTTAAAGAAATGACTGTTCTAAGCTGGGTATAGGTGCATGGCTATAATCCCAGCACTTGGAAAGGGGAGGCAGGGGGATCATGAGGTGGAGGCCAGCCTGAACTACACAGTGAGCTGCAGGCCTAACAGGGCTACACGGCAGATAGTGTCTCAAAATAACCAAAAAAAAAAAAAAAAAAAACCACAAAAAAACCTTTTCTGTTCATTTCCTGCTCATCTCAGCCTTGGCCACTGAGGTCTGCTTCTCTGAACTAGGAACAAAGGTGCTCTCTCCCTAGCCCCTGCTGCTGACCCGGCTGCAGCCCCTACTACTGTACCTGCCAGCAGAGTGGGCAGCCTGCCTAGACACTCTGGGCTGGCCCCCGCCTGGGCAGATGGGGCCTTCAGAGCAAGCCGCTTCCCAGCCCAGCCATCGCATTCCTCTCTGGAATCTTCTCTCCACTTTTTATTGCACCTCAAGATTTGGCCATTCCTAAATAAACACAGTCCCACTCCTCTCTGCCCTTGGGGCTGCTTCAGGGTTTATTGGTACAAAGGGCCTGGACGGCTGCTACTTTGGGAGACTTTCCAGATCGGCGTGGAAGGAGACCAGGCCTGGGAGCAGCAGCCCAGACCGGGTCGGATTCCACGCTAACGGCCCTTGAGCTCAGCCATCCATCCCAAGCTGCAGCCGGACCGGAGCCGGCGCTGGCACTCCACTCCTAAAGGGGGCTTTACTGCAGTCCTGCACGTGGCAAGAGAGATGGGGGCAGGGGTTCAGGCCAGAGTCCTTTGCAGACTGCACGCCAGGAGCCACTGAATTCCACTGCCCACTGGGAGCCCAACATTTTGCCTACTCGGTAGGAGTCCAAAAAAGGTTTTCTGGGTGCACAATGAATCCAAGAAGCCAATGCACAGACAGTGCAAACCAGCCCCTCCCCACAGCACTTTCTGCAATGATGTGAATGTCCTGTATCTGCCCTGTTCCATATGGTGGCCACATGTGGCTAGTAAACATGTGCCACAGGGCAGAGCTCCTTAGTTATGTAAATAATTCAGATTGAAGTAGGCAGGCCTGGTGGCACGCGCCTGCCATCCCAGCACTGGGGAAGCTGAAACAGAAGGATCTTGAGTGTGAGGCCAGCCTGGGCTGCACAGCAAGACCTTGTTCCAAGAAAAAAAAAATTTTTTTTCAAGCCAGGCATAAATGGCACCTGCCTGTGATCCCAGCAACTTGAGAGGCAGAGGCAGGAAGATCACAAGTTTGAGGCCACAGGCAGCTGGTATAGCTTAGGGAGACTCTGTCTCAAGATAAAAAATACAAAAGGCCCTGGAGTGCAGCTCAGTGGTAGAGCACTTGAAAAGTACCCATAATGCTCTGAGTTCAATGTCTCCCCATCAAAAAATAATTATTTTTAAATGCCTCTAAGTGCTTAATGGGCTGGGATTTAGCTCAGTTGGTAGAGCGCTGCACTGCAGTCTCTGAGGTCCCAAGTTCGATTCCCAGCACTGCAAAAATGGGAGAAGGACCTGGCAATCCACTCCCAAGGCAATCCTGAAAAAGTTAGCCATTGAAAACCCTATGAGGGTCGCTATGAGTTGGATACCGACTCCACGGCACCTAACAACCAAAACAAGTGCCTAATGGCTGCCCAATTATCTAGACCCTTCCTGTCTTTTTCTCCTCCACCTTGAGGACATTACATTCTCCATAACTTTCTTCCCCAGAAAGCATCTAATGAGCTGCTCCTTAGCCCAAGCAAAAGAAGGCTGGTATTTCTATTTTAAATCCCCGCCCCCCACTTCTCCCATCAAGTCCAATTCAACAATGCCAACTGCCTGCTTGCCATGTGCCATAAGAGCCCCTGTCCGGCTTCAGTCCTAACAAAAATAACCATGCTTGACCTGGTAAAGGTGACATGGTGGGGGTGGGGGGGAGTCAAACCTATCCTGGACCCCAGTTGGGACTAGAAGTGTGTGAGAGCTCTCCCCAGAGGGCCTGGCTCCAGAGCAAGGGGAGTAGGGCAGGCCCCAGGGGCCAAGACACTTGGAGCCAGCAGGTCAGAAACAGAAGTTCAAGGCTAAGAGGGAGGCAGAGCCAGGCTGGGAGGCACCTTGAGCCAGAGTTCAGGGCTTAGAGCTTATTCATGGTGAAGGGCGGGAACCAAGGGTTCTGTACATAAAGGACTAGGACTAGGTCTATTACCAATAGTTGGGCTAGGGGGTCCCATGGCCTGGTCCCTGGCGTAGAGGAGGGACTTGGTAAAGGCCCCCAGATACTGGCTATGGACAGGGAGGGGCCTGCAGTGGGGAGATGGGGCGGGGGCCCAGGGAGAGACCCTGGAGGCCTGACCAGGCTGTGGCCAAGAACATGGGCAACTGGGGGAGGGAGAGTTGCACAGATCTTGGCAGCCTGTTGATCTGGGGGTGCTGGGGCAGCAGAGGCAAGGTCGACACAGAGACTTCCTGCTTGAGTACCCAGGTGGTGGCAAGGCTGAGGCATTGGAGCAACAAGAGGAAGAACAGGCATCCATGGGTGGGAGAGGAGGGGACATGCGGGGGGGGGGGGGAGCTGGCGGGAACCCAGGGACAAGGCCATCGGCAGCAGGCACTGGTGGTCTCTTCCTCCACTGGCTCTCCACGATGCACACTTTTGCCCATGTCGCCAGCACAGGCAAGGGGCCATCAACCCACAGGCCAAGAGCAGGTCCTCTTAGCTATTCCCAGCAAGGTGCCTTGGGGAAATGGGCACAACAAGCCCTCCCTGCCCCCAGCACCTACTGGCTGCTGTGGAGGGGGTGGTGGTTAAGCAATTAGTTACAACCACTGGGCAGGGCCCTGGGCAGGCCTGGAGCGATGAGGCCTTCCTTAATGAGGGTACTCAAGATGCCTAAAAGGATGAGCAGCAAGAGGGAGCCAGGGCACCAGCCAAGCAGAGGGAGGCAAAAGTGCCTTTTTTACCTTCCTACATCTGCATCCCCTGTGTGAGGACCAGGATGCCTGAGACAGAGCTTCAGGGAGACCCCTGCCATGCGGGTGTATGAGGGCCTGTAGCTGCTGTAACAAAGGCCACATGTCGAAAGGGAGCTCAACACAGCACAGCTTGATTCCCATTCAGCTCTGGAGGCCAAAAGTCCAAAATCAAGGTGTGGGCAGGCCACTCCCACCCTGGCTCCCACAGAGGCTCCTTCCTGGCCCGTTCCCAGGCGCTCCATGGCTTGTGGCTGCCTATTTCCCGTCTCTGCCTCTCTGTCCTCTGCTCTGCGTGGGATGACACCAGTCGCTGGACTTAGGGCCCTCCATAACTCAGGATAACCTCATCTCAGAGTCATTAATTCCATCTGCAGAGACCCCATTTCTAGGTCTGGTCATGGTCTGAGGTTCTGGGTGGCCATGGATTCTGGTAGGTGACACCGTTCAACCCAGAACAGAGGGGAGGATGGTGGGGCTGAGGACGAGGCCACACACCCCAGAGGAACTGGAGGGAGGAAAAGCAGGACCCACAGGGACACCGGATGTCTGGATGCCTGCACTGGAGGAGGAGGCCCTAGGCAAAGACGACTCAGGAAAATGCTGTGTGTGCCGTGAGAACCAGGGCAAAGGTCGGCCAAGACTGCAGCCTAGAAGGCAGCTGCTCAGGCAGGGTACTTGGGGCACAGGAAAGCAGCAAGTATGGGAAGACAAACCAGAAGGCCACTCGGAGATACCCTATGACAACATCTAGAAGGCCTGGGAGGGCATCCATGTAACCCAGGCTACTCCCTTGGGGAAACTGCATGTGCACATAGGCAGTCACGCAAGAGTGCTCCTGGCCGCTCCTGGCCACATTCGTTACAGAGGAAACCCTCCGTGGGGGTCTATCCCCAGGCGATGGGTAGACTCGCTGCCTCCCGTACACAGTGCTGGCCTGCAGGTGGAATATGTGACCCAAAGCCACAGATGTCCACAGCTGAAGCCAAAGCCACCTCACCATACAAACCAGCAAAAAGCAGAGCTGAATCCAGGAGGACACCAATTATGTGACACTTGTTAGGTGCCGTCAAGTCAGGTCCAACTCACAGCGACCCTCATAGGGTTTTCAATGGCTCATTGCTTCTGGATTGCTTTAGGAGTGGATTGCCACATCCTTCTCCCATTTTTGCAGTGCCAGGGATCAAATCTCGGGTCCTCAGAGAGTTCAGTGTGGTACTCTACCAACTGAGCTAAACCCACACTCATAGTATACAAAACAGACAGGTTGTTCAGACGCAGTATAGACATGCCTGACAAGGACCAGAGCTAGATTCAGGGGCAGGGTCATCTGGGCAGGAGCAGGGTGGGTGGAGAGTGCCACCCAGGGGCTTAGGCTACAATTGCACTGTCTTCGGGCTTAAGGTGAACAGGAGGCATCTAGGTATTTTGTTATTTTATTCTTTACATTTTTTATGTGTGTAAAAATTCTATTAAAAAAAAAGAGTATGAAAAGTGAATAAATGCATCAAAGGTGGACTGTGGGTGTCTTTTAACCTGGGGACCCATACCTTGTGCGAGAAATGGCCATCTCTGGTCCAGACCCAGACATGGCATCAGGAAGATCATCAAGTAAAGGAGGCGGCATAGTGATGTGGCCCCACTGCCCTCCTAGGAATGAAACAGGCTAGAGTTCTAAGGCAGGAAACCTGCCAGGGTCTGTGCCAGGGGCTGGGAGGACAGCAGGGGAAAGGTGCCCCATGGGTACTTTGGGACTGGGAGGATGGGGCCATGGTGGCCGGGAGGCGGGGCTGAGGGAAAGAGCTGGGAGATGAGGAAAGGGTGTCATGGCAGGAGTGTGCAGAGGCTCTGGAGAGAGGATCGTACGTGTCAGCAGGCGGTCCATGCAAAACCCAGATCATGGGCCTGCACTCTGGGCTTCGGCAAATTATGCCTTAGGCTTCCAAGTCAAGTGCATTGTGGCTGCCAAGTGCTGACGGCACAGAACTGGCTGGTCTGATCTCGGGGAAGCAGCAGCCGGAAGGAGGTCTCATTCATGCAGCCCAGGATGCCGGTGCCCCAAGTCTGAGCCCCCAAAGTGCTGGCCTCCCTGGCTCATTGCCCTGGAGCTGACAGCAAGGAGGGAGATGGAGAGGTATAACAGCTGCAAAGCAAGGGGCCCCGGAGCAAAGGCGCTGAGACACCTAACTGTAACCAGTCTGCCCAGTGGTCAGTAGTCCAGCATGGCTACGGCGGGTGGGGCACCTCTCAACTGTGGCAGCTGAATCACCCAGCAGCCTCCAGCCAGCATGTTACTGCCCTCTCCCTACACCCAGACTCATCCCATATCCTGAGGGGCCTCACACACACTCTCGCAGCTGTCACAGCTGGCACAGCCACATGCTATACAACAGTAGCCACGCCACCTGACTACTGCACCACTCCCTGCAAAGCGCCCCCTGGGGATGGGCAGTGGAGGACAGACCCAAGAGAGGTTTGTGCTGGCCCTGGAAGTTGGCTCAGTAACACCTGGTGTACAGAATTCTGCAGCCTCAGGCAGCCACCATGTTCTGGAACTTTCTGTTCTCACAGCTACTACCCTCATGTCAATAGTAAATGGTAATTTATTGAAATTATATAAATTCTGTGCACATGAATGAATGAATACGATACAGCCACCAATGCCTACTTCAAGTGGGCAACAGAGTTTTGTAGCTAGTGGCCACCCTTCCCTAGGGAACAGAGATGGGAGCATTCCGCAGGTCAGGGCTACACTAGAGTGTGGTCCCCAGGGGGCACTCTTGACCCCATAGGCTCCAGGCCTTGGGGAGGAGCCCAGCTGGGCAAGGGCCAGAGGCAGCTGTCCTGGGTCTAGTGGCAGTTGTGACTCACTGGGATTTACTCACAGGGATTTCCCTCTGTCCTTCCGTAGCATCTGCCTCCCCCTCTAGAACAGCGGCTCCCAAGGGCCCAGCCTCCACCTGTGCTGTCTCCGCCTGTCCCCTCCGTCCAGCAGGGGTCTGCCCCCAACATACACACGCAAATGAGGACCCCACCTCGGCACCTTCCAAAGAGCTTGTCATTTCCCAGGGAGCCAAGCCAGTGTCCTCTCCAAATAGGGGCCACCAGAACAAGCACCCACGCCCCAGCCTGGATGCTGGAAGGGACGGTGGAGAGGTGACAGGTGGGCTCTGGGAACAGAGGAGCTGGTGGTGGCCACACTGGGGTCAGGTCTGGTGGGGCTAATGATGCCTGGGGGAGAAGCCACACAGGCTCAGCCCCAGGCAGCAAGGGCAGCAGGCCTGTGCCTCCTTAGCCCCCCATCCTGCCCAGCCTAGACTCTAGGATTGGCAGAGCCCCTTCCAATCCCTGGTGGCCCCAGAGCTCCAACTAGAGGACTGGCTTGGTTTTCCCTTCCCAATGGTTATTGGGAAAAATTTCAAACACAGTAGAAGTGGCAGGAAGGGCACACAACTCCCCTAGGAGTCCACTGATTTAAACCTGGACAAGGCCTAGGGTGGAGCCAGCCACAGCGCTCTGTGGACACCAAGTGGACACTGAGCTGCCCAGAGTCACAGCCACCCTTCCATGGTGCAACCACCCCCTCACACCTCACGTTGGGCTGCGCCCGGGCCACCTCCTGCTCTCTGCCTGGCCTGCACACATGGCCCACCTCCTGTGCCTGGGGGCCACTGTTGACCCCACCAGGACTGCCCCGGGCAGAGCCTGGAAACCACCTGTACACAAAGCCACCAAAGACACAGTGTCTCCCTGGGCAATGGACAAGGGACTCAACCCACTCAAATTGGCCAGGTGGGGATTCAGGTCTGGGAGGGGGTCAAAGCTAAAGAAAACACTTACCTGGGCCCGACGGGTCGCCCAGTCTCCGCAGACGGCCACTGGAGTTCCGAGTGACTCCTAAAGACAATGACAATGGAAAAGATCACATGAAGCCACCAGAGCCCTCCCACCGGGTGGGTGGTTAACAGAGAGGTGTCCACACTTCTGGACTGCAGGCGATGCAGAACCAAACAACCCAGGCCGCAGCCTCCTAGAGCTCAGCATGATGACAACACCGCCCTGGGTCCTGGCCCCGGGCCAAGCCCTTTCCACACATCCATCTCCCCCAAACCTGCTCGACCCCATTTCACAAAGAAGGGAGCCGAGTCTGCGCAAGGTGCGTAACTCACTGGAGGACACGGTGACTCGGACTGTCCCTGGGACCCCAAAGCCTAGGCCTGGATAGGAGTCCCAGCAGCAGTACAGGCTTACACAGAGGGCGGTGCTCAGACAGGCACAGGCCAATTCCACCCAACTCCCCAGAGAACCCTGGTTTGTAAGAAAGTTTTCTGTGTCAGGGGTTAGCAGTCCTGTCCCAGTCTCCACTGCTCCCAGGGCTGGGTGGTGCCCAGGCTGGATTTGGGGAAGACAGGGCAGAGCTGTTGTCTCCCCATCCTGGAAGGGAACAAGAACAGGCCAGAGCCAGCTATCAGCGAGGCCTCAAGCAGTGCGCCACCTCCACCCACACACACCCCTAGGCCAGCGCTTTCCCGTCCAAGAGTCTTCCGGCAGGCAAGTCCTAACTCGAGATTTGTGAGGTGCTAAGCCGAAGAAACCCCAAGGGCTGCCAGGAGGAGCAGATTCCAGAACGCAGGTGGCTACTCTGTCCCTGCCAGGTCACAGCACTCTGAGTGTCCTGCCTGGGCAACTCCATGCAGCCATCTCTCAAAGAGTGGGAGGGACACCCCGAGCTAGCCCAATGAGGACATCCTGCCCCCTTAACAGCAAGAGCTCAGGCTAGACTCAGACACATCCCAGAAGCCTCTACCATATGAAACCCCACCTCCATAACTGCTGGTCAGAGAAGATGGCTTCTTCTTGGAACTGTGCAGGTTCTTACAGCATCCATTCATCACCCATCCTTCTATCCACCCACCCACCCATCCACACACCTATCCATCCCACAAGCCCACTCAAACTGTGACCAGCTGGAAGAGGATGCAGATAGCTTTTTTTAAAGGTTCTGGAGCCAAGGCAGGTGCCCTGTTCACCTGCCCTCTTGTCCCATTTGCCACGATGATGCACCAGTCCCACATATGTAGGACACTGCAGTTAGCAAAGGCCTCAGACAATAGCAGCAGAGTGGACATCATTTGTGTTTCGGGAAAGTGGCATTGACAGATATCAGTCAACTGGAAGCCTGGGCCTCTTCTGGTCCTAGGGGGTGACCCCAAGAAGTACCCCCATTTCAGTTGAGTCTGCTCATCGTGTAAAGCAACACTGTGAGAAAGCCACTTGGCAGGTGGCTCTGAGGTGTGAGTGCCCAGGCCTGGCGTATGCTGGAAGTCTTCAAGGAGGTGGCAGGGACAGGCTGAGTCTGGAAGGTGGATGGGCACTGCATGGTCACCCTTGGTTCCACCTGCCCAGGCTGGCCATGGGCTGAGCACACTGTACACGATCCTCACACTCACCCATCAGCCCCAGGAGGCAGGTGTCCTCACCCCCATCTCACAGGGGAGCGAGGGAGGCAGGGCTCAGAGCTGCATCTCAGGATTGATAAAACCTCTGCTCTGCTGAGCAGCGAAGACCCCAGGGGAAACCCAGGTGCCCCTGAACAGAGGCTCCCACTGCCACAGACCTGAAGCTTCGGGAGAGGCTGGCATTTGGCTCCTGAAGCTGGCAGCTCCCTTAAGACCAGGGGAGGATGGCCAGAGGGTGGCTCAGGGGGGAGGCCTAAGGCTGGAGAGGAGAGGGGGAGGCAGAAGCAACTCCCCGGGCTGGCTGCTAAGGGGCAGGACAGCTGATCTGGGCACCCCCCACTGGTTAACCTCCCCAGTCATCGACGGCTATGACCCCTTCCACACTTAGAGACCCATGGCTCGTAATGCCACGATAGTCACCAACATCTCTCCTGTACCCCCTACATACAGAGTCAGCAACCTCCTGGGCAGCACACCTGCCCAGGGCTGCCCAGCGTTGGTGAACAGCAGCTGCGTCCCTAAGTCCACCCTGCCCCCAAGATGCAAACCATGGGGTGAGGAATGGCCAGCTCATCAGAGAAGCCAGGCCAAACAGTCCTATGGACTGTGTCACTTCCCGCTGAGACAATGTCTCTGCAGGGGATTCGGGGGACAGAGCCACCCTGGCTGCCCCTGTGCTGGCTGCACACCTACCCCTGCTGCTTGCCCCCTGGCTTCCAAGAAAAGTGAAGACAAAGGGGATCCGTGCGTGTTAAACAACTCCAAGGCATCTGATCTCTTTTCCCCAGACCCCCCACCCCCACAGGGGCAGTGACAAGAAACCGCATGTGTTTCAGATTTGGGGGGTGGAGTCCTTAATTCATGTACACCATTTAGTTTTCTGATTTTCTAAATTGGGCATCTGGTGCCAGGCAGGCCCTGGTGGAGACAAAAAGCCAAGGTGCTCCACTGCTAAGAAAAGGACAGGAGCTGAGAGTCCCCTGCACTCCAGCAAGCTCAGGCCTCCAGCAGCCAGCATCCTGGGAAGAGCCCCAGCCAGGAGCTCAAGGACAGCCCCTCGGACCTCATTCTGCAGGCCTGAGTCCAAGGTATCTGATGACTGCATTCCAGCTGAGAAGTGAGTTATTTTTATGTGATTTTAAAATAAAACACACTCGGAAGGAGAGGAGACGAGACGATATGGAACCCTGCCGTGTGGAGTGCCCTGGTCCTCCAAGGCCAAGGGGAGGGGAAAGCCTGGAGTCAAAGGACGGAGTTCAATCCAGACCTCCCCCTGCAGCAGCCGAGACTCCCACTGTCTAATTTCAGCTTCCTGCTCAGCCAACAGAGGTGGAGCTGGCATTGCCTAACAGGTTATTACAGTTAAGTGAAAAGGGGTACGAAAAGGATTTGGGGGGCTTTCACCATAAATAAATTATACATGTTGGAGGAGCCGGAAATGTTCACCTTGACATGCAGATTACACCATGCATACATGTATAGAAATGTCACACAGTGACCCATAAATAGGTACAACTTTGGGACAGGGATGTAGGTTGGTAGTAGAATGTGTGCTTTTTAGCATGGGTGATGCCCTGGGTTCAATCTCCAGCCACACACACACACACACACACACACACACACACACACACACACACGTGTGTGTGTGTGCCTGCGTGTGCATACAATCTGATGTATCGGTTACAAAAATTTTACATGGCTGGGTGCAATGGTGCATACCTATAATGTCAGTGACTTGGGAGATAGAGGCAGGAGAGTGGGGAGTTTTGAGACCAGAGGAAGTCTGCATAATTTAGTGAGACCTTGTCTCAAATAAAAAGTAAAAACTGGGCTGAAGGTGCAACTCAGCGGTAGAACACTTGCAAAGCATGAAAGAGGCCTTGGGTTCAACCTTCCAATACCACACACAAAAAAAATTAAATGTTACAGAAAAAATTAAATGAGGTTACATGTTATAAGCATTTACCATAGTGCCTGGCACAAAACACACACTCAATAAATGATATTATTGTTATATTAATTATTATAATAATTATATTCTATAACATTATTATTATCATCCACAAGCTAAACAGGCCAGTTTGGACCAAGGACCTATAATTAGGAGTTCACAAAGAGTGGCTGCCCTGTGTTGAAGCATTTTAATAAAATGTGAGCTCTACCTGAGGCCCCTCGTGCCAGGCGCTGCCACCGAGAAAGGCAGCCAGGTCCATTCATGTCCCTCCCGATTTGGGGCAACCAGCCCCTCTCGGCCCTCTGGGGATGGGCATATCAGGGAAGATGGGCAGTTCCTGCATCCAGGCAGATGCAGGGTCTGGGAAGCTGCACGCTGGGTGCCTGCCTGGCCCTGGCCAAGGAGGATCCTCCCCTCCTGGCATCTGCTTACCTAGCCCAAGACAAAGGCCATTTATAAACATCCATGAATCCCAGGCCAGTGGCAAACAGTAAAATGTGCTGTCAAGCCTACGATGAGGTGAAAACACACTTTAGATGAGATAGGACAAAGGACAGCAGAAAGCATAACAAGGGACCCTCACTGGCCAGCATTCCACTCAAGAGAACACCATGCCCGAACGTCAGAAAGAAGACACCAAACGTCAAGAGATAGAGAAGGCAGGTGGCCTGGGCAGGAGGGGATCCTGGCCAGCATCTCCCTCGTGGAAACAGCACTAGGACCCACCCCAGGCCCCTGACTTCAGCCCTCCTGCCCCTTGGCCCACATTCACTCTGTGCAGACCCCGCCAGGCCCAGCAGCCTGGCAGAGCTGGGCGCCGGCTCACACATCCAGCAGCTGGACACCTATCTGAGGGGGTTCCCCATGCTTATAATTTGGGGAGCCTGGAAAGGAAAGAAAAAGATATAGTCTGCATGAAGGGCTTTAATTTTTTTCTTTCAATCAAGTTTTGCTTGTTTTATTTTGTTTTGTGGTACTGATGGGTTGAACCCAGGCCCTCACACGTGCTTTGCAAGTGCTCTACCCCCCAGTCCATTTTTCACTTTTTATTTCAAAATAGGATCTCGCTAAGTTACACACGCTGCCTCTGGCCTTGAACTTATCATCCTCCTGCCTCTGCCTCTAGAGTCACTGAGATTACAGGTGTGCACCACTGGGCCCAGCCTCAACCAAGTTTTTACTGTGGAACTTGCGAGCTTGGAATGGTTAAACAAGCTAATCCTCACTGACTCAGATCTGATGTATTTTTGTTTTAATGATTGGAACAGCCAGACACCACTCTTATCTCTTTGGGGAGTCAGGTCAGATTCGCACACTCCTGGCCTGTGATCTGGGCTTGCTGCTCCAAGCTCTCCTGGGGTCTCACACAGCCAAGACATCTTATCTCCTGGGGTAGGGAAAACAGCAAGAATCAGGCTGCCCATGAGGGAAGGTGATACTGTGACACCCCTGCTCTGCTCCTGTGCTGACATGGAGTGAAGCTAGACAGGCTTCCCCTATCAGAAGTCACCCCACAAACTCACTGAACACCAACATTCGTTTTCAATATCGACAAGAGCCCACCTAGAGATGATACAGTTAAGTCCCGGGGGCCCTCGGCCCTCGGCTGGGGCTGCCCAGCTCTTTGGGTCTGGAATCAGGGCTCCAAGATGTCCAGTGTCCACCCCATTCTCCTGGAGCTCAGTATTTGCTCATAGAAACAGTTCAGGCTGGACAAAAGTCAAGAGCTGTAGGTGCAAGCGAAGAGCAGATGCCAGGCTTACCTCACCCAAGCAACCACTCAGGGCCAATGTGCAGAGGAGATGAGGTGATGAGGCCCCTCCTTCCTCTCCCAGCCCCTGCCCTGGGCCTTTCTGGGGCTGAGGCTGCCCTGGGGACATGTGAAGCTGAGACTCCATGGTGAGGCCCCTCCGCTAGCACAGGACAACCTCTGCCCATCCTCTGGGCCAGCACCCAGGGCTGCAGACAAAAGCAAAGTGAATCCACAAAGCAAGGAGCTTGGGATCATGGTCCTGCAGAAGAGCAAACACTATCTTGGCAGAGCACCTGGCCTTGAAGCCAGGGGTTCTAGTTGCTTCTCCATCCCCTCTATAAAGCGGAGGGCCTGCTTCCAGCCTTCCATCCTATGAGAAGCAAACAGTCCACCTATATATAAAATGCCACTCAAAAGGGGACGCCAGCTGGTCTGGTGCAGCACCCTGGACCTCAGTTTGGGTTTGCTGTTAGGGTCCATGCACAGGGCCAGAAGGTGGAGGAAAGCCCTTGGAGGTAGTGCTGGGTCCTGGGCCAGAGCACCGGGTCTGTCCTGAGGAGAGATCTGGTGTGAATCTGCCTCCAGCTCTTGCTGTGTCTCTAGACAAGATTTTCATCTCTCTGAGCATCAGCTTCCACATCTATAAAATGTGGATGGATGAAAATACTTATGGAGCATCTACTGTCCACCAGGCCCTGCTCAAGGAGCTGCAGATATAGGGGCTGAGCAAATGTTGTTGGCCCCCCTCAGCGGTGAGCCAGCAATGGTATCCGGTTCACAGACGGGGAAGGGGGAATCAGCTCATGCCTGCAGCAGGCTTTGCTTGGCCTGTGTTGGGCAGCAGGCATTCCAGTTGCCAGAAGGCCATGTCCATCAGGTGACATCAGTGCCCACCAAGGACCCACAGAGCCCTTCTCTCAAAGGGTCATGAGTGGGTGTCTGGACTCTGGGTCACCCATGTAGGGTTGCTGTGTAAAATCCAGGATGCTCAGTTAAACCTGAATTTCAGATAAACAACGATAATTTTTTAGGCATAAGTATACCCTAACTATTTCATAGGATGTACTTATACTAAAAATTACTCCTTGTTTACCTGAAACTCAAACTGAACTCATCATCACATGGACGGAAGAGCAGAGACATGCTTCCTTAACTCTCAGCCGACTGAGCCCCGCCCTTAGTGCCCTCAGGCTCCCAGAAAGGCACTGATGACGGAAGTGACCAGGGAGGGAGAGGAAAGGACACAGGGCTCACTAAGTTGCAGGTCAGCCCTGCTCTTGAGCCCATGTGGTGACAGGCCAACAAGAGCTACAAAGTCACAAGCCACCCGCAGCGAGCCTGCTTGGAAAGAGCTTTCCCTAGGAAGACGCCCGGCCACCCTGTGGGGAGGAGGTGCCAGGCTGCCCAGGGAACAAGGAGCTCCTAAAGGCAGCCTGTGAGGTGCCCTGCACCACCCCAGCACCCAAATGACAGAGGCCAGGGAAGCCAGATGCAACAATGGCCAGAAGAGGGAAAGCCACCATCAGCCCCAGCCAGAGGGGACAAGAGAGGATGGCTGAGACGAAGGCCGCACCAGGCCAGCCCAGCTCCACGTTTCTGTGACCAGCGTCCCTCCCACCCCAAGGTGAGACTCTGCTCTAGTGGGAGGTGGGTGGCGGGGCAGCTGCGCTTTGAGAAGCAAACCGGAAAGTGCCCCTCTCCACAGGGCTCCCTGGGGTGGGTGTGGAGAAGCCCCATGAGGCCAGAGGACAAGGGACTCACTCATCCCAGGAGCATCCAGGGCTGCCTCACCCCCTCCATGCCTCTGCTGTTCTTAACACACTTCCCCAAGTAGCTGCTTCTCCCAGGACAAAGATGCGATACCCTGGACCACAGATAAGAGTCCAGTTCACTGGGAAGCCACAGTTATGGCACTGACCTAGTTGCCAAGCTCTCGCAAATATGTTGTTGTTGTTGTTGTTGTTGTTGTCATTAGGTGCCATTGAGTAGGGTCTGACTCACAGTGACTCTGTACAACAGACGAAACACTTCCCAACTCTGTGCCATGCATGACACTATTACCAGTGCTTCTTTGCTATTTGTAGGGTTTCCAGTGGCAGACTGTTTCAGGAGTGGGCTGCCAGGTCCTTCTCCCTAGCCTGCAGCACCTGGTATTCCCAGGTGGTCTACCATCTGAGGATTAACCAGGCCTGACCCTGCTTAGCTTCCAAGATCTGATGGGATCAGACGCCAGGGTGCTATGGCTGCAGACCTTGTGAACACAGAGAGTGGAAATTGGTCTTCCAAGGCAGCTGCAGTTAACCTCAAGTTATAGTGAGGGCAAGAGCGCACCAGAGCAATCTGTGAAATGCAGATAGATGCATGCAGATTCACAAAGTACAAGCTGGCAAATGCAAAACGCAGTAAGCCTGGGCACATTATTCCTGGTAGTTAGAATGTGGTAATAACAACAGCTTCTCCTGCCGTCTACAGGGACTTGTGATATGTCAGACACTGTGCTGGGCACTTGTGACCTTGGAAGGTGATGCACTCTGCCCCTTTGACAGATGAAGTAACTGAGCTTCATAGAAAGGCTTCTGGATGTGACCCCAGCCTCCTCTTTGATCTGCATCTCCTTCCTCCTCCTCTCCACCCACCCCACCCCCAGCCCCTCACCCCTTCTTGCTGTTCCTGGAATCTGCCAAGCTTGCCCTATCCCAAGCCCCCAGCTGCTGGCTCTCTCCCATCTTCCTGACTTCACATGGGCTGCTACCTTCCCTGTGACCCATCACCACTCCATCTGAAGCAGCCACTGGGCACTTTCTGCGTAGCACTTAGTGCCATGTGACAGCCTTCTTGACAAACTGAGGGACAGATAGGGTGCATGGGTTCCTGCTTGCTTCCCCTAGAAAGTAAGCTCCAAGGAAGAAGACATCCACCTGTTCCCTGCTGGGCCCCGGAAGTGCTTGCTCCCTGGCAGACGGAGGGGGGGTGGCTTTCTGTTGCTATGGCAAAACCCCCTGACAGAAGCAGAGATTCATTCTGGCTCCGAGTTTCAGGGGTTCAGTCCCTGGTTGCTCGGCCCAGTTACTCTGGGGCCTGTGGCCAGGCAGAAAATCATGGTGGGGCACATGGTGGCCCAAAGCTGCTCATCTCACTGCCATGGAGAAGCAAGAGATGGGCAAGGGGCCAGTGTCCCCATCTCCCCTCCAGGGGCGCGCCCCCAGTGACCTGATTTCCTCCCCGTAGGCCTCGCCTCCTCAGTTTCCATTGCCTCCCAGCAGCGCCCCAGGCTGAGGACCAAGTGTTGAACAGAAGGGTGCTCAGTATGCATTTGAGAAGAGTGGCTGGCAGGAGTCTTCAAGGATCCCCACCTGTGCCCATGGTTTACCCTTGACTTCTCCAGATGCCACGCAGACCTTTCCAGCACCACCACCACCCTGTCCCATTGGCATCCCGCACACTCGGGCTGCTGTCACAGAACACCCAAGGCTGGGCTGTAGACGACAGCGATGTGTGGCCTGGAGGCTGGAAGCCCAAGGCCACGTGCCATCAAGTTTGGCTTCTGGTGAGCCCTCTCTTCTTCACTGTGTCCTCATTGGGCTCCTTTTCTGGACCCAGGCCATGGGAAGAGACTGGGGCTCTGGCATCTCTTCTTTGCAGGCCTCCAGTTCTATGGGAGGGGCCCTTCATGACCTCCCTCCAGGCCCCAACTTCAAATCCTTGAGGGGTGAGGCTTCAACGCAGGAGCCCTGGCGGGGACACACGCCCATCCACACAGGTAGGAAACCACGTTCACAACTGCACTCTCCCACAGAGAGCAAAGGCCAGAGAGGACAGGGGACCAGAGAGGGTGGCTGCCACCAGAGCAGAGTCATCCTCGTCCTTTCTTGCCAGCAAGGGAGTGAGGTCTGGTGACAGGTATACATGGGGGGAGGACAGAGCTCCTGTCTACACAGCCAGCACTAGTTCCTCTGGGTCCCCCGCTGCTCCCTGCTCCTCCTGGCACCTTCTTGCACAGTAAGGGCAGGCTTTGGGGACTGGCCCCCAGGTGTGCAGGCTTTGGCCTAGAAGGAGGCATGAGGGTGAGAGGAAAGGAGAGGCCAAGACTCTATCCCCACGCCTTGGAAGGCGCCCAGCAGCAGGTTCTGTCTCAGCTGTGACTTCGGCCCCTGCAGGTACCCCCAGTCCCAGAAGGCCAGAGGCCTTCCAGAGCTCTCCTTGTGAGCGCTGATCAGGGTGGGGCTCCTTGCTGTAACCCTGAGGTTGTTTCCACCATGCTTAGAGCATCGCACCCACTTGGGTCCTTCTCAGTGCAAGAGGGCCTTGGCAACACATTCATGCAGCCAAAGTCTTTTGTAAAATGTCCTAAACGGAAAATATTTTCCCTGCAATCAGTTCAGATTGCCATTCATTTCCACTCTGATCTGCCCACCAGGCTTTTTCCTGGGTGAGATGACAACTGGAGGACTTCTGGAATCTGGGGATGCCTACTAAGTAAGAAAGATATTTAGTTTGGCTTGAGTAGGGTTATAGCTATGGAGTTCCCAGTTATTTCCATGTGTAGCTCCATTACAGCTTAGCATCCCAAGGTAGAAATGGATTCCAGGAATGCTCCCTCCATGCACGGATCCAGTTCCACCTACCAGGCGGAATCCAAAAGCTGCAGACACGAGCATGTCCTGCAGTGCCTGGCGCCAGAAAAATGTGGGCAGCGGGGAGAAGCAGGATTTGAATTGCACAGAGCCAAGAGCAAGTCTAAGGAAAATCATTCCATTCACCAGAGGGAAAGCGTAAGCCAAGGATTGGATTCTCTTCCATTGCAAGTCAAAACAGAATGGCGCTGATCAGCAGTACCTGCGATAGTGTGTGCAATCAAGCACAATGCCCCCATGTTGTTCCTTCTTGGTGGGAAGCACACCAGATAGAACACAACAGAATTCTTGTGGGGGGAGGGCAAAATCTAGCGGTCCCACAAACTCTGCATTAGCTTCTGCTTTTTCAGGCATTTCAGCTACCAAAATAAGACATAAATTTTGATCACTTAGGATCATTAACCAACTTCCTATTCTGTCCATTGAAGGTAGTATTACAGAGACAGGCGGAGGTCACAACCATATTCCCAGCACTCTGGAGGCTGAAGCAGGAGGATCTGAAGTCTGAGGATAGGCTGGGCTACATGATGAGATCATGTTTAAAAAAAAAAAAAGAAAAGAAAGAAAAAGAAAAAAGAGAGAAAGGAAAAAAAGAAAAAGAAAAGGAAAGAAGAAAATGATATAAAGAAGCAGCACCCAAAAATGTCAGAAAAATGTTACTTTGGAGACATAGCAGGCAGCTGATCAATACTTTTTGAGATTTTGCGATGCTTAAAATACTTGATAGCTGTTTAAAATATATAATTTGAAGGCTGGGGGATGTAGCTAAATAGTGGAGCTCCTGCCCAGCATTTGCAAGGCCCTGGGTATGATCTTCAGCCCTATCACCAAAAAAGGGTGATTATTTAGAATGACAAATGATGAACTTTACTAGTTTTTTGTTGTTTATTTGTGTTTTGATGCTGGGGATGGAACCCAGGGCCTTGCACATGCTAGGCAACTGCTCTACCATTGAGCTGTACCCCAGCCATCACACCCATATTTTTAAAGACTCAGATAAGCCCCACACAACCTGGATTTGCCCCTGGCAGCCTCCTTATTTCCTGTTTCGCTTTTCAGCTCTTCTATTATCTGTATAACATCTGCAGCCATAGCACCCTGGCATCTAATCCCATCTGATCTCAGAAGCTGAGCAGGGTCAGCCTGGTTAGTCCTTGGAGGGGAGACTGCCTGGGAATACCAGGTGATGCAGGCTAAGGAGAAGGTACCTGGCAACCCACTCCCGAAACAATTCACCATCAAAAACCCTATGCATAGCAGAGAAGCACTGACAGTGCTTGGCATAGCACAGTGTCTCCACTGTTGTGTCACCTGTTGTAAATAGGGTCACTATGAGTTGGACATGACTCAACGGCACCTAACAACAATGTTATCTGTATAAAATGTTCCCTACATTTAAGTCCTTCTGTTCCAAATCCTCAAGTTCTTTCTGTTTCCTAGCTAGACCCTAGGACCTGCACACCTGAGAACATGGGCCACATGACAAAGGCCAACGCACAGGGGAGAATATGGGACAATGTGGAGAATGGTGCCATCAGAACTTGCAGGCACCCCGCAGGAGAGCCACAGAAGTCAGGGAGAACTGGGCCGACCTTGACCACTTCTGCCAAACGGTCACCCACATCACCAAACAGTTTTGCTCGACCTTTATCCAGTCACCAGGTTACAACACAGGGGATACCATAGAGCAGGGGAAGTGGAGGGCGCTGTGCAGAGAGCCTCTGGGAGGACTGACTAGGCTGGTGGGAGGGACAAAGTGGTGACAGTGCAGGCTCGGTTTCGAGCACTTAGTAACTGGCCTGAAGAACCAGAAGATTCCAGAAGACATCACTGCAAAGTCACCAGCCATCTGGACGAGTGATGGGTAGGAGAGAGGGGCCAGTCACAGGAGTGATCAGCCCATCTCTGTGGCCAAGGAGGCCAAGTCACTTCCTGGAGCACAGACATACCACAGGCATGAAGGAAGAGGTGGGGAAGGAGAGGACACGAGGAGCCGCAGAGCCACACACCATCCCAGCACGGGGTCGCAGAATGCAGATGGAGACGATCACTCCAACAAAGGAGCCCCAGGACTTGGCAGTGGCGAGGTAGGTTGATAATGGCAGCTGGTATTTTCTCTTCATTATACCTCTTCATAAAATGCTATAGTGAAGACTTGTCTGGCTTTGGGGACAACCCCAGGAATGCCAGAAAAGAGATTTCACTATGGGCAACACTTTCTGAAATTCACTTCCTAGAGAAATGGACACACACACAAAAGCACCGCTACAGCTGCTACCTAAGACAGAGAAACCTCCAGAAAGTGCGTGGCCACAAGAATCTATTTTAAGACGCTCTCTCCAGGGTTGAAGCCAGTATCCAGCTGGCCCAGGCCCTGAGTGGTCATCTCAGCTCGGCAGCACCCTTCAGCACCTTGTCAGAGAGAACGGTCAATGTCAACAAACCTTCTATAGGAGCAAACGAGGGGCTGGTTTGGTACACTGGGGCCTTCGGCTCTGAAGCGCCATTTAGGGATCAGCGTGAACCAAGCCTGCAATCTGGGGGCAAGTGAACTTACGGAAGGAGACATCATTTCTAAGGGATATATGTCACTCTGAAAACAAGCCATGCCCCTCTCACAAGGAAATGATCCATCTCACACAAGTGGAGACAGGTACTGAAGGGAACCCAAGAGGAATTGTTACAACTGAGGGGCTGTTGAATTTTGCGTTTCAATTTCCTGTTTGGACTATTTAGCAAATTAACAGCACAAAATTAACAGCAGCCAATAATAACAACAACAAAAAAGCAAAAGGGAAACAATAGACACACAATGTATTGTAGAAAACATTTTTTGTTGGAGGGGTACTAGAGGTTGAACCCAGGGCCTTGCGCTTGCATGCTTTGCAAGTGCTGGACCACTGAGCTGCACCCCCAGCCCATTTTTTTACTTTTTGAGACAAGGTCTTGCTAAATTATGCAGACTGCCTCTGGTCTCGAACTTGCAATCCTCCTGCCTCAGCCTCCCAAGCTGCTGGGATTACAGGTGCGTGCCACTGTGCCTGGCTAGAAAACATTTCTTTACAGGGGAAAAATAAAATAAAAAGCCTGGCAGTAAAGTGTTAATCCCCTGCCACCAGGAAGCTCTGCTATCCAGAATGACTCACTCCACATAGCTGAGGTTTGCCACACCTTGGAAAGCAGGGAGGCAGCCTGATGCCAATGCTGGCAAGAAGTCACCACCCCTCCTCCTAGCCTCTGGTGATGGCCACTGTGTGCACTTGGCTATTGTTCCATCACCTGTGTCTACACGACCAGGTTGCCTCTGAGCAACAGCCCCCACCAATCCATACACACATTTTGATTCTCGCGGTGACAGAGCCAAAGTCACAAAATTATTAGTGATTTTTGCCAACAACCCCCTAAATCCCTCTGCACAGATTCTGCCAAGTCCTCAGCAGGCTGGAAGATGGCAAGGGTTGGATTTAACCCACTTCCAAATGGCTTGGGTTACATGTGCCTTATCCCCCTGTTGGGATCTGATCCTGGCGGAAACAGGAGCCATACTTTAGGGGGAGGCTGTGAAAGGAGGCCCCAGGATGCGGATCCCACGGACCTGCCGCACGAGGATAGTGGCCTGCCAGCCAGTGGCCTACCAGCTTACCCCTGCCCAGCCCTCTCTGGTAACCACATTCAGCAGGGCAGACAGTCACTACTGCTCCTGCGCCAGGCACTGCCCCAACACACCTGGCCTGGTGAGGACCAGGTGCCTAGGCATAAGGCTCAGGGATTTCTCTGGCTCCCAGATGCAGGGCTGGGGCGACTAGAGAGTCCTGGCCATGGCCTAGGCTTTACCACAGGCCTGGGAGGAGCAAGGCCTCCCCAGGAGCCAGGAAGAGGGCAATGCAGCCCACCTTGGCAGACGGGAGCCATGTGCACCCCGGGAAGGTCAGCACCCCCGCCTGGGTGCCTCCTCTGAAACCTTAGGCCAGGGTCGGGTAGGAGACAGCCGTCAAGTCCCAGGCTCCAGAGGGGATTGAAGGATGACCAGGGGCCTGTCCCTGCCAGAGATGGTAGGCAGCCCGGCTCCAAGGGCTGCCCTGCGACCCAAAGCCAGGATCAGCTTTCCCTCCCTGTGCTGCTCCCATTTCCTGTCCTGAGGTTTCCAGGCCGTCAACAGTCACGCTTCAGAGAACCAGGTCAGATTAGGCCCGGAACAAAGCTCAGTTGTTGCAGGGCTGCCAGGAGGCCACTGACAAGCAAGACACCTGGGTAGCTGCCACCTCCTCTGCGTGGAGCTGTTCAGTGTCCCTGTCACAGAGGCTGCGATGGCCCCAGGCCCAAGGTCAGGTTAGAGAGATAAGGCAGAGAAACCGGGCTGGTAGCAGAGTACCCACTCCACCCTGGGCCCTGAGGCCAGGCCGCCTCCAGAGTGGTGCCGAGAGCTGCCAGGGCACAGCCAGAACACTGCCTGGCACTCAGCAGCGCCTAGCGGATGTTTCTGGAATGAATGAGTGAACCCACATGCAGAGCTGAAACAGGCCAGCTCGAGACTTCCTGCTAAAGTCCCCAGGAGCCAGGTGCAGCTGGTCCATTGGAAGGGGCAGGGCCAGCCCACCTGCCCCAGGACGCTGCGTTGTGACTGGGGACACAGGGCACACCCACAGGCCTGGCTGCCACATGAGCTCATGGCTGACACCACCCCCTGCCAGGGCCCCACACCCACCAAGACAGACTCTCATTGGGTGTGCGTCCAGATCACATGACTTCCTGCAGTTGTCACTAGGACTGGGTCCATGGTCTCTCCAGGAGCCAAGTCACCCCGTGCAGTGGGGTTGTAACCCTGTGTGCTCTGTCCAAGCCCCAGCGGGGCATCACCCAGCCCTGGCACCCACTGATCCTCCATAAATCCCCTGCAGCAGCTTAGAGCTGGAATGTTTCCAAGGCAACAGCCCCAACAAACAGAGGTGCAGGAACCCAGCCAGTGACCTCCTTCCCCACCCCAAATGCTCAGCCTCTTCAGGTCCTAGGGCCTTTTCTGGATCCCCCCATGCCCTGGGACCAGGGGATCTGCCCAGAATCTGCCCCCGGGCATGCACTGGACCTTCCCTATCAGGCACATCTTAAGCAAACCACAGAGGTCACGCCCCACTGCCCATGGACAAACTTGTGGAACCGGGGGCCTGCATCCAGGTCCCATCCCTGTGGGGCCTCAGGCAGCCAGGGCCGGGCAGGACAATCTTAGAGGAGGCAGCTCCAGGGCGCCTGTGGGAGTGGGCATGCCTCCCTGTGCAGGTGCACAGGTGAGCTGTCCCCTACAGACACCCACTGGGACCCTCGAGCACATGCGTGGCCCCCCTCCAGCTGGATGTGGACTCCAGACCACAACTCGTAAGTGGCCATCCCAAGTCCCCTCTGCACCTGTCCCGGCATGAACTGGTCACATGGGCCTTCCAGGGGAAGAGGACTGTCTTATGCTCAGGTCTATGGCCAGGTGCATTGCCCTCCGCTCTCAGAGCCCCAGGGCAGGCTGGCGAGATGCTGCCTGGCAGCTATGGCCTGCAGTCAGCAGGCAGGGTGCAGAGGCTGGCCAGGCTCCCTTCCTACCTGCCCTCCTACCTCCACAGCAGGCTGGGTAGGACTGGCCTAGGAAGCACTCTAGGGCCTCGAGGGTGGCATGACAGACTAGCTGCGGGCGCAGGCTCTTTCTCCTCAGACCAGGCCCTCTGAATGCATCAGAGCAAACAAGCTTGGACGTGAGGGGACAAGAGGCAGCAAGAACAGGCTCAGGGCTGCAGGGGGGCCAGTGGAGAAGAGGAAGAAGCCCCGTGTCCACGCCCTCCCACGCTCAGATCACCCAAGGGCGCAGCTGTGGGGTTGTTCTTGGAGGGCACCTTTCCTGCTCCTTCTGAGGGTTCTCCTGGAGCATGGGCTGGACAGCCATGCTCATGGACAGCCTCGAACTGAACCCCAGCGGAGGCTGCTTCCACCAGGTGCCTCCTCCTCCCTGCCCAGGCCATCGTCAAAGTCACCACAGCATAGAGCTGGTGACAGTAGCCTGACACCCCTTTGGGGAGTTTCCTGAAGGCCACAGAGAACCTCAAGATGACCCCCCATGGCACACACACACATGCTCCCACCCCCATTTTTTTTTTTTGGTGGTACTGGGGGTTGAACCCAGGGCCTCGCGCTTGCATACTCTGCAAGTGCTGGACCACTGAGCTGCACCCCCAGCCCATTTTTTTCACTTTTTGAGACAGGGTCTCTCTAAGTTATGCAGACTGCCTCTGGTCTCAAACTTGTGATCCTCCTGCCTCCACCTCCTGAGCTGCTGGGATTACAGGCTTGCGCCACCGCGCCCGGTTCTTCCACCCCCATTTTGGTGCTTACAAGTCTCAGGTAAATGCCTTGGCCACTGTGAATTCACTGGGAAGCCCAGGACACTGGAGGGGAAGTTCCACATGACCCGCATGCAGTGAGATGCCCTACTCAGAACCCCAGAGAACACTGAGGGAGCAGCCTGCAGCCAGCTCCAGCCTCCGAAGCTCTGGGGACCTCCAAGGGCCCCCTCGTGCTGCCTACAGTCCATAATGGCGCCCAGGATGGCAGCTCAATAACAGAGCAGGTGTCGCAGCTGTTTAATGAGTAGGCCTATGAGGTGAAGTCCTTTGTCCCCACAGCGAGGTGCAGCCTGGGATTTGATCCCAAGAGCCTAGCGAGTCTGAGCCCTCACTCTTAACCACAGAGTTACACTGCTTGGAGCTTACTGTTGACACTGCCCCACTGGAAGGACAGGGGATGGACATTCAGGAACGGCCTGGAGCCACCACAGGGCTGCCAGATAGAGTCCCCAGGTGCCCCCAGTGTCTGCCACTGCCCAGGCAAGGCCTTGGCTTGGGTCCCCACATGGAAAGACCTTTTTTATTCCCCACTGCTCAGGACTCTTCACTCTTCAAGGCCCAGCTAGATCTCCCCGCCCCCTAAAACCTGCTACCCCCCTTTCACACGCACAGGTTGCTGTTCCACTCGGGAGGCAGGGGTGGCAGCTGCACCCTGCCTCATGGTGACAATGCAAGCTTCTGCCAGCAAGGACCACATGCTGTCACTGTGTTTGCATGCTCCAGCCCTGGCTGTGTGGGCCCAACATGCAAAGCATGTGCCATGGAGATCCACAGACCCATGGTCCTGAGACCACGCTGGACGTGCTTCTCCCCAGTCCCCAGGCCTGGGATTTCGTGCAGCAGCCCCCCGAGAACAGCGTAATAACCCTCCCATGTGTTCTCAAGTCCATAAATAGGTCCGGCAGCAATAATCCCACTCATTCTAGGGAAAAAAAAATTAAAACTTTGCTGGTTGCCCTTGGATTTCAGATGCTGGGGAGATTTTTAACATTCTTTGCTACTTTCCTTCATTTTGCGACACTGATGGCAGCTTAGGGCCAGTCTGACTCGGGTAAGCGCCATTACCCAAGACAGGGCTGGCTCCAGCCCACCTCAGGACACTCAGCTTGGGGCCAAGAGTCTCCACACCAGCCAGCCCCCTGCAGTTCAACCCCCTGCAACCGCAACAGGGTGACCCAGCACACCCTGGACCACAGCCAAGCAGGGAACAAATTGGAAAAGGCCCAAGCCCTCCCTCTGCCCCATGGCCCAGGGCCGCCCCTTTGGGTAAACAGAAGGAGCGAAGGAGCCTGCTTTACTCGAGCTGGCTCTACTCACCCCACAAACTCCACTTCCACCTACTGCAAACACTTTCATTCTTTCTTAAAGAAAGAAGTTTATCTAGTTAGGGGAGTGGGTAGGTGTGGAAGACGGGAGCGGGGAGTACCTGCCGGTCTCCCTTCCCCAAACAACCCCCAGGCTCCGAGACCTCAAGCCTACTGCAGGGGTCCTTCCGGGGCCTAGGCAGGAGGGTCTCGGCAGAAAAGGCACAGGACCTGTGGCTGAGAGGGCCTGGATTGCCCACTGTCCAGACCCATGAGCAGGAGATGCGGCAAGGAGAGAGGGCAAGAGCAGAGGGCCACCTCTGGGCAGGCCAGGGAGGCGGGAGTCCGGCGCCCAGCCGCAATGCCCACAACCATCTCAAGCATTTGGAGCATGTTCGGGAGTGAGGGAGGCCCAGTGCCAAACCCAAGCATATGCCACCTGGAAGCCCCCCCACCCCCCATCTCGTAGCCCGGCTAGCTCTCCCCAGCTGTGCTCAGGGTCTGGAGGGCCGTGTCTGCAACAAGGAGGTGAGTGGTGGAATTTTAAGCAACTGACCCAGAAGGCTATTTTAGAAGTTCTTAAAGATCCTCTTTGAGATAAGGTACTCTTTTATTACTCATTTTGGCCCCTGAATATGGAAAGCAAGAGGATACAGAAAATCACCCAAGGCAGGGGGATGGCCAGAATGACCTGTTCAGCTCCAACTAGGTCCTATGTATGATTCTGTCCTCTTATCAGTGAAAACTAATTCAGAGGCCCTTGGCAGAAAGTTTTATGTCCATACAGATTAAGGGAGGAACATAAATGTCTGTAGGGTTAGTGGAGAGGAGATAGTGTTTATCACTTGTGGGACTGAAGAAAACAAAGGATCCTGCCTGGATCACAAAGGAGAAGATGAGAAGAGAGGAGCAGAGAAGCAAGACAAAGAGTGGAGATCACTCTTGGTCTGCCCTTGTGGCCTCCGTTGGCCCACTTACGAAATGGAGCTGAAGAGCAGCACCCGCGCAGGCTTATGAAAGATTCGGAACACCTGGGAGAGCCGAGTCCGACGCCCTCCACCTGTGTAAGCCTTAAGACAGAGTTAGGGTGTCAGCGCACCCATGGGGCCCTACGGCCCAAAAGCTGAACCGAAGTTACCAAGCTCTGGCGCTGAATGGCCCCGTTTGGAGACCTTCCCGTGCCCCATTCGATAGACGACTAACAGGAATGAATGCGAGGACGGGACGCCACGGCCTGGACCTCCAGCCCCAGAGACGGAACGCCAGGAGACCCCTCCACCCAGCCCCACCATACCCGCCCCCACAGACGCAGACAGGGCCCCAAAGCACCTCCCGGGCGCTGCCTGGAAGTCAACGATTCCAGAGGAGGGGCGAGGAGGCCAGGAGGGAGAGGCCCCCAGAGCAAGAGCTGTTGGACAGCGGCAGGAGCCCCTCAGCCGGCCGAGGTGAAAAGCAGCTCCAGGCCTGCAGAGGTCAAAGGCTCGGGCGCCCAGCCCGCTGCGGGCCCCAGCTGTCACAGACGCAGAGTCGAGATCTAGGCGCGTAGAGGGAGGGGTCCAGCGCCTTGAGCGCTCCTGGCCCCGGGTAGCCGGGAGGGGACTGCGGCAGCCTGGGGACGTGGGGCGCGACGGGCTGTCCCGGGGGCAGATCGAGGTGCGGCGTCTCAGCCAGGGGACCCGCTCTGCTCGTGGGGGCCCCGCTCCCACCGCCCGCGCGTGGGCAGGAGACGTTCGTCGGGCCCCGACCCCTCCCACGCCGGGCGCGGCGCCCACCTGAGACCGACTTCTTCATGGTGCCGCCGCGGCCGCAGTTCCCGGCAGTGTGGTGGCGCGGACTTCCAGGTCGCTCGGCCCGGGCGCGCGGTGGGCGGGAGGAGGCAGGCGGGAGGGGCGGCCGAGCCCCGCCCGCCCCGCCCCGGGCCCAGCCCCAGCCCGAGCCCCGGCCCCGGCCCGCAAGGCACCTGACGAGCCTTGCGCGCCGCTCCGCGCGCCCGGGTGGGGGCCGCTCCCGCCGCGCCGCCGCCGCCGCCCCCGCCGCTGGCTGTGTCCCGTGTGGGAGTCGCCGACGTGCCCTCACGCGCGGGCAGCCCGGGCCACCTGCCACGCCCCGCTGGCGCCAATGGCTTGTCCCGCGGAGTGGCGGCAACTTTCGGGTTCTGAGTCCAAGCGGGGCGGGGCGGGGCCAGGTAGAGCGGAAGGAGGGAGCGCAGGGAGCGATCCCGGAGGGCGCAGCCCGGGACTAGGGGCGGGACTCCGCTGTAGTAAGCCAGGGCGGGGCCGGACGGGAGACGACCATACCTGTCCCGCTACTCTTCAGGTAATCAAAGGGCACGGACATCTCTGATGAGCTGGGGCCTCAGCTCACCTGTAAAATGGATATATGGGGCTTGATGATAATTTCTCTTCTGAGAAACATTGAGCTTCTGCTCGGTGCCAGGCGCTCCCTGTGCGCCGCTCCGTGACTCGATGTAAAGGAGAAGGCTCGGGGACCCGTGTCTTTACAACCTGCCTAATTTACGCGGTGATGTACAGAAGAACCTTTTTTTTTTTAATCCGTGTAAGATTTTTCCATAATAAAACGGTTTTTTGAAATGCACAGAGGAGAAAATGATTAATTCTGTCTGGAGGACGGTGAAAGAGTTCTATTGAGGCGATGCCAAAATAAGGTTTTGAAGAATGAGCAGGAATTTGCCAGGTAGCCAAGGTGATGGGGAGGCGCCGGTTCCAGGCAGCAGGAAGGGCGCGGCTGAGCCCCGGGCGTGATGCATCACAGCGAGCCACCGGGGCTGGAGGGTGGCCCTTCCCCGCTGGCCAGCCGCGGCCCGCGGACGGGGAAAGGAGGCTGGAGGGCAACGCACAGAGCGTGCAGGATCTCAGGAGGGGCGCGGCACGCCATCGCTAAAAGCCCGCAGGAGCCTGGCGGTATAGGTCACATGGCCAAAAAATACCCTTCCCTTTCCCTCGCCTTGCCCTTCCTCGGGAATCCGAGAAGCGCTGTCACTTCCTGCCTGAGTGTGGGAAACTTCTGTGCCCACACTGAGGCCTCCGAGCACTGTGATTTGCCCGCCCCACCTCCTCCTCATCTCAGGTAACCGGTCCCGCCCGCAGAGGCCCCCACCCCTGGGGGGGTGCTGATTGGTCCAGAATGGACCCCGGATTCTTTTAGGGGCTGGAGGCTCCGGAGGGACAGAGGAGGGATTCAGCCACTGGCCTGGGACCTACAGATGAGTTGCAAAGTCATGGCCCCAGATTCTGGGACATCCACACCCACAGCCCCAGTTGCCACTTGTGCCAATGCGGGCCGATTTCTGCTCGGGTCCAGCAAAAACGCTTAGGCTGGGTCCTGACATGGAAGGAAGGACGAGAGGGAGAGGAACAGAAAGAATGAGACTGTTCTGGACGAGGATGTTTCTGAGATGCCTGAAGTTTAATTAAGCACCAAATTTTAATTTTCCTTTTTTCAATGAACAGCTGTCCAAAAGGTGTGACTTAAACCCCTGGCTTCCTGAGTAAACTGACATTAGTGCCTTTTTCTTATGGCTCACTGATATTTTGCTCCATCATTAAATGTAATTTCTTTGAGTCAGTGTTTCATTATGGAGCCAAGGTTGGCCTGTAATACAAAGTCGGCCTGCTTCAGCCTTCTCTAGCCCAGCTCTGTGCTATCCAATTTTTAAAAGATTGTCTTTCAGACAATCAAGGTTCCTCTACATACTGCATGGTTTGTGACAGGTGACATAATTTCTCCCAATCTCAGTTCTTACTTGGATAAATGGGGACAACAATTCTTTACACATGTTGTCATGCTGGGGTGATGATCTGTTGTTGTTAAGTGCTGTCAAGTTGGGTTGGACTCACAGCAACCCTATGTCCAACAGAACACTGTGCTATGCCCAGCACTATTGTCAGTGCTTCTCTGCTATGCATAGGGTTTTCAATGGTGGATTGTTTGGGAGTGCGTTGCCAGGTCCATCTCCCTAGCCTGTAGCACCTGGTATTCCTGTGGTCTCTCACCCAAGGATTAACCAGGCCAACCCTACTTAGCTTCCAATATCAGGTGGGATCAATGCTAGGGTGCTATGGGTGCAGATGGGGTCGTGATTAGGAAGGTAATATTAAGTGTCTAACTCTGCTGCTGGGCTGGGATTTAGCTCAGTTGGTAGAGCGCTGCACTGCAGTCTCTGAGGTCCTGAGTTCAATTCCCAGCACCGCAAAAATGGGAGAAGGACCTGGCAATCAACTCCCAAGGTAATCCCGAAACAGTCAGCCATTGAAAACCCTATGAGGGTCTCTATGAGTCAGATACCGACTTAATGGCACCTAACAACAACAACAACAACAACTCTGGTGCTATAACTAAAACCCAAAATGCATGGCATTGGCTTTGAAAGCAAACAATGGGCAGAGCCCTGGTGGGCCCGGAGGAGGTCGGTGACAGTAAACGAAATGCTACAGGACACTGGAGGAAATGATGCCTTTCTTATGGGGTAGCAGGAAGATTAGCCTGCCTGTTACCTGCCATCACACAGGAAATACATATCAAGTGTACACAGCAAGCATGGTGCTCAGTTGGGGAGGTGCCAGGCAGAAGGAAGGTGCCACCTAGCTTGCTGTGCTCATGAGAAAATAAAAAAGGAGAGAGAGGAACAGAAAAAGGAATCATTCAACTTTTCTGTGGGGTTGGGAGAAAATGTGAAGGGCTGGAACAGTCTTTGCAACAGCAAAATATATATTTTCTTTTTTCTTTTTCCTTTCGATAGGGTCTCACTCTATAGCTCAAACTGGCCCAAAACTTGCGGTGATTCTCCTACCTCTGCCTACCAAGTGCTGAGATTATAGGGCTATGCCACCACAACTGGCTAGCAAAGGATGCTTAAGAAAGGGCTTCAGGACAACAAAATCCAGAGGAACTATAAGATTCTTTATTAAGACCTCAGATATCCAGGCGCCATGGCATATGCCTATAATCCCAGAGATTTGGGAGGCTGAGGCAAGAGGATCATGGGTTAGAGGCCAGAGGCAGCCCATGCAACTTAGCGAGACCCTGTCTCAAAATTTAAAAAATAAAAAAATAAAAAAGTGGGTGGGGGTGCAGCTCAGTAGGTGAGCACTTGCCTAGCATGTCAGAGGCCCTAGATTCAACCCCCTAGTATTGCAAAGAGACAAAGAAAAAAATGACTTCAGAGCAAAAACATAAGTTACCTCTAAACCCTTCAGAAACACAAAGGGCTTGTGAAGAGCTTCACAGCACACATGGCAGGTCTTCTAAAGTCCCAGAGGTCTCCTACGGCAGCCTTGTGGAAGCCAACATAAAAAAGGCAGAGTGGCTGGTCTCAAAAGGTTTTGCAGGGCTGAGGGAAAGACCACAATCTAAGGGGCTTTGGGGGAAGAAGAGGTGACTAGATGGAGTGCAAGGGACGTGGGTGCCAGGGAGACTTTTCTGTGTGGATACTGTAATGGTGGACACATGTCATTATATTGTCAAAGCCCATAAAATGTACAAACCAAGAGGGAGTGCTAATGGAAATTTTTGGCCTTCTTCTTGTTGTCAGGCACCGCCAAGTCAGGTCCAACTCATAGTGACCCTGTGTACAAAGGAACAAAACACTCCCCGACACTGTGCCATGCCCAGCACTATGTCAGTGCTTCGCTTCTATTCATGGGGTTTTCAATGGTGGATTGTTTTGGGAGTGGGCCGCCAGGTCTGTGTCCCATTTTATGATGCTGAGGATGGAACCCAGGGCCTCAGAGCACATAGAGCAGTGCTCTACCAACTGAGCTGAACCCCAACCCACTCTTGGCCTCAACTCATAATGTTGTTGTTAGGTGCCGTGGAGTTGTCAGGTCCGACTCATAGCAACCCTCATAGGGTTTTCAATGGCTGCTTGTTTCAAGATTGCTTTGGGAGTGAATTGCCACATCCTTCTCCTCTTCTTCCCCTGCTGGGGATCAAACACAGATCCTCAGAGCTAAACTGAGCTAAACTCCAGCTCTCAACTAATAATAATCACATATCAATCTTGCTTTATCATTTGCAACAAATGTACCACAGTAATACAAGACGGTTAGTAAGGGAGAAACTGGGGGCAGGGGAGGAAGAATTTGAGAATTCTATGTATGCTGTAGGGCTCTGCAGTCTCTGAGGTCCCGGGTTTGATTCCCAGCACTGCAAAAATGGGAGAAGGACATGGCATTCCACTCCCAGGGCAATCCCAAAACAACCAGCCATTGACAACCCTATAAGGGTTGCTATGAGCCAGACACAACTAAATGGCACCTAACAACAATGTATGCTGTACGATTGTTTGGTGTTTTTTCCTTTCTTAAAAATCAGTGCCGGGGGTGGAACCCAGGGCCTTGTGCATGCTAGGCAAGCACTCTACCACTAAGCCACACTCCCAGCTCTGAGTGGTTTTTCTATAAGCCTAAAACTGCTCCCCCAAAGAGTTTATTATTATTTTTAAGCAATCTTGTGGGTGAGGGTTTTGTCTGATGGAGTGAATTTTAAATGAACACACTGGAAATTCCCAAATTTTTAAAGGAACTTGGTTCTCGCACCAAATGGGATGAGGCCAGGGTACCATGAAAGAGGCTTTTCACCCTGTGGAGGAAGGACGTGGGCTGGGCAGGCCGGCCAGTGGCAAGCTTCGTTTTCTTGTGAAGAGGGAAGTGTGAGTCAGGACAGGCCCGGAGGCTGAGAGCAGCCCTTGGGGCAGGGCTGAGGAGCCCCGACCTTGGGAGTCTCCTCCACGGCAGGGCTTGCTGGGCAGCTCCATCCTGGCCCTTGTACTGAGCTGCAGGTCCTAGAGGAAAAGGCTGTCGGCATCTTGAGACAAGGAAAAGAACAGCTTGTGGAGGGACAGGGGTTGTAGTGACTGAGGATGGGCTGTGGCAGAGCAGATTTTCCAAAAATGGCCCCAGCAAGGCCCCCACCTCCTGTGTTCCTCTACAACATTACCTTAAGACTCCTCCAATCGAGAGGTTCTAGGTCGCCTTCTTTTGAGTCTGGAAGACATTGTAGTTTGGTCGTGACCAACAGGAGAGGCCAAAGCCACTTTCCAGCCTGCGTCACACGGTCTACAGCCCCTCCCTTGCTCACCCTTGACCACTAAGGCTGACTCTGACCCCTGGAGACCCCCAGGACCTGAGGAGGCCATGGCATGTGGGGGATGCACTACCTATGCCATGTAACAAATTGCACAGGCTTAGTGGACTGAGACCCACACAGCCTGAGGCCCTGGCTTGGCCCCAAGATCTCTGCAGCTGTGGTCATCATCTGCTCAAGATCAGGTGCTCATCTGAGGGCTCCATGGCAGAGGCAGGTCTGCTTCCAGGCTCATGTGGCTCTTAGCAGAATTCAGCTCCTTAAAGGTCCTTGGCAAGGGGTTCTGTTTTTAGGCAGGCAGATCGAAGCCCGGTGGGACTGTCACACAGCAACTTGGTCCATCAGAGCCAGGAAGGGAGGCCAAATTGACAGTCTCTTACCCTCTGACTGTCTGGTCCATTTTGCATTGATATAACAGAATACCTGAGGCTGGGTACTTTATAAGGAAAAGAGGGGGGTTGGGCTTACAATTCTGGTGGCTGTATAGTCCTAACAGAGTGGCATTGGTGTTTGAAGAGGCCCCTGACTGTGCCACAACCCAGCAGACAAGTGGGTGTGTGCGGAAGGGGCTCGAATGCCGGAAAACAGAAGGCTGAGGGCCAAGCAGTGCAGCCTGTTTTATTATTGTATTTGACTTTATTTTTTGTGTGACGCTGGGGATGGAACCTAGGGCCTCACATGTTAGCACGTGCCCCGCCGCTGAGCTATGTCACAAGCTTCAATTATCTATCTTATAGTAACCCATTGCAGAGGGAACTAATGTGATCCCAGGAGACCTGAGCACCCCCAGAAGGCGTTCACCTCTTCCAGGGCATGCCCTAGGCCCCAGTCACCTTCTGTGAGGCCCTGCCTCTTAAAGATTCCACCCTTCCTTGGCATCACCATGCTGGGGCCTCTGGGAACACAGCACACCCACACCCTCTGGCACTCCCCAACATCGAGGTCTCTGTTAGCTAGGAATGGGTCACACAAGGCCATGAGAACTGGGAGGCAGGATCTCTGGGCACCACAGAAACCACGTGCCCTGGGGAGGGCCCAGGTCAGAGGTCAGGTAGCAGTCCTGGCCTGGGAGCCTTCCCTGCCAGATGGCGAACTGTGAGCCTCAGCCGGTCCCCAGGGCCACACACCTCTGTTTCTGAGCCCTGCACCCTTCACCTGCCTTTTCCACCCTGGTCTTCTGTCAGCTGCTTCCTACTCCATCCGGTGCTGTCCACCCCCTTGCCTCCCTGCCCCCAGCTTTCCAAGCCTGACCGTGTGGCTGTGGCTTTGACAGACCAGCTTGAGATTATTCCCGCCAGGCCGCAGAAACGGCCTTCCTCACCTGTGGCGGGCTCGGCTGTTCTCGCCTGCTGGCTCAGCGTCTTTGCTGCTGACTCTGCTCTGACTGGGGCTGTCTTGGGCCTTGAACTTGTCAGATGATTGAGGCCTTGCTGCATGTGTGAAATTTCCATTTCGGGTGTGGCACACAGACACTCTCACGTGCACTCTGGGAGCGTGTCCCGGCACCACCTTCCAGGAAGGTACTCTGGAGAAAGCTATCAAGAGTTTTAAATGCCCACATGCTTTGTCTCAATAGTTCCTTTTTTTTTTTTTTTTTTTTTTTCATTCACTGGTTCAACATCTATTTCTTGACTATTACCCATTATGGGCCCTAGAATACAGTGCTTATGCTTCAGGGGGGAAACAGGCATTGACAGAATAATCATATAAAATGGGACAAGTGGCAGTGGTGGTAAAGGTTAAGAATGTGCAGGAAGCCGGGCGTGGTGGCACACGCCTGTAATCCCAGCGGCTGGGGAGGTGGAGGCAGGAGGATCGCAAGTTCAAGACCAGAGACAGTCAGTGTAACTTAGTGAGACCCTGTCTCAGAAAATAATAAAATCTACAAAATGGGCTGGGGGTGCAGCTCAGTGGTCCAGGCCCTGGGTTCAACCCCTAGTACCGCAAAAAAAAAAAAAAAAAAAAAAGAATGTGCAGGAGAGGGTACACAAGAGGACTCCCATCTGAGATTAAACAGGAAAAACAAGGGTAAGAGATTGCAGGCAGACAGCAGCCTGTGCAAAGGCCCTGTGGTAGGAGGAACAGGGACAGAGTTCCTTCCTATGCAAGGAACTAGAGGAGGACCTGGGAGACCAAAGCCCAGAAAAGCTAGAAAGATGGTTGAAGAATCAGGCTGTGATGATACTTTAAAGACTTGGATTTTTATCCCAAAAGGAATAGGAAATCAGAGGCAGGTCCTGCAAGGCGAGAGGTGGGACCGCATGACCAGATCTGCATTCTGAAAACATGGCTCGAGATGAACCATGGAAAGGAGCAGAGGAGCAACCTCAAGAGTCCCATGGGTCAGAGGAGACGCTGGCCTGGACCAAGATGTAGGAGATGGAGAAATTTGGGCAGATTCAGGAGGTCGTGAAGCTGAAATCACCTGATCCTGGGGCTGTGGGACAAAGTGCTGGGGATGACTGGGGACTGCAGCAGGAGCAGCAGGGTGGCGGGTGGAACCTTCGGCAGACAAAAGAGAGTAGCAGGAAGGGTGAGCTGCGCTGAGGAGGCTCTCAGATGGGCAAGGTGAGGGGTGACGGAGTGGAGGAGGCTCCAGCTGGAAACAGCATGGTGGGTCAACCGGGCAGGTGGGCCTGGGCCAGGAGAGGCCCGAGATTGCCCAGATCCCCGGCCAAAGGACACAAAGGTGCTCTGGCAGCTTTCACATGGTGGCAGGACACGTGAAATAGCGAGTTGCCAACAGTAGGTGGAAAGGTCAGTGATAGCTCTCTTGTTTGGAGGGACCTGGTAAAGAGAAGCTCTGGGAAACATCCTGGAACTAGGGAGAGGTGATGGTCGCATGCCACCATTAGACTAAACGCCACCAAATCTGTTCACATTCTAGTGGTAAATTTTATGTTATGTGAATTTAGCCTCAACCAGCCCAGTTTTACTTTTGAGACACGGTCTCACCAAGTTGCACAGGCTGCCCCTGGCCTCAAACTTGCGATCCTCCTGCCTCTGCCTCCCTAGTGGCTAGGATTACAGGCGTGTGCCATTGCACCTGGCTCTTACTTATTCTTGAGACAGGGTCCCCCTATGTAGCTCAGGCTGGCCTCAAACTCAAGATCCTTCTGCCTCCTGCTCCCAAGTGCTAAGATTACAGGCATGGGCCACCACACCTGGCTGGACCAATTATTGTTTTTTAGATGAAGCCTATAAGGTTATAGGCATGTGAGGATTTTTCTTGTATAGAAAACAAATACAAGCTAAAACAATAAAATTACAACATCAAAGTATAGGAAAGCAATACACTGAACACCAGCAGTAGTTACCTATCAATTATGGGCTGATGGATGATTTGTAGTCTTCATTGTGTTTTCTACAATAAACATATTCTGCTTCATAATCTGAAAAAAAATTAGGTATGCATGCTGTGCAAACAAATGGTCAGGAACATATCAATAGATAATGTTATTTTTATTTCTGGAAACTTTTTAGGGGAAGTCAGTGTTGGTGTATTTTAAAAGACTCCTTGTTTTATCTTATATTAATGGAATCTTCTGCAGATAAATGCACTATTGGGCCAGGGAGAATGGCTGAGTGGTAGAGAGCTTGCCTTGCAGGCACCAGGTTACACCCCCAGGAATGCAATAAAACAAATCCCAAAAACTTCTCTGTTGTTGTTGTTAGGTGCCATCAAGTTGGGTCTGGCTCACAGCGACCCTATGTACAACAAAACAAAACACTCCCAGATTCTGTGCCAGGCACACAACCTTTTTTATGTTTAATCCCATTGTTGCAGACACTGTGTCAATCCATCCAGTTGAGGGTCCTCCATTTTTTCATTGACCTGCCACTCTCCCAACATGATGTCCTTCTCCAGGGATTGGTCCTTCCCGACTACATGTCCAAAAATATAAGATGCAGACTGGCCATGCTTGCTTCCAAGGAGCACTCTGGCTGCACCTCTTCTAGGACAGATCTGTTGGTTCTTTTGGCAGTCCATGGTATATTCAATATTCATCTCCAGCACCATAATTCAAAAGCATCAATTATTTTCCTGTCTCCCTTGTTCAAGGTCCAGCTCTCACAACTGTATGATTCGACTTCTCTGTTACCAGGACCTAAAGCATGCTTCCTGCTACGCCCTGGATTTGGGCAGTTTGGTCTGCCAGTCTCAAGGAGTCTATTTCAGATGGGCAGCTTTCCTGTGCAGCCATGTTGCATGGAGCCTATGATGCAGTCTGAGGCCACCCAGCTCCCACACCCTGGCCTCCCTCCCCAGGAAGCAGGTTCTAGTCCATCCTGAAAAGGCAGGAGCTTCTCCCAGGACCATGCAGCCTGCCCCCTGAGAATCAGAACACTCTCTCACTCTTCCAGACCGGGCTGAGCCTCCCCTAGACCAAGATTGCAGCCTGGCTTGACACCGAAGATGTCCTCAGAGTAGACTTCTGCCCTCCCGGCAGCCTAGGAAGGCGGCTCTCTGGAAAACCACCCTGGGCATAAAAAATCCTAACAGCTCCACCTCCTCTTCCCACCTTCTTTAGGGAGCCATTCAGAGGGGCTTCCTGGGCATCATGACCTTAGGTAGCTATTGACTTCCTGTTTGCAAAAACCGAGGGCCCCATGCAGCATGGCAACATTTCACACCTTCAACAGGCCTTAAGGTCTGGGGGTGTGGCTCAGCGGTAGAGCACTGGCCTAGCACAGACAAGGTCCTGGGTTTGCCCCCAAGCACAAACCCCCAGCGAACCTTATGACTTGGGGGATTCCTCAGAGCCCTAATGTGCCCCTAGGTGCTGGGAGTCTCTAATAACACAGTCATAATGGGCAGCATTTCTAAAACTTATTTGACCCTAGACCTTTTATTTTTAATTATTACTTTTTTGAGTCAAGGCCTCACTGCATAGCTTGGGCTGGCCTTGAACTCACAATCCTCCTGCCTTAGCCTCTGCAGTGCTGGGATTACCGGCGTGTGCCACCAAACCCAGGTTTTGACCTCAGAACCTCTTATCACAAGGCACCTGGCAGGTTCCCTGGGTCCTCCTTGGAGATATCTTCCTTGTATATGGTCCCTCAGGCCCCCCAGGGGAAGAGGGGCCGTCAGCCTCAGCAAGGTCCAAGATCTGCAGCCTGTGGAGGATGCCTCTCTGACCCTTGGCAGCGTGGGTCTCAGCTTCTCACTTCCTCCTGGCCACCTCTGCTCCTCTGTCCCTCCCTCCAAGAAGAGGAGCCAGGGTGAGCTATCTGAGGGGGGAAATGGCCACTTCAGGGCAGGAGGAAGGAGAAGGTCAGCTTCCTCGCTGATACTTCACTAGAGTCTAACCAGAGGGGAAGTTGGGAACCCCTGGTAAACCCCCAGAGAAAACCCCAAGGTCACCTCAACTTCATTTTGAGTCCCAATCTTGGCTTTTTGGCTTTCACTCACTCATGGAGCCCCTAGACCCGCAGAGCTAGGCTACTTGTTGTCCCTAAGCATTCCTGGACTTCCCACCCCTAAGCCTTTGCTGGGGTCCTTTCTCCCCTGGCACACCCTTCCCACTGTCTCAGCTGTCCTCTGTCTGCCCCAGGCCTGTCCCTTCCCCTCTGAACAGCCAGAGCACTGCCTTCTCTCGATTGGCAAGAAAGCAAGCAAGGCTTTTGTGTCGGCATCTCTCAGGAGCTTCCAAATTACCCACCTAGGCCAATGAGCCCCCATGTGTCTGTCAGCTACTCGTGCTGTGGGGGCTTGCATGTTACTATGATGCTGAAAGCTAGGCCACCTGTACTGCAGATACCAGCAGGGCCACCCATATTGGACAGGTTTCAGCTGAGTTTCCAGACTAAGACAGACTAGGGAGAAGGACCTGGCAGCCCACTCTTGAAACAACCAGCCATTGAAAAACCCTGTGAATAACAGACAAATACTGTCAAATATAGTGCCGGAAAATGAGCCCCTCAGGCTGGAAGGCATTCAAGAAACAACTGGGAAAGAGTTGCCTCCTCAAAAGAGAATTGACCTTAATGATGAGAGTGAAGTAGAGCCCCTGGGGCTCCCTTTTGCTGATGTGGCACAACTCAAAATGGGAAGAAACCCAGTGACTGCAACAATGGGCTCAAACATAAAAAGATGTACATGGCACAGTGTTGGGGAGTGTTTCATCCTGCTGTACTTAGGGCCACTATGAATTGGATTCAACCTGATGGCACCTAGCAACAAGGCCAATGAGTGCACCTCTAGGGATAGAACTTGTATCTCTCTCCCTGGGCTAAGGCCCAGGGTCTAATCGACGTGTGGGTTAGAATCCTTATTCTGTTACAAATCAGCCTTGTGCCTTTGACACAATCCCTCACTTTTCTGGGCCTCAATTGGCCCTCACCTCCAGAAGACAGCCATGTCTGCCCCAGGGTCGAGGTGCTGGGGAGGACATTTGAACTGTTTAGTCAGTGGTTTAGCTTAGTTGGTAGAGCGCTGCACTGCACTAAGGACCCAGGTTCGATCTCTAGCACCACAAAAACAGGAGGACATGGCAATCCCCTCCCAAAGCAATCCCAAAGCAATCAGCCATTGAAAACCCTGTGAGAGTCACTATAAGCAGCATCTAACAACAACCACCTGTGCCAGGCACCCAGGGCCGAGCACCAAATATGGGGTAAAGATTTGATGACAGATCAGAAAGTGGCTGTGGGAACCAGCCTGCTGGAAACCCAGCCCTGCAGGGGACCAGCCCACGGAGAGAAGCGCCAGGTGTCTCCAGTTGACACAAGGGCGAACCAGTTCTCAAGAGTAAGTGAATCTTAATTTGCTTTCATTAAAGCATAAAGAAATGCAGGTCTTGCCAAGCAGCCGAGGAACAGGCTCACTGCCCTGGGGGCCGAGGCTGCAGGTGGCTGAGGGTCACAGGAGCCGGGACCAGGGACTCAGCATGAGGGGTCTGCTCAGACACGAGGACTGGGCATTGTCTCTGTGAGTCTCTGGCAAGCCCTGCCCTGTCCTCAGTGTGTTCTGTAAGTGTCCCTTGGTGTCTTGCCAAAAAAAGCCCACGATTCCCAGGTCAGCTGAACGTCAAGTTAGCAGCACAGTTTGAGTTTAACCCTCAGGTCACTAGAGAGCAATACTGTCTCCCTGAGACCCAGATCTGACCGAGCAGGCTGTTTTTACTTGCCAGGCTTAGAAACTCAGTGGGCTCAGCACCCCTGGCCTGACAACTAGCCCAGGGAGACACCTTTGACAGTGGTCCCCTTTTAAGATTCCCAAACACCAGGGGAGCACCAGAGCCAGCCTGTGACACATTCCCACCTAAGGCAAAATGAGAGAAATAAGGACAATGTAGAGAGGTTGGGGGGGGGGTTGTTTTGTCTTCAGTGTTTTTATTATTGCTTTTGTAAAACTGAAGAAGTCCAAAGGACCTGACCTTACTCAGATGTTTTTCTTCCTGCATGTGTGTTTGTGTGTGCGTGTGTGTGTGTGTGTGTGTATGAAAATGTCCTTAAAGCTGGGAGCAGTGATGCACACCTATGATCCCAGCCACTCAGGAGGCAGAAGCAGAAGGATCACAAGGTCGAAGCCAGAGGCAGCCTGTGTAACTAAGCAAGACTCTGCCTCAAAATAAAAAATGGGCCAGGGGTGCAGCTCCATGGTAGAGCACCTGCAAAGTTATGTGCGAGGCTGTGGCTTCAACCTCTAATCACCACACACACACACACACACACACACACACACACACACACACACACACACAGGTCCTTAAAAAATCAGATGGGCTGGGTGGAGTGGCACATGCCTATAGTCCCAGCGACTCAGAAGGTGGCAGCAGGAGGATCATGAGTTTGAGACCAGAGGCAGCCTGCACAACTTAGCAAGACCCTATCTCAAAAGGAGCTTGGGGTGCTGCCCAGTGGGAAAGCCCTTGCAAAGCATGCACAAGGCCCTGGGTTCTGCCCTCCAGTACCACAAAGAGCACAATAAAGTAAAAATAAAATGATGGTAATGGTAAGGAGTCTGAGTCTTTTAAGTATGTTTTTAGCAAAATAAAATTTATGAACTCTTGGGCGAGTGGCACCGGTCTTGGCTACCAGGCAGCCTGAGGCAGGAGAGTCACTGGAAGCCATGAGTTTGAGGCTAGCCTCGGCAACCTAGCGAGACCTCACATCAAAAGAAGAAAATTAGCAATCCCATCTGCAGGCGGCAGGGGTTTCTCTGTTGTTCATGGTTTGGTTTGGGGTTTTGTTGTTGCTGGTTTTTTTTTTTTTTTTTAAATAACTGGACTATGTGATCCCAAAGCCTGCAGTTGGGGCCAGTCGAGTACCAGAGGCCCAGGCTCCCAGCCTGCGCTGGCTCCCAGCTGCCCCTCTGCCCAGTGCCGCCCTGCTCCTCAGCTCTCCTGGTGACATCCATCCTAAATGGCAGCGTCTGGTGTCTTCGCTCCCCACCAGCACCTCCCACCCTTCTCGCCCCTCCACCGGCTGCATCATGGGCTCACACCTCTTTCCAGAGTGGGAGAAGGGAACCTGGCTTCCCCTCTACAGGCGTTGTCCTAGCTGGGAACCTCGGAAAATCCACTCTACCTCCCCAATCTTCACTACCTCACCTGTGAAATGGGGTTAATGACCCAACCCCCATCCCAAGGTTGCTCATGACCTTAAGGAGGCTACTTGGGGGTGTCTGCGGGTGAACACTGGTCACATTGCACACATCATTTCTGCATTTTTCTATGTCAAGGTTATAATTCAATAAAATGCTTTCTCAACAATAAACAATTAACTGTAATTAGCAAAGAGGCTTCCAATAGAGAAAACTTGATATAATTTAGATTGCCAGGAAATTTTACTACCTCCAGCTTTTTCATGGGAAGGGTAATTTATGATTTGTTGCCTGTCTGCAGCTGGTAGAGCCCACCACTGGGGGGCGGGGTTGCATTCAGCTGAGCTCACATTTCAATCCTTTTGATGAGGTTTTATTTTTAAAAATTAACCTTCAAACCCATCACATTCCAGGACATTGAAAACTGACACTGGTCTTCCATTTGTAATGGCTTTACAATAAAAGCAAAGATTTAAAGCATTAAAAGAAGATGGTATTTTTAAGATCATGTTTCAAGTCATCCCATATAGTAAAGACAGCTAAAGTTTTAAAAGAGAAAATTAAAAGATATAGCCATAATAAAAAAGTAAGATAATCATCTCCACGTAACCAAAACTAAGAAGGTGGAGGCTGGAGCCAAGCACAAGGCCAGGCTGGGGCTCCCTGGTGGAGGTGGGAGGACACAGTCATGATTTCAGAGCCAACACCTGGGGGACTCAACACCCCAATATTACTAATATCCCCTTAGTAGGTAGGAGTTCGAACCCCACCTCAAATGACCTCATCATGCTGGATTGGGGCTGTGCAGAGACACAACTCAACTGGCTGCAACTGGAAGATAGAGTGAGACAGAGAGGACTGAAGAGGCGAATCTACAAACCTGACCCCGAGCACATGGACAAAGCTAATGTTAACAAAGATGATGGAGAAACCGCCGGGTGGATGTGAAGCCATGCCAGAGGCAATGGAAGTAATAGAAAAATCTGAAAGTGATTTTCAAATTTAAAAGTTCAGGGTCATCAAAGAAAATAAGAAATTGAGAAACCTCAACTAACTCCAGTGAAATAGAAACAGACAGTCGCAAAGAGGAATCCGCTGGAAATCCTGCAAGTCTGAAGTGTGATTATTGAAATTTAAGACTCAGCAGACAGAATGTATTAGGCTGGACACATTGAAGAGAGGAATAAGTTAGTTGGCTGATATGACCGGGAATGTGGCACAGAGCTAAACAGATTAAACAGATCAAAATCAGAAGTTATGATGAAGAAATAAGGCAAGCACACTGAGACTCTCCAGAAGAAAATAGAAGGATGCAAAACAACACTAAAGGAGAACAGCTGAAATTTCTCAAAAATGAAAAAGAGACATGAATCTTCAGACACAAAATGCTGCCTAGAGTAAGTATCAATTCATTCCTAGATACTTTGTAGTGAAACTGTAGCACATCTGAATAGAAAGATACAATCTAAAGAGCTGCCAGAGACAAAAAAACAGATTACAAAGAAATGAGTAGAATCCAGCAGATTTTTTGCAGCCTGGAACAGTACTATCAAGGTTAAGGGAACACAGCTAGCATCTAGAATCCTATACCTAGCTAAACTATCACTCAAGAGTGAGGTTAAGTTGACATTTTCAGACACACAAACCCTAAAACAAAGCTCCCCTCACATAAACCATCCCTCCCACAAATTATCAAAGTGTAATCTTCAAGTAGGAGGCAAAGTCAACCCCTAGAGAAAGAGAAGGCTAGAAGACACAGAAATACATTGGTTAATTTAATTACAATTTGTTATGAAAATAATAGTAACTGAGTTGGGCATGGTGGCACATACTTGTAATCCCAGTGACTGAGGAGGCAGAGGCAGAGGCAGGAGGATCGCAAGTTTGAGGCCAGAAGCTGCCTGTGTAACTGAGTGAGACTCTGACTCAAAATAAAAAATAGAAAAAGTGGGCTGGAGGTGCAGCCCAGTGGTAGGGCACTTGTGAAGTATGTGTGAGGCCCTGGGTTCAACCCCCAAGCACCACAAAATAATAATAATTAATTTTATGTATTTAAAAGCATGGAACTAAGATTCCAAAACAATAAAAAAGAAGATTATGTTCTGTGGGAAGTTCAAGCTTGCTAAGGAGGGTTTTAAAAAACTGAATAACTTTCAGTTTTGCTAAAAACATTATAGTTAAATGTTGTTATTAGGTGCCATTGAGTCGAGTCTGACTCATAGCGACTATCTGTGCAATAGAAGGAAACATTCCCTGACACTGCCACACCTGGCACTGTCTGTACTTCTCTGCAATTCATAGGGGTTTTGATGGCTGATTGTTTTGGGATTGCTTCAGGAGTGGGCTGCCAGGTCCTTCTCCCATTTTTGCAGTGCTGGGAATTGAACCAAGGGCCTCAGAGCATGCAGAGCAAGCACTCTACCAACTGAGCTAAACCCCAGCCCTTACAGTTAAACCTCTATACTTAAATGCCTGCCCAAAGAATGCATTTACAGCTTCAAAATAAAAAAAGAAGAGAACGTGGAAACACCGATCTTCCGGTAATAGACAGGAAGAGGACACAAAGAGGCGTAGCGAAGGAAACCATAAAAAGAAAAATCCAAATATACCAGTAATGCAAAATGACATAAACAATCAGATTCACCCACACACCCCAATTCCAGGTATTGCTTATGGATATTTCCACAGGCAAAAGAAAGTACAAACTTATAAGGGCATAGAACAACATGAGGAGAGCAGTTGTCGCAGGGAAGAAGGAAGAATAGAGACCCAGGGGGTACAGAGGGGCCTTCAGTGTAATTTTTTTCTTTTTACTGGTAAACATATATTCATTCATTCATTCACTTTATTTGTTTATTCACTAGTTTATTTGTTTATTTGCATGTGGGATGTTTTGTTGTTAACATTTAGTGGAAGGAGGAGGGAGAGGTTGGAAGCACATGTGGCCAGTTGTTCACTGCTGGGCAGTGGCCCCACGTGTTGGCCCCACGTGGAGGTGGTGATGGTTCATAAGGGGGGAGGGGCGGGGAGCCCAAATCACTGATCCAGACTTCCCAGCCCCTTGGCAGGCAGGGACCCTCTCAAAGGTACGGAGGCCACGGGTGTGCAGCTCTCTGAGCCTGCTCCAAGCACAGGAAGAGGCTCCTCCTTGCCCTGCTGGGACCCTGCTTGGACCAGGCCAGCTTCCCAGGGGCTTTAGTTATTTCCAAGTCAGAGGTGGACAGCAGCCAAGTGAGGACAATGGCCCTGTGCAGCACTGCAGGGTGCCCAGGCTGCAGATTGCTCCCGGGGAGGCAGCTGCCCCTGAGCCACAAGCTGTGTGCACTGCACGGCTGCCCGAGGCTCGGCTCTGCTCCCAGTGAGTGGCATGGAGGGCCCAGCATGCCAGGCAGCCTCCAGGGCTGAGGAAGGCCACTAGGGCTGGGCTTCAGGAAGAGGAGACCCATGAGGGCTGCAGGCAGCAGGGCTGGGCACCTCCCACTCCTACCCCCAGCAGCACTGCATCCACTGTGGTCCAGGAGCTCACATGCGCAGGGGCAATACCTTTCCAGACAGGGGGTGCTGGGCACGGTAGAGGTAGTCCTTGGGAACCCACTTCTCCACCCTGGAGATGGTTGGGACCGGTGCCTTCTGGGAGTGTGGTGGGGTCGGGGGGTGGTGAGAGGGGCCGTGTCAGGGCATGGGAAGCCCGTGGGAAAGGGAGGTGAAAATGGAGGAGGAGGCAGTGGAGTGAGGGGGTGGTGGAGTGAGGGGGTGGTGGGGTGAGTGGGCAGGGGGTGAAGGGGTGGTGGGAGAGGAGCTGGTGAAAACGGAAGGGTGATGGGATGCAGGAAGTGACGGTGCGGGAAATTATGGCATGGTGAAGCTGAGGACATGTTGGAGTCGCAGTGACAGAGCAGGCGTGGAGCAGGAGGAAGGCAGTGGTGAGGCTTGGGAACAGGGCCGGTGCTCTGTCAGGCAGAGGTGATCAGAATGGGCAGGCAGCCTCACGCTCCCCCTCTGCCTGTCCCACGCTCACGTCCTCCAGCGTCACCGTTGTTAAGGATGCCTGAGGTCCCCAGAGCTACCTCCTCAGGGCTGATCCATGCTCAGGCCATCCGGGGCTGCAGGGCAGGCTCTCGCAGTGTGTCCACAGGCTCATTCTGTGCCCCAGGTGTCCCTTACGGCCTGAGGGTGGAGCTCACCTACCCTACAGCCAAGGTCCCCTCAGGGCACCCTCCCTGCCAGGCTGCTCCCCCAGCTCCTGGCCCTGGTGGCTGAACCCATCTCACAGAGGAGCACAGAGAGCTACGTCACCTGCTCCAGGTCACGTAGCCGCTCAGTGGTGGCGCTGCCTACTCTCCCTACGCGCCTCCAGCTGTGACCTCACTGGACAGCCCCCACTGCGGAGGCCCACCGCTGCTCTCTGCTTCAGGCCTCATGGGGAAAGTGGCACGGGTGGGCTGCGGGGTGAGGGGCCATCCTCTCCTCCTGACTCTGCACTGGGAGACTTGCTCACAGCAGAGAGGTCTGTGGGCTCTGGGCGCAGGCCGACCGGCTCCGAGGTGACTCAGCCCAGAGATTACAGGCTTCCGTGGAGACAGGCGCCAGGGGGAGGCTGCTCCAGGCCCAAACACGTGGCAGGAAGGACAGCTGGGGGTGGGAGGGCCTCTGCCGCAGATGACCAGGTCACACATTCTGGGCCACAGACAGGCCCTAAGGCCCTAGCAAGGCAAAGGCCAAAGGAGAGGCCTGGCTGGAGAGGTGGGGGCAGGGCACAGGCTAAGGATCGGGCAGGGGCTGCTTAGGCAGGAGAGATTCATGTCTGACCTGAGGGTCCACCCTGGACAAGGGTGTGAGGCCCCTGGAGCCTCAGCTCTCCGCTGTGCAACAGGGGCAGACCCTCCAGGCACCTACAAGGCCCTCTTACCTGCCAGGACCCCTGGCCAGCTGAGCTCCCAGAGCCCCCAGTGGTGGATCTGGGAGGTGCATTGGTACCAAGGGTAGAGCCCGTCTGGTAATCTGCCTGCTCCCACCCCACCTTCCTGCCCATCCAGGGGGCAGAGACACATCCTGTGTTTATGGGAGAAAATGGAACAGGATGGGAAAGGTTGAGGTTTTGTAGTGTGGGGAGGTGGGGTGGGGAGACCTTGGGGATAAAATTCAGAGCCCTGTGCATGCTAGGCATCGTGCTCTGCCACTGAGCCACACCTCTAGGCCTGTGATTGAAAGAACTGGCCTCCACGGCGCCCTTCCTTCTCGCCCTATCCCCCAAAAGTTGCCTTTGCAGCACCCCCCACCACCACCAAGCCCCCGTCCCCTGCAGAAGTGTTTGCTCACTGCTCTGTGGCAGAGAACCCAACAGACAAGGAGCCAGGTGGCTGCGCAGGTTCTGAGCACAGCACCACCACCTGGAATGACAGCTCTGTGAGGTCTCCCCACTCAGCCACCAGGGCCCCTGGAGGCTTTTCCAGCCCCTTCCTTGCTTGCTGTGAGCTCCCAGGCCTGGCCACTGGGCAGAGAGGAATGTCTATCTGGAGGGCAGAGAATGGAAATGCGGCTCCAGGGATCCCTCGGGGGAGCTCCTAGGTCTCATCCCTCGACCTTCCTTCCCCACGTCCATCATTACAAATCCCGGTGGGGCCTGATCTCCAGGGGTCTCTGACAGCATTCCTCCAAGCCCCTGCTGTGCCCCACGGGGCACTTGGCTGCCTTTCCTCCCCCAGTGCCTCCCGTGGTCCAGTTGACCCCAAAAGAGTTGCAAATGCACCCCCTGGGTGTGCACTGAGCAGGAGGTGCTGCTGACCGTCCAAGCCACACTCGTGGAGGGAGCTGGCTGGCCCTGCAGCCTGACTCCAGCAGCTGGCAGCACAGAGGAAAGTCTCCTGGCCCAAGGTCCTGTGTTTGTCACTCTCCCTCAAACGAACAGGCAAACACTCAATTACTCAGTCAAACGGCTTGACTGTCCCAGTCTGAAGATGATGCAGACTCACTGCCTGCTCCTGTCTGCCAAGCACAGCCATGCACTCTGGAAATAATGCAGGAGGCAACCTGACAGTGAGCCCAATGGAGAGGTCAAGTTTAACCAATCTGAGCAAGAAGAGACTATTAAAAAATAAACAGAGCTTCAGAGACCTGCGGGACAACAACAACAACAACAATAACAATAAAAACCTAACATTGGTATCCTGGAGCCTAAAGAGAAAGAGACAGGCTGAAGGAATATTGGAAAAAACGTTGTTGTTAGGTGCCATGGAGTCGGGTCCGATTCACAGCGACATTCGTAGGGTTTTCAATGGCTAATTGTTTCAGGATTGCTTTGGGAGTGGATTGCCACATCCTTCTCCCATTTTTACAGTGCTGGGGATGGAACCTGGGTCCTTGGATCATGCAGAGCAGCACTCTACCCACTGAGCTAAACCCCAGCCCAAATTAGAAGAAATAATGGTTGTAAACTTCCCAAATTTGGTTAAAGTCCTAAACTGATAGATTCAAGAAAATGAATGAACTCCAATCAGGATAAGCTGAGAGAGAAGGAAAAAGATGGGGGGTGGGGAGGGAAGGGAAGAGAAGAGTGGAGGGAGGAGAAGAGAAGAGAAAAAGGAAAAAATCCACACCAAGACATGTTATAATTAAACTTCTAAAAACAAGAGACAACCACCTCTTGGGACCACTCAGAGAGAATGACACACCCCGTAGGGGAACACCATTCAGATTACAGTGGATTTCTCCCCTGAGACTGTGGAAGCCAGGAGGGCTGTGGCACGGAAACAAAAATCATAATACCATGAGATACTCAGGTGCTGCTAGCTAAAGGAAGGGAGGTACAGTGGGCTCCAGGGGCACCACTCAAAGTGGCAAAGCACTAACAGCAGATCTCTTTGAGAAGCCACATTTGTATATTATAATACCCAGAGCGCCCACTAAGGAAAGTATACACACACTCAACAACACTATAAATAAGTCAAGATGGAATCCTAAAAACTGCTGCGGGAAGGGAAGAAAAGAGAAACAGGAAACAACTAGAAAAAAAAATAGTAAAATGGGAGACTTAAGCTTTACATGGGCTGGGATTTAGCTCAGTTGGTAGAGTGCTGCTCTGCCGTCTCTGAGGTCCCGAGTTCAATTCCCAGCACCGCAAAAATGGGAGAAGGACCTGGCAATCCACTCCTGAGGCAATCCCGAAACAGTCAGCCATTGAAAACCCTATGAGGGTCACTATGAGTCGGATACCGACTCGATGGCACCTAACAACAACAACAAGCTTTACATGCAAATAGTCTAAATACGCCAATTAAAAGTCAGAGATTGGAAGAATGTGTTTAAAATGAATCAACTGTATGCTGGTTATAAGAAACTTACTTCAAGTTCAATGACATTACGTAGGTGGAAAGTAAAAGGATAGAAAAAAGATGCAGCACATAGACATTCATTATAAAAAGCATGAGGAGCTATATTGGTTGCAGATAAAGTAGGTTGTTTTGTTTGTTGTTTATTTGTTTTGTTTTGTTTTGTTTTGCAGTACTTCACCGTTGAATCCATGGCCTCACAAATATTCTTCAAGTGCTTTACCACTGGGCTACAATCCCAACCCATTTAAAATGTTTTATCTTGAGACAAGTTCTCAATAAGTTATGCAGGCTGCCTCTAGCCTCCAACCTGTGATCATCTGTCTCTTACAGGCATAGCCACCACACCCAGTCCAGATAAAGTAGATTTTAGAGCAAACAACATTACTAGAGACAAATAGGGACATAACCCAAAAGTAAAAGGATTAAGAACAATAATCCTAAGTGTATTCACATCAAATAGCAGGGTGTCAAAATATATGAAGCAAAAACTAAAAGTAGAAAGGAAATGTAGGATCCAGTAATAGTTGAGGACTCCAACATTCAACTCTCAGCAAGTTGTAGAAGTAGTAGACGAGGAAGTATATAAAAAATCAACAAGGGTATAGAAAATCTAAATGCACTCAACCCACAGGATTGAATTGACATATACAAAAGACTCCACCCAACAGTAGAATACATATTTCATAGAACATTCACCAAGATCAACCATATCTGAGGCCACAAAATAAATCTCAACTAACTTAAAATCATTGAAATCATATATAATGTGTTCTCTGACTACAACAGAATTAAACTAAAAATCAGCTACAGAAAGACTGCAGGAAAATCTCTAAACACTTGGAAATTAAAAGATATACTCCTAAATAATCTATGTGTCAGGGAGGAAATCTCAGAGGAAATTAAAAAATGCATAAAACTGAGTGAAAATTAAAATACAACATACCAAAATATATGAGATGCAGTTAAAGCAGTGCTAAGAGAAAAATTTATAGTAGTAAATGCTTACATTAAAAAGAGGGAAGCAGCAAATGAAGTATTTACTGAGGGGTTTCTGTGCTTAGTGCTGAGATGGCAAATGTGAAGGTCCAGTCCCTACCCAAGCTGCTTACAAAATGGGGAAAGAAGTAAGAAATAAAGAATACACACACAATGTAGTGAGGGGCTCCAAATGAGGTTAGTAGAGGGTGCCAGGAGAACATAGTCAGAGAGTACTAAATCCAAAAGTCTTCTCAGAGGTGGTCCTAATGTGAGTCAGTAATAGAGGAGGCAGACATCCAAAATGGGGAGAGGGAGCTCTGGGTTCAGGAAGCTGGACAGTTAGAGTACTGGGGTCAAAGTGAACTTGGCCCATTTTGACACAGTGAGTATGGCTGGAATAAGCAGGTGAGAGGCAGGGGGCTTGGAGGCAGGGCCCAGGCCCAGATCAAGAGGGGCCTCTCAAGGAATGTGAAAGAGCTTGGGCTTGACACTAAGGCAAAGGGAAACCATAGAGGAGTTTCAGGTAGGAGGATGGCAAGGTCTCCTCTGAGTTTGGGAAGACCCCTCTGGCTGGAAGAAGGTGACTCTCACTCAGATGCAGAGAGACAGAATGGAAGGACTCAGAGGTCCACTTGGGAGGGATGGAGGCTGGAGCTGTGGTAAGGTAGCAGAGTAGAAGGAAGCTCTCAGCTAGTCAAGGGAAGAACTGGTAGGACGGGAGCCCTTATGGCTTGGATATGAAATGTCCCCATTAAGCCTCATGTACTGAAGGTCTGGTCCCCAGTGCAAGCTATGTTCAGAGGCGAGGTTTGGGGAAATGACAGGACCATGGGGGCTCTGCCTTCGTCAATGGACTAATCATCAATGGCTTCTTAATCTGATGGGTTCCTGGGAGGTGCTGGGGCCTAGCTGGAGGAAGTAGGCCTGAGGGCATGTCCTTAAGGGTGCTCTTTGCCCTGCCCCCCCAATCTCCCCCTGCTTCCTGGCTGCATCCTGCTCTTTCCACCATGATGTTCTCACCTCCGGCTCAACATGATAGAACCAGCCAGCCATGGGCTGGAACCTCAGCAACCATGAGTCCGCATGACTCTTCCCTCTCCAGGGTTTGTCAGGGATCTCTTGCAGCAATGGAAAGAGTGGACCAACACAGGAGCTCAGGGGTGGGCAGGAGGAAACGGTGAGGGTTGGGACAAGTGGAGCTGGGGCCTGAGGGTAATAAAGGCTCTCTTTCTGAGGCAGGGGGCTAGTTGGTAGAGTGCTGGTCTGTGCTCCCTGAGGCCCTGGGTTCAATTTTCAGCATCATAATTAATTAATTAATTAACTAATTAATTAATAAAAGGGAGTGGGAAGAAGGACCCAGCAGCCCATTCCCAAAACAAGCACCCACCAAAAATGCTATGGATAGCAGAGAATCTCTGACATAGTGCCGGGGAGGGCACGGTGCTAGGGAGGGTTTTGTTCTGTTGTACATGGGGTCGCTATAAGTCAGACCTGACACAGCACCTAACAACACCTCTGAGGCAGGGGCAGGGAGGAGCAGGAGACACTCCTATGTCTCTGGCAGGGCCGAACAAAGCTCCGATGATGCTGCTGATGGGGAGCTCTGTTTACAGGATGGCCGTGGGGGTGCCTGTGAGCTTCTAGGTGGGGATGGTTGAGTGCGGAGCCTGGAGGCAAGTCTGAGCTGGGACGTGGCCAAGCCAGGGAGGCGGAGACACTCTGCCGAGAAGGTGCACAGTAAGGGGAAGGTGGGAGACCTGAGCTGGGCCCAGATAAGGGGAAAATAGAAAGAGTCTAGGTCAGCTGTGGGAGGGAAAGCAAGAGGGAACCAGCCCAGTGGACCAGGGACAAGGACTAAGAACGTGGAGTGCCCAAGCCTGTGATGGGCCTCGATGGCCAGACCAGGGTGATGGGGCGCAGGGAGCAGATGGAGGTGGGAGGGAGAGAGGCGGTTAAGATCGGGCGCTCTGAGCACACCGTGTTCCAAGAGTCTTGAAGGAGGAGGTGGTAGTTGACGCAAAGGATTTCTAGACATAGAAGGGCCTCCCTTGAACAGAGAGGGCACCCAGTTTCCACAGAGGTGGAGAAGAGGTAGATGGGGTGTCCTGCGCGTGTGCTTACATGTCTGCCGGATCCCGGCACAGGGAAGGGGGAGGCTTGGAAGATGGCTACAGAAAGATGGGGGTCAGGCCTGGGAAAGGGTGTGGGAGACAGGGGTGCCCAGCCTGTCACACCCCTGGGGTACCCAACAGTTGTGTGCATGAGTGGTGACTGAGGCTCCCAGAATTGGCTGAGGCGCAATGGGTCCCACCTGGTCATTAGGAGCGTGGCAGAGGGCAGGCGGAAAGTGGCAAACTGAGTGGCAAGTCAGCACCTTGATGAGGAGTGTGGGCAAGCAGGCTGAGAAATCTACCACTGCCAAACCAGGGCAGTGGGACCCTGCAGGGGCAGCCTGTGGCCCTCACTGATGAGCCAGGGCTGCCTCCAAAGCATTCTGAGCGCAGCTCAGCATCCCCAGCCTCCCCCACCAGGAGCTTCTGGTGGACCCTCCAACGTGGCTCTGCCATAGCTGTCGGCTGCCTTAAAATTAACTAAAATCTGTGCAACTATAGGCCTGGTCATGACCCAGGGCAGGTGAAACAGACACCAAGCTTTCCTCATGCATGGAGGACATGGGGAGGCCCATAAGTGAACAGATCGTGGAAATCCCACCTGGCAGCTTGCAGGAGCACATGGTAGGGACAGGGAGTGGGAGGACTTCCTACAGGAGGCGACATCTAAGCTGCACCCAAGGATGTGGGAGGTCAGGGAGATGAAGGGTATTCCAAGTATTAAAGCTTGCCATGGCTTTAACCCTGGGGGGGAGAAAAGAGCCTGGCCAGCAGGTAGGTGAGTATTGGGCCCTGGTGCAAATCCTCTGAACAGCCTGCCATGAGGTAGGTAGCTGTCAAAAGCCTGAAGTTTCGAGAAGGTCCCAAGGACCACACGGGTGAGCACCTAGGCTCTCAACGACAGTTTTTCTGTTGGGACTGCTAGCCATCACTCCAGAAAGGACCCTTTCCAGCGTCGCCTTAGGCAGGCGGGCTCAGGGTGGAGCGCGGGAAGCTGCGGAGCCTGCCTGCTGCGTAGACGCACCTTGTCCAGCAGGTGGTGCTGTCGCCTCTAGAACAACGACGGTCAGCCTGGGCCTGCGCACTGGAGGTAGGAACGGAAGGTGGGAAGAAGTCTGACCACGCGGTGCGGGAGGGCCACCCACTGGACCGTCCCTCAGTCATTGCCTCGCCTGTGCCCGCTGCTCCCTAAGGCCCCTCTCCCCAGATTTCTCATTGTCACCCGATGTCCCACTCCCTGGCCACTGTGTCAGTAGGGGCCCTGCATCCCATCCCTCTGGGTGCAGGGTGAGCCTTCTAGCCAGCGCAGCCCTAACATCCACTCCTTGCACCTGAGTCCCTGAGCAGGGACAGGTGGTTCTGTGGGAGCTGAGGGCGCCAGTGGGGACAGCTGGGCCACCATCAAGTGCCTTGGGGTCAGAAAGCCCTGCTGTGTGTGTGTGTGGGGGGGAGCCAGTGCTGTGGCAGGCCTGGGTCCCAGTGCTGACCATGACACCCAGTGCTTTCCACAGCCCACTGCCTCAGCTTCCTCTGCGGTAAGAATTTCAGCAGGCTTAGGAGTGCTGTACCCATGTTATCCCTTGCCCCATGGAGTTGCCTTTCTCAGGACCTCCACTCAGGGGAGATCCCGGGTGTGGGTTGCCGGAAAGAATTTCAGGACAAAATGGAGAAGCAAAGCAGAGTTTTGAGTTTACTAGATGAACCAGAGTGCTCCTTGGAAGCGAGGATGGCCAGACTGTGTCTCACATATTTCGGACGTGTAGTCAGGAGGGATCAATCCCTGGAGAAGGACATCATGCTTGGCAGAGTGGCAGGTCAACGAAAAAAAGGAAAATCCTCCACCAAATGGATTGACACAGTGTCTGCAACAATGGCCTTAAACATAAATAAGATTGTGTGCCTGGCACAAAATCGGGGAGTGTTTCCATCTGCTGTACATAGGGTCGCTATGAGTTGCACTGGACTTGACAGCACCTAACAACAACAAGATGAAGGATAAAAGAACACGCTTCAGAGCGATCCCCTAAGTGTCTTCATCATGGGTAGAAGCATGATCTGGGGCTTCTGAAGTCACTTTGCTCAACAGGGACCCAACGGGTGTTTGGGACAGATTTCCAGATTAGAAAGCAAGTGTTGTTGAAATGCCTGCATTGGGATGGTGCAGGAAATTCCTACTCTATCTAGTATTAAGGAAATTACCTAGGTCTGTTAACTAGGAAATTGCCTAGCTCTGCTAACTTTAATTAGAGTCCCTAATCTGGTTTGGTGAGATTCTTGGGGATGCACTGATTTCCTGGCAGGCAGCTCTTGAAGAAGCTTCTCTTCTTTTGATTGTGTTGGAATTCCCCGCTGATAAGACCCAGGGTGCAAGAAGCCCTTTCCTTCCCATGTCCCCCAGACTGTCCCTGTCTTTCTATCCTGCCTCAATTACAGCCAGCAGGGCTATTCAGAGGAGTGACATTAATGTTCCAGAGAGCTGTTCCTGGGGGTCACCCGAGGCCCCAGAGCTACCTGAGGCCACACTCAATACCTGTGTGCACACACACAGACCACACACTCATGCACACACCCCAGAATCCCATCAGGTTCCCTTCTGGCCAGTGTGGCCTCAGCCAGGGGCAACTCAGAAGGACACGGCTCAGCTCCCAGTACCCTGCTGGCCCCAGTGCCCCGCCTACCCACTCAGACACTGCACTGAGCTGACATCTTCCTCCTCCTCCTGGTGGACTCAGGGCAGAGGCCCAGGCCCACATGCCACACCTGGCCCTGACCCCCATTTTCTTAATCCCTGGTGCCCCCATCTTAGGGCCCAGCACTTTCTGCAGTGCCTCCTTGGAGGGTGGAGGCCCCTCCAGTCCTGCCTTGGTTCCCCACTGTTCCCTGCCTGGCACAAAGCCCGGCAGTGAAGCCTCCCGGGTCACCATTAGTCTCCAAGCATTTGATGTCTCTGCTGTCATGGGGCTTGAGTCTGGTGCGGAAAGAAACCCAGATCCTTCTGGATAGGGAGTGATGGGGTGAGCAATGTCCTTTGGACCAGGTGGTCAGAGAAGATGCTGGCATACCCAGAGCTGGGGAAAATATTGCAGGCAGAGAGATGACAAGTGCAAAGGCCCTGGGGCAGGGACCAGCCTGACTTGCTCTGGAGGGAAGGGAGGCAGGGGACAGGGTCTTGGGGTAGGTGAGCCAATAAGCAGGGCTGATGCCTGTAAGCTGCTGACACCAAGTTCTTGCAAGAGACCAGGGTGTGGCCACATAATCCTCTACCCCTGGACACTTTGCAGATAAAAGGCCTCACCCTCGGAAAATCACAAACTGGGAAGGCTCACCATGAAACCCTTGCTTTCTCCCCTGCCACGTGCTGTCTTGTAAGCTGCCTCCTCCCCAGTCACTCTAAGCTTTGCAGAAATTAACTGCAACACCCCCTCCCTTGTACAACACCCCTGCCTGCCCCACCTCTCCCTTGCCCCACACCCCTTTCTGTCCCCACCTGTCCTGTCCCCACATGTTGATCACATACCCCTCTGCCTCCACTCCTGTGCTGGCTGTTGCCACTCCTCCCCAACTCCTGGCTGAACCCTGCCCTGCCCAGGTATCCCAGGCCTCACAGCCCCAACCATAGCAAAACCCCTGTAGGTCACAAAGGTTTGCAAGTAGAACCGGGCACAGTGGTGCACGCCTGTCAGCCCAGTGACTCAGGAGGCAGAGGCAGAAGGATTGCAGGTTTGAGGCCAGAGGCTGCCTAAGCAATTTAGTGAGACCCTGACTCAAGATTAAAATGTGTAAAAATGGGCTGGAGGCACAGCCCAGTGGTAGGGGGTGTGAGGTCCTGGATTCAGTCCCCCAGTATTAAAAAAAACCAAGTTTTCCAGTGATTTCTTCACAAGCCAGGTTCAGAGTACCACACACAGAATGGCCTGAAATTTGGAACCAGTAACCATAAGCACCCAGAGGACTTCCTGCCATGCAGACACCACCACAAATGCCACAGGAACATTCACAGCAAGGGTCAGGGGTGTCTGCCCAGAGCCCAGCGGGGTCAGGCCCCAGATTGATGGGGAGGCCCCTGCAGGCTGGTATATGCCCAAGAACGTGCAAAGCAGGGGGCAGCGAGGAGAGGAGAGGATGATATCGGGCAGGCTGCTGTGGGGCTGCCCAGGGCACTGGGCCCAGCTGGCTTTGAGGGGATGTATGTGAGGCTGGGGACAAGTAGTCCTGTTCCGCCCAGGTGCTACAGGGGCCATCTGGCCCTTTGGGGCTTGGCGCATTTGGGTCCCATGGGACCAGCCCTGAATCTGAGCCCCTTCATTGCTCCTGGGGCAGGAACAGGCCACAATGCACACCTGTTGTCAGCATGCACCGGCACATGCCAACACACACACATGCGTGTGTGCACACACACGCACACACAGAGAAATATGGATGGGGCAGGGGAAGGAGGGCGGGCCTGGCACATGGCTGGTGAGGTCCTGCCTCCGTGTAGTCACCAGTGCTGTTCCTGGGGTGGGCCAGGAAGCTCTGCTTACAGGTGGAAAGGACAGATCACAGAGAAGGACAAAAGCATCCTGTGCCACCAACTTAGTGACCAGGGTTGTGTCCCTTTAACCGCACAGCCCCACTCTCCCAATGACTGGGTCTCCTCGGAAGCCCACTCTGGGCATGGTCCCTGGGACTCTGACTTCAGCCAGCTGCCCATACCCAATGTCTCAGGTTTGGGAAGAAAAATATCCTGCTTGACCCAGCCAGACTTGGATTGAAGAAGGAAGCAGGACGATGAGGAATCAGTGGGACCGTGAGCATCAGAGCTTGGAGACAATGTGCACCCCGTTGCTCAGACTTTGGGCTCTAAAACCGCTCTCTCCTGCAGGACTCCCCAAAGAACAGCCCACTCTAGATAGGGCAGGAGGGGGCAAAAAGTGGGACTGGTGTTGCCTTGTTGCACAGGAAGCTGGAAAACTTTCAAAGCCTAAGAGGTTCTACGCTAGGAGGACTCAGGAACTAGCTTGAAGGGGTCCCCTGGCCAGAGCTGTGACAATTTGAGGATGCAAAAGAATAGTGATCAGAGCACACTGGCTGCATAAAAAGCCATGAGTTCATTATGCTCACCATAAAGCAAATGGGAGGCGAAGCAAACTAGCGAAGCCTCCCTTGCTCCCATGGTGGTTATTACACTAGCTCCTTGATCTAAAAATAGAAGATGGGGACAAATTAAGCACTCAAACTGCCTCGGGGTAGGAGCTATATTAGAGGATGACAACATGCCCAATGGAGTTGAAAAGCTCTCCTTTCAGGAGAATTCCAGGCAACACTGCAGAACGCGGCTGTTAGAAAATCACCAGTGTGCAACCAACCCCAAATGAAATGTGATTCAGGCAATGGATAGTGGTGACAGACTGGCTAGAAGGTAGGTGTTCATCCTGTGCCACAGTGACCCCCATAGATTACTTGATGGTCACCAAAAGGGAGGATATAACTTTAGCAATGGGGAGGAGCACTCCTCTATGCTCCATGCTGTTCACCTAGGACCTGGTAGTGCTATACACTCATGCCTGCCGTGGGAGGCTTGTGGCTGCAGTCGTGGGCATCTTCCCTCTCCTCTGTGCTCCCAGGAACTCAGCCCTCTGTCCCCAACACATCCCACCTCCTCCTTTGTACAAAATGAACACCTCTCACCCCAAATCCAGGGACCAACCCTAGAATGCTCGTGAGATTCTGTAAGACATTCTGGCCCAAAGGTCTAGGCTGAGTGTAACCAGCCCTAGTTTAGATCTCTGAGGCAAGTGAAGCAACAGCAGGAGAAAACAATCAGGCAGATCAGAAGGTCAGGTGCTCTGCAATCCAGCAGGGCTAGTCTCCCACAGAAAGGCCACAAAAGCAAAAGAGGAGGCAGGTTGTCTTAGTTGCTTTTATGTTGCTGTAACAAAATACCTGAGGCTGTGTAACTCATAAAGAAGGTTATTTGGCCAACAATTCTGGTGCTGGCATCCTGGCATGAACCCCCAGGCTACCTTACACCATGGTGGCAAAAGGAAACCAGAGCATAGGGAAGGGGATAAGCACATGGGTGGGCATTAAGTGATGTAGCGGAATTACTGTTAATTTTGTTAGCTGTGATGGGGATATTATAGTTAAGCAAGGAAATGCCTTTTTTTTTAGAGAAAATGTCTAAAAAATATGTATAGGGAAATATCATAAAGATGGTAACTTACTTTAAAATAATTTAGAAGAAAAACCAGATGAAACAAATATGGCAAAATGTTAAACCATTAAATGTAGCTGATGGATCCACAGGCATTCAGAATACTACTCTGTGTTTTCCATATGTTTGAAGTTTTTCATAATAAAGTTTAAAAATAAAAGCCTTTTATTAAAATCATGCACATATCCCGGGGAGGACTCAGCTAGAGAGGAAGCATTGTGTAGAATAAATGTGTCATTATAATAAGAATCATTTATCGCTTTTATGTGAGGGGCTTGAGATCCACGTGGGTATCTGGGGACATGTCCTTGTCAAATGACAAAAGCCCACAGGGCTCCCGAGGTCACTCTCCCGTCCCTCACTCAGCATCTGGGTCCCTGAGTCATGGGTCTTTCCACGGTGCTTCTGAGGAGAAAGGATGACCCAAAATGGTACACAGAGGGGCTCAGTGCTCCAAACAGCCCAGAAGATTCTGGAGGTGCAGGGAGCTGCTGGGGGCTCAGTGAGCACCATGGACAGCGCCCCCTAGGCTGATATCCCGCTGCCTTCCTGCATTTACTGTGCCTGCTACAGGTCCAGTCACTGGCACACCTGCCAGGCTTCAGGCCAACCTCAAAACCGTCCTCCAATCACATGACCCTGAGCCCAGTCCTGCACCCTGCCAGGGGGCTGTGGACACCCCTAACTCCCCAGCAGGGCTTTCTCTCTTCCCAGGAGTAGTGGACCCTTGAGGGGCAAAGGGTGTGCCCATAGAGCCCAGGTCCTTTCTGTGCAAACCTGCTCCCTACCCATCAATTACAGGACCTGCTATCACGAGCTCCATGTTTGCCATGCTGCCATTATGAACTGATCCACTAACTGTGGGCTCACAGTAATTGCCTTCCCCCCATTGGTTTGTTTTGGCAGGTTTTTCTGCTACAGTGATGACAGATCATCCTTTGTCACAGGGGCCTGTTGTGTGCCTTGTAGACTATTTAGCAGCATCCCTGGCTTCTACCTGCTGAATGCCTTAGAAACAGCACCTGGTGCACAGTTGTGACAACCAGACATGTCTCCAGGGTTAAGAGCCACAGATTATAGAGTGGCCACTGCTCAGTGCATTTTGTACAAAGGAGGAGGTGGGATGTGTTGGGGACAGAGGGCTGAGTTCCTGGGAGCACAGAGGAGAGGGAAGATGCCCAAGACTGCAGCCACAAGCCTCCCACGGCAGGCATGAGTGTATAACACTACCAGGTCCTAGGTGAACAGCATGGAGCACAGAGGAGTGTGAGCAGCCAGGCTGGGCAGGTGACTGCCCAGCTGTAGGTATGGCCAGGCCCAGTGGCTGCTCCTTGTAAATCATGTGATGCTGGGCTCTGGTGACCCTTAAAGGGCTCCCTCTTCTAGGCCTCCAGGGTCCTCATGGTGCATAGGGTGGGTGCTGGGCCACTTTCCCAGCCCACTGCCTGTTTAGGACAGAAAGCCACCTGTGCCCAGCCCCAAGAGCAGCCAGCTGTCTCTCATTGGGATGCCCTTCCAGGCTGAACATCTCATCCAGTTTTCTCCATGGGCCCCTCTCCACTCCTAAGACAAAGGCCTCCCACTGGCTTCGAAAAGCTGGCACATAGGCAGCATGTGAGGACACCAGCTGGGCTGGAGTCAGTCATAGGAATGACTCAGGGGCCTCAGCTGCAGCTAAGCCCAGAAGATTGGGCCCATTGAGACCACTTCCAGGAGGAAGAGACCCCCAAGCACACACATGGAAGGCCTCAAGTCAGCCCTGAATCATTGTCTGTATCATTGTCACAGCAGCTGACAGTCACCAAACACTCGCTGTGCAATCACTTGCCAGGCTTGGGGCTGGCACTGCACGTGAGCATGCCGCATCCTGAGAAGAACCTGCTGGGGAGCTCTAGAGGTGTGGGAGCACCCCAAAGCCACGCAGAGCCAAGGTGGGAGCCCCAGGGCCTGCAGTGGCTCTGGCAAGGAGAATGTCCGCTCTGAGGCTACCATGTCCACAGACGTCCAGCCCAGTGTGCAGCAATCTGCGATCCAGAGGACTCAGCATGACCTGGGGCCTGGGGGAGTAGCTGGGAGAAGGTAAGAACCCCCATCTGCTCGGTCAGATACACCCCCAAGGAGGGAAAAGGAGTCTGAAAACAGACCCAATGCACTGCCCATTTGCGTGTAATTTCCCTCTCATTTGTCTCTTTCATGCCAGAGCTACTAACTGTAGGATTACAAAATTAAATGCATGAATGAGTTCACGTACCCTTCCCAGTATAGATGCACTCAGCCCTCAGGGCTACTTCTGATCCCTGGCACACACAGGTGCACACACACACACGCACACTCCTCTCTTAATCCTCGATTAAATGCATTCATGCTTTAAGAAAATTCCCCACCAGGTGTCACTTTGCTTATTAAACAGAAAGTCGGGAAATGATCCCAAGAGAAGGCTGGCATTATGAAAGGGTTCTCAGTGGGGATTCTTTTCAACAGCCTTGTCTCAACACATTTTAAAATTGGATGTGACATCGGGTGGCGTTGACAGGAGACTGCAGTCAGCTTGCGTCACAAGGACATGCTGCCCACCTGAGTTGGCCTAAGTACTGTTGACGATACCATGGGAACCCAAGCACAGTAGCTCATCTGAACCTTGGTGTTGGGACCCTGGCATTATTTGGAGGTTAGCCCTTTGCTGTCTGGCCCCCGGTGGTCAGGCTGCCAAGTTGAAAGGCTCAGCCTGGGTGTAGATTTCTACTTTAGGAGAAACCCCTGAGATCATGCCAATTAAGTGCAGAATCTGGTGGGAGAAAGCCCATGCCCAGGAAACCTCTGGGCAAAGCTTCAGCCTGGTATTTAAATGTGGGTGGAACTGGGCATTAGTGGCCTATAATCCCAGCAACTCAGGTGTTAGAGGCAAGAGATGGCTGCAAAACTTAGCGAGACCCTGACTAAAAATAAAAAGAAATGTTTAAAGGGGCTGGGGTGCAGTCAGTGATGGAGCACTGGCCTAGCATACAGGAGGCCCTGGGTTCAACTCACAGTACTGCAACAAATAAACAAACAAACAAACAAACACCCCACAGGTCATGGCTATTTGTACAGCCAAAGAGATAAAAGTCTGCCTTGTCTGAACATTTGTAACCAAAGGGACTTCTGGTGGAGAACTTGACTTTGGGTGGGTTCAAGTTGCGCCTTCCATTGGAATCATGTACATCACATCTTCTGCTGTACTTTGCAAAGGACAAAACACTGCTCTGGGAGCCTGGCACCAGGGGCCAAGCCCCCACTGCACTGCCTTAGACTCACTGTGTTACTTTTGGCAAATGTCTTAACTTCTCTGGGCCTCAATTACTTCCTCCCTTTCATAAAAGTGTTGGGTTAGACCAGTGACTCTCACCTGGGGGCAACTTTGCCTGCCCGTAGGACACAGGCACAGAGTGGTGTCTGAAGGTATTGTTGGGTGTCTCAACTGGAGGTGCTCCTGGAATCCAGTGGGTGGAGGCCGGGGTTGCTGCCAAGCATCCTACAAATGCACCAGACAGAGCCCCTCACCCCTCACCACCCACTGCTCTGAGAATAGTCCCGCCCAGCACGTCAGGAGGGCTGAGGTTGAGCAATGCTGGAGAGACAAGCCAGCTATTCCAGGTTGATGGCATGGTGGTCAGTGTGGCTGGACAGCACCAAGATGCACCCAACAGGATGGGCTGGACTCCCTGCCAAGCCCACCCCTGGCCCCAAGGCAGAATTCAGGGATATTGCAAAGGTAGTGACCTTCTAGAGAGATTCCCTCAATAACGGCCCCCACGCAGACACACTGGAGGATGACTGAGGAGTTGTTGGCCATGCCTGGATCACATGCACTGAGCCAGAGCCCTGCCCCTCCCTCCAACCTCCAGCCTCCTACTTCTCCGCTTCCTTCATAGCCCTGGCCAGCCGAGTTACCCAGCAATAGGGGCTGCCCCCAACCCCGTGGTGCCCCTGTCAGCTAAGAGGTGCTCACTATGTATTTTGAGAGACAGAAACAATATTCTCAATTTTCTTTTAGTGAAATCTTGCTTGCTTCTCTCACATCTGTAGTGGGAGCCAGACCCTGCACAGGAAATGTCCGCCACTTCCAGAGGCCCCCAAACAGCCCTGGCCATCACCATGGACCCTGCAGGGCCCAGCTGGTGTTCTGGAAGAAAGTATCGACCAGGAATTCCCACTTTTTTCCACTTTGCATCTTCTCTTCAGCTTTCTCTTGTGATTTTCCAGACCACACAGTTCTTGGGAGGGAGGCATGCAGGAGTGTTTTTAAATGAGGCAATAAAAGGCAGTCATTTCTTCTCAGAAGATGGCCCGGTGGGGACTTGGCAGCAGGTCTTGGCTGACTAAATGCTGGGCTGGGTATGCCGTCGGCAGGGCCTGGTGCAGACACGGAAGAGCCCCCCACCCCACTGCAGTGGGCCAGAGACCCCCAGCCCTGGGGACTATCAGTGCCAGGCAAACACCTGAGTTCACGGGCATTCATTGGCACTGCAGTTTGTCCCTGTAATGTCCCAACACCCTCCTCATCATCTAATTGTCTCCAGGCAGCTGCTCATGTGGCCCTGGGTCTCCCTGGGGACCTGCTGGCATCGGCTTCTCCTTCCACACTTCTATCCAGACTCAGCCTTAGTCCCTCAAGGATTTCTCAAGGGTTTTCAAAGAGCTGGAAATGAACTTTGTCATACAGCCACTGAATCCAGAAAGCCGTTTAGGATTAATTAAGTCCTTACCTCACTCATATAAAACCCATCGGCTGCATCAGAGATTTAAATGTAAAGAGATAGAAACATGGAAGCACCAGAAAAAAATGAAGGAGAGTTTAACATGGAGAAAAAGTCCTTTCTAAGAAGGCATAAAGCCCTGGAGCCATTAAGGAGAAGATAATAAGCTTTACCGGGTGAAGCTGAAAAAATTTCTTTGGCAGGGGGCAAGGTCAAAGCTAACTAACAACAGACGGCTGCTTCCCATCTGACCTAGAGTTCCAGCCAAGTAGCTGGTCAGCGTCTTTCCCAAGACCTACAAGGACTCAGGCCCCACCCCTCCCCACTTACCTCTGACCTCAGGCCGGAATTCTTCCTGATGCGCTTAAATCCAGCCATCTCTGAGATATCAAGAGGTCCAGAGTCCTTTCTTTCTTAGGCTAAAGCCAGCACCAGGCAGGCTGCTCTGCAGGACAGCTGCTATGCTATGCAGGGACACCAACCCTGGCCGTCCCTGCCCCGTGCGGCTAACTCAACTGTGGCCTCCGGCGATCACCGAAACAGGGGAAGGGGAAACTGAGAATCACATGCCTGCTTCTAATACCTCTACCCAGAGCAGCACGTGATCCTGCCATGCACAGGTGGATGGTCAGAGCCGACCGTGGAGTGGGTCTGGGAGGGGTAGGACGGATGCAACTGCTTGCTAGATGGCAAGTTTCTCTGCCACAGCCCTCCTTTTCTTGCTCACTCTCTCTACATTGACCTTTTAAGTTTGTGTTTCTTATTGTAGAGATCAATGGGGTTACTGTGATGTTTCCACATGTATGTGCATCGTGACTTGATCACATCCAACTACCCTTTTCCCACCTTCATCCCCCTCCCTGCACTAAGTACTAACTTTGTTGCTGTACCTTGAACACAATGAACCCTCCTGTCTCGTGGCCTTTGCATTAGCTCTTCTCTCTTTCTAGAATGTTCTTTTCTGGGAAGTCTGTCATGCTGGCTCCAACACCTCCTTCATAAGACCTTTCCTGGCACCCTACGCAAGTTGCCATTTCCCATGTCCACCCCCTTCCTCCCTGTCCCTCTCCCAGGTCTCGGTCTCAGAACACAGGTTGCCAGCAAGGGGAGCAAACGAGGGGCAGGTCAGTGTGCTAAGAACAAAGACATCATAATATACAGCGACATGCTCCTATAGGACTAGAAAAGCCTCCGAGCATCACCAGGGACTGTTATGAGTGGCTGTCTCTGTGGCATGGGGTGGGCAACAATGGGAGGCAGAAGGTGGGGGCACAGGGTAAGAAGAGACATTCATTCCAACTTTGCCCCCTTCTGTCTGTCTGGAGTTTTCCCCATAAGAATATACTCTTCTATGCTTATGCGTGAGCTGGGATTTAGCTCAGTTGGTAGAGTGCTGCACTGCAGTCTCTGAGGTCCCAAGTTCAATTCCCAGCACCACAAAAATGGGAGAAGGGCCTGGCAATCCACTCCCAAGGCAATCCCGAAACAGTCAGCTATTGAAAACCCTATGAGGGTCGCTATGAGTTGGATACCGACTCGATGGCACCTAACAACAACAACAACATGCTTATACGTAATTATAAAGAAAGAAGGGGAGAGAGAGAGAAGAGAAGAGGAAGAAGGAGGAGAAGGAGAAGAAAGTAACCCAAGTTACGGAGGGTAAGGAACAGAGAGAGGCATCGTATTTCAGACCTAGCATTTGTGATCACGTTAGAGGCACAGCCTGTAACTTGCTCATGGGCTTGTCCAACAGCACAGCCATTCTATGAAAATGTAAAAGGCCTTTGGGAACACAGTATGGCCAGCCTTCTGCATCTGCAGATTCATCCAGCATAATGGAACACATTTGAAAACAATTGCATCTGTACTGGAATGTACAGAATTTTCTCTTATCATTATTCCCTAAACAATACAACAGAACAACCATTTACATAAAGTACATGGGAGGGTGTGGGCAGGTTATATGCAGGGACTTGAGGGACTTGAGCATCTGTGGATGTTGTTATCTGCAAGGGGTCCAGGAACCAGTACCCACCAGGATAACGAGGGACAACTATATTACCATCATCTGAGGATATCCAACTGAAATTTTAAGCAGAATGGGAGTGATATGAAGAAGTCACATGTTATGGCTAGAATATGAACTGTCTCTCACGGGCTCACGCACAGAAGGCCTGCTCCCTACCTGGTGGCACTACCTAGAGGTGACTGGATCATGAGGGAACCAACTTCATCAGTGGATTAATGCATTGATGAGTTCCTAGCAGAAGGGGCTAGTAGGGGGTGGGGTAGTTGGAGGAAGCAGGTCACTGGGGGCGTGTCTTTGAAGGGTGTACCTGGTCCCTGGCCCCTCCCTGTCTCCCCACTTCCATGAGGTTGGCAGCTTCTTCTGTCACTTGCTCCCTCCGCCATGATGTTCTGCCTCACCTCAGGCCCACAGCAATTGAACTAGACGAGCATGGACCAAAATCTCTGGGACAATATGCATGATTATCTTTCCTCCTTAAGTTGATTTGCTCAGGTATTTAGTTCCAGTGACAAAACTGACGAACACATCACATATTTACAGTCTCAATTTTGCTTCACAAGGAGTATATTTTTTTCTGTACTAAAACCAGGTTTGTCACAAGACAAATGTCCAACAAAGGACCAGTATCCAGAATATACAAACAACTCTCAATTCAACAGTAAAGCAACAAAAATCGTTAGAAAATGGGCAAAGGATATTGTTAAATATTCCACCGGAAAGGATATACGGATGGCAGAAAGGCAGATGAAAAGCTGTCCAGCAACACGAGCCATTAGGGAAATGCAAATGAAGCCACAACAAGAAATCACAACACACCTTTGGGAAGGACTGAAATAAGAGCCAGTGGGGACATGAAATGCTGGTGGGGGTGGAAACAGGAGCGCTCCTACCTGGCTGGGAACACAGAATGGTGCAGCCCCTGTGGAAATTAGTTTGGCAATTTCTTGTAAAACTAAACCTCCAGCTACCTGCCGTGTGACCCAGCAATGGTACTCTTGTGTGTCTACCCCAGAGGAATGGAAGCTTATGTTCCCATGAAAACCTGTACACAAATGAACATGTAGGGATATAGCCTAGAGAGACAGCATACCTCAAGGCCTATCTGGTCCACCTGGGAGACCACGACTTGTTCCCAGGGCAGTAACCTCTGTCCTACATAGGGGGCATTTGGGGTGTCAAGTGAGCCAAGATGGCTCTGGCATCCAACTGCCTCCTCAAAGCCCTCGGCACCTGATTGGCCATCTCTCAATTAGTGTACGACCCCTGATTGGGCACTTAAGGGACAACATCTGATTGGTTTCAATTATGATGCCACAATTTGTATCTCCTTCCTGATCCAATCACCTCTTAGTACATGGCAGCCTCTGGTCCCTGAAGGGTATATAGGCGGTACAGGTGGGGAGACCTGGCTTCTGCACACCCACACTAGTGGCAGGATGGGGCCTTCCCCTAAGTTGGAGGTTGTGAGTGAGGGAGCAGCACTGGTTTAGCCTGGCTATTCACTGCCCCTGCCACCGATGGTGAAGCTAGTGGGTCCCCTCCTTCCTCTCTAGGGAGGGCCTGGGGCTGCAGACCTTCATTTCCAGCCTTTTGTAGCAGCCTGGCTTCTCCAAGGCCCATGGTTCTCCCAGGGTCCATGTAATTATTAGTTTCTTTTAAAGTCAGAAGGAAACACGCATTCTGCTAATGTTGAGTATACCACAAGTCGGGGCTGGGATTTAGCTCAGTTGGTAGAGTATACCACAAGTCCAGCCGGGGACACGGGTCTCCGCAGCCACAGCCAGCAAACACACTTGTCCCCATGGTACTGGATAGAGGGGCCCAGGAAGGCAGAGGTGCTCAGGGCCCCTGGTCAGATCACTGCCCACCTGCAAGGCCAGTGGCTTCGAGAAGTTGTTCACTTGAATCTGCAGGGATTCCTGGGTGGCCTCCCTGTGCCAGGCTGTGCTGGGCCCTAGGCAGGGACAGAGCTGTGAACCAAGAAGACAGCCCCTCTTGGTGAGTTGCACCCTCCACGGGGGCTCTCGGACTCCTGTGTGTAGCTTGCAGGAGGCTAGCCTGGGGGAGAGGAGAGAGAAGAATCCAGCAAGCCTAGGTGCTGCTCTCCCAGGCCCACCATCTCCTTTCACACCCTGGGCTTCAAATCTGATGCTCACCCCAACCAGTGGCCTGCCCTCTCATTCCCAGGGGCTCCTGAACTGAAGGGCACCCTGGATACATTCTAGTTCCATCCTCGATGGTCAGTTCATGTCCTCCCCTGAAGAGAGGAGAAAACGCATCATAAAGCTTGATCTTGCCTTCAGCTTCCCAACTGCCATGGCTGTGCCCAAGTGACCTGGGAGCCCTCTTTTCCTGGGTATCTTCCCTGTGGGCACACCATGGAGGGGGTACCCGGCTGTCCTGGCTCCAGCACAGGACTGTCAGGCTGGTCTGGAGCTGTGCCAAGCCATCCTACTGGCACAGCTCTGGTGGCACACAAGTGACTTGACAACCCCTGAGGTGGCCCTGACGCTCCTGTGCCATGGGCTGCTCATGGAACCCACACATAGAGGCACTTCAGAGATCCTCAGACTCGGTCTTCGCTGTGCCAGGCTGAGAAGCAGAGACTGAAGGGGCCCCTCGGCTGCCCCCCATCCCGCAGCTCTGCCCGGTTCTTGGCATTGTCCCTCTGCCATCTTGTGCACTGGGGCATAGCCCCTCACCCTCTGGCTCTTCCTCTCTCAAGGTGGAGGGCTGGAACTGACATGTTTCAGGCTTTTCTTCTGGTGGAACAGCTTCGCTTCATCCTCCAACCATGCCAAGCCTGTGGATAGGGAAAAGGTCCAGACAAAACCCACCACGTGGACCAGGGAGCGGTGTCCAGAGTAACCAGGTGTTTGTAAGTCACAAGTTTGCAATGGCAGGACTTTGAAGCACATCTTCTGGATTAGTCAGGGTCTCCAGAGGAACAGAACCAAGCGTGTGTGCGAATGTCTACAGCAGCACATACACACGACGAGCAGCCTTTGCTTAGCAATGGGATAACTCCTGAGCAATGTGTCAGGATGTGATTCGGTCATCTGACACCATAGTGCAATGCGTGTGCATGCGCACACACACATGCACACAGCCTAGATGGTGCAGGCCGGTCACTCTACGTGGCCTCTTCATGTGGTTGCAGCTGACGTCCCACAACTGTTTTCTAGTAAACTTTTTTGTAAGTAGGTGAATGCTCTGAAATAATGGTAAAAGGCATAAACACCTAAGCCAGTAACATAGTTATTTCTTATTTTGATCAAGCATCATGTACTGCACCTCACCATGAGTGCTGTGCTTGCCTAGGATGAGAGTGCATGAGGTCTGTGTGCACCAGCACCACCACACACGTGTGACGCATTGTACCCTGGACAGTGTTAAGGAGGCTATGCCAGCAGGCGACAGAATTTCTCCTCTTTTTTTGGTGCTGGAGTTGGAAGCCAGGGCCTTGCCCATGCTAAGCACATACTCAACCTGTGAGCCACACCCCTGCCAAGTGACAGGAATTCTTCAGCTCTATGGTAATCCTGTGGGACCTCTGTCATAGACGCAGTCCGCCATGGACCAGCACGTCATGTGGTGTGTGACCAAATATATGTGAGGGGGAGGGAAGGGCAAGGAGGTTTACCATCGGGAACTGGCTCATGTGGCTCTGGAGGCTGACAAGTCCTGAATTCTGCAGTGGGTCCCTTTGAGACTCACGAGAGTGTGGTCGGGAGGCCAGCAGTCTTGAGACCCTGGAAGAGCCGATGTTCAAGGCTAAGGGCAGGAAAAACCCAGGTGTGAAGGCAGTCAGGCAGGACTCTGAGGAGGGACAGCCTTTTTGCTCCGGTTGAGCTTCTGACTGGATGGGAACTGGCCCCATCAGGGACTCCGGCTACCAGTTTAAAGGTCAGTCCCATCCAAAACCACCTCACAGAAGCATCCTGTCAGCTTGGGTTACTATAGTGAAATCTCTGCAACAATCAACTTGTACAGAGGATGGGTTCAGTTTGGCTCAGTCTTGGAGGTCCCAGTCCATAACTGGTTGTCCTGTTGCTTTTAGGCCCATGGGGAGGTAGCACATCATGGCCAAGAGCCATGATACAAAAACACTCACCCAATGCCAAGAAGCAGAAGGGTGAGGAGAGGTCTAGGGTCCCATTGTTCTCTTCAAGAACACACCCCTAACTGACTCACAAACCTCCCACTGGGCCTCACCTCTTAAAAATTCCTCTGACTCCCAACAGCTCTGCCCCAAGGACCAAGCCTTTAGCACAGAGCCTTTGGGGGACATTCCTAATCTACGCCACAGTACACACAGAGTAACATTTGGACAAATATCTGGGAACCCTAAGACCCAATCAAGTTGACCCATAACATTAGCCATCACTCTCCCTCTGCTGTAACATTTTAGTAGACATGAGAGCTGAGAATTCTCCCCCAAGGCATTAACTGCATCACCAGCTCCAAGTGTTCCAGCCTAGAGCCAGGAGACACAAGTGCCAGGGGAGGAACACTCTGGGCAGAGCCAGGATCACTTTTAGCAGCTCCCCTCCAGGCTGTCGCTTGGTTTCATTAGGGGGCCCATGGATTCCTGGTGTAGAGTGCCCTCATGAGGGCAAGGGGCAGGGCAGGGAAGCCACACTCGGGGAAACTGGATGCTCTGGGAGCAGAGCAAGAGGGAGGCTCCCTCTCTTTGAAGATGTTGGCCTGGTCAGCAGGAGCTGAGCTAGGCCTCTTTCCCCTGCTTCTTCTCCTAAAGGCCTAGAGAGCATGGTGGCAGCGGCCCCTCTCCTCCTGTCTCACTCAGCCCAGGGCTGGGGCAGTGCAGAGACTTAGCGAAAGGTCCTGGCTGTTTCTCTGTCATTGTCCAAACTGGGCCCTGGTGACCAGTTGTTAAGCCCCCAGGCAAGGTCAGGGTGGGCAAGAGCCAGTGTCCACTGGACTGCAAGACAGTCACCAGCATGCAGATGCTGCAGGGCAGAGCTCTCACCGGGGTGCCTGGCTCCCTCCTGAACTCCCCTCCAGCATGTGCTCTGCTTTGCTGTCCATGGCAAGGCCATGGCACATGCACATCACAGAGGAGCTACTTCATGGCAGCCCCTGCACATGGCACTTGGGCCACGTGGCAGCAGCCCTGCCCATGACTTCTTGTTGTTGTCAGGTGCTGGTGAGTCGAGTCTGACTCATAGCCACCCTATGTACAGCAGAACAAAACACTCTCCAACACTGTGCCATGCCTGGCACTATTGTCAGTGCTTCTCTGCTATTCATACGGTTTTCAATGGCAGATTGTTTGCGGGGTGGATTACAGGGTCCTTCTTAGCCTGCAGCACTTGGTATTCCCAGGCAGTTTACCATCCAAGGACTAACCAGGCCGGCCCTGCTTAGCTTCTGAGATTAGGTGGGATCAGATGCCATGGTGCTATGGCTGCAGACACCCCTACTTGGAGAGAAAAAAAGCTGTGTGTTCCCAGGTAGAACCCATGTTGCTTTCCTTCAGGACACACTAATCTGTCTAAAGCCCTTAACTAAACAAACTCCCCTAAACAAAATGAACCTTTTTTAAATTCAGTACTGGGGACTTGAACCCAAGGCCTCACACAAGCTAGGCAAGTGCTCTGCCACTGGGCTGTACCCCTAGCCCCTTTTATGTTTTTTTTATCTTGAGTCAGGGTCTTGCTAAGTTATACAGGCTACCTCTGGTCTTGAATTTGAGATCCTCCTGTCTCTGCCTCCCGAGTCGCTGGGATTACAGGTTTGCACCATGGTGCCTGGTTAACAAGTCTTATTATGTAAAGTAAGAACAGACATAGAAACCACACAAGTCAAATGGATACTGCATGAACCACAACTGTCAGGTGCTCCTCACATCACAGACTTGGGACCGGGAAGGAGCCATTGTTTCGGCTACTACAGAAATTATGTTTTAAAGCAGGTTTATCCCCCAAATATGCATCTCTAGATAAAATAATCTAATTTCACTCATTTATTAAAAACTTACTAAGTCCCTTCAGTTTATAGGAACCCCCAGCCCATATAGCTCATGACTTCCTATTAACTTTTCAAATTAAGTTGAAGACTGTAGAGCTCAGTTAACCGCTTCCCTATAATTCCAGCCACCAGACAGAAGGAATGCTAGAATTACAATATCCCTGATTACTCATTTGCTTTCACATTATCATACCAACACTCAGAATGACGATGTTAACACTGCCACTAATATAATTACTAAATCCAGAACAAATGCCTGCCTATGCTTGCTCCATTCTCAAAAGGAGTTGTAGGACCCATCTGTGGCCACAAAGCCACCCTCCTGCTGCAGGCAGATTTGCAGGCCCCTCTGATCACCCTCCCCAAGGGCCGGCACACTGACACCTTCCCCAAGGCCCCACATACTTCAAAGTCAGTTTTGCTGGATGTGAAACTCTCAGCTCACACTCCTTGAGAAATGCTAATTATTCCATTTGCTTCTGGCCTGAAGCTCAGTCCTCAAAAAATCCAATTTCCCTCCCTCGATGCCCCAAGGACCTTTTCTCTTTAAAAAAAAAAAAATGCAGAATTTCTAACTAAAATATTTCTTGGTCTTAATTTTCCTCTGGTCCTCACTCTTTTCTTCTCCATGTTTGATTTTCTTGGCCTATCATCAGTACTGTCACTTTCTAATCACCTTATCACTTGATGTCATCTGTTTTTCACTGGGTCCCTTGTTATTTAGTCTCAATTTCTGAAGAAATTTTTCATTCACTCCTAATTTTGGACTTCCAGCACCTCATTACCAAGTCGTTCTAATTCTCACTTATTGCTTTTCACATCGTACATCATTTTCTTCAAGTTCTCTAGCTCAATTCTGTATTCAGTTTTTAATGTTGGGTGGCGAGGCTTGGTGGGCATTCCTTTCACTGCGGGGCTGTTATTCAGCTCCTGCTTCTCAGCCTTCTATGGACTTGACTTTGACACTTGAGCTGCTCATCTTTATGTGAAAGTGCTATCACCTTTCAGAATGAAGCGGCCTCCAGACAGTGTCTCTGACAGTGCTCCCTCTTCTGTTGTTTTGGTGGTGCTCAAAACAGCACATCCATCTGCTGTCAGAGCTCCCCTGCACCCATCCACTTGTCTCTAGCCTGCTGCTTGTATTCATCAGTGCTGGGGGAGCAAGTTTTCCTAGAAGGGAGCCCTGGCAGGGCAGTTCGACTAGTCCGCTGCCCTATACTTGCCCACGAAGGCCTTTGCACTGGCTGGCCATAGGGGCCACAGGGCAGCTCAGCTCTGCCCAGCCCAAAACCACGGAGCTCACACCAGGCACCAAGCTTCCCACAGGACCCTCAGGCCACATGGGCTTTTCTGCTCTCATGGCCACTGGACATCCCAGGGTTCACCACTGCTTCTCTCACTGTTCCAGAACCTGCAGGTCATGGGGGTTTTGCTACCACTAGTTGCTTGTCCTTAAGATGCCTGCTTTGGGGTTTCTGGTGATACCTTATCTTGTAGTTTTGTTGTGAATGAGGCTCCCAGGATTTATTATTGTGGCAAAACATAAACAACAAATTTTTCCATTTTGGCTTTTGTTCTTTTCTGCAGTACTCAGGGGTTGAACCCAGGGCCTAGTCAATACAGGCTAGGCAAGCACTCTACCACTGAGCTGTCCTCAGCCCCTTTTAAACTTTTTGAGACAGGGTCTCACTAAGTTAAACAGGCTGCATCTGCCTCCCGAGTAACTGGGATTACAGGCATGTGCCATGGTGCCAGCTATTTTAGCTAAAGTATATGATTCTGTTGTATACAGAATCATATTGCAACCTAGTTATATTTATGTAGGAATGCCTCTATTGTCTTCCCAGGATGCCTGGCTTTCAAAGGCCTTCACTTCTCAACCAAAACCAATTCCAGTTGGTTTGTTTCATGACTGCATTAATGAAAATGCCTGCCACGTGATTCGAGAACTGGAAGGCAGCCTATGGTTTAGGCTCAGCTATATCCTTCAGGGATCTGGCATTAAAGAAACCATGGGGCTGGGTGTGGTGCCATATGCCTGTAATTTCAGCATGTGGAAGACTGAGGCAGGAGGATGGTGAGTTCAAGGGCTACACTGTGAGACCCTGCCTCAAAAAAACAAAAACAAAAACAGAAAAAGAAATGAAAAGATAGAAGAAGAAGGAAAAAAAGGCACATACTAACAGTTTGGTAGTCCAATGTGAAACATGGCAGGTACTGCATAGGATATTTCATTTTAGGTGGTCTTTTCTGAAGAGTGAAAAAATGGACTGCAGGCAAGGGATGCTCATGACCCCCACTTATTTTCCATGCTGCCTCTGGCTTCTTCCATGAGAATCATCTGACCACTAAGCCACAGGCTGGTAAAAGCAGGTCTGACTTGACCAACAGGGACACATCCCACCACAAATTCGTGTGAAAACCTCTCCTCCTCCTGGCCGCGGGTAGGCTGAGTCCCCAGTAAGGGGCATGGGTGCCATCAAGGTTGGAAGCCAACTCACTGCTTGTGGGCAGACTCATCGCCAGGCTGAGCTGCACATCCAGGTTGCAGGGGTGTGTGCAAGCATCCCCTGCTTCCCATTTCCCACGTCAGCCAGACTCCTGGGCTGTGTCCCACCAAGGATACATCAAAGACCTTAATTAGGAGAGCACGGTACCTTATGGCTCCTGAAAGGAAGGCCCTGGCCTCTGCACTGTGGCAAGCCCATGACAGTCTTTCTGCCTGCCCCACGCTCCAGAGACAATAGTCTGTGCTGCCCTCCAGGGCTCTGCTATAAGGCAGGGGAGACAGAGATAAGGGAGCCCAGGCTCTGGCAGATCCACATCTGCCTATTTTATTTTCAGAAGCACCTGTTTAAACTGAAACATTTTATGACTGGAAAATGTGATGACACGAGGAACCAGGCCACAATTGTCACATCTGATCTGGCTAAATTTAAGAAAAAATAAGGCATGTCTTCTTACAGAAGAGAGGGGGTTACCAACGCAGGAGTTCTGTTCTGCACCTGCAAATGGACGGGTGTGATGCATCTTCTGGCTGCCCACTCCCTCGTGGGCTAATAAGCATCTCCTTGAATGCTGGCTTCAGAAGCCCTCTTCTCTCCTCAGTCTCCACAGTTCCCTACGAAACCCCAAGTCATCAAGGGAGACTTTCACAGTAAGAAAAAAAGCCACTCTTTTCTTAAACAGTTCACATTTATTATTATAACAATAAAAAAATCTTTTAAAGACTATCAGTATTGTATTACCAAGAGTGAGGTAATATGTTTATAAAACATTTACAGAATTTGATATGCAAGTAATGAATTTAGGAGGAAAGTGAATTAAGACACTAGTAATAGAGGGAGATTCATTAGCACTGAAAAAAGGGACATGGAAGCAGCATTTAAAAAAGAGTGGCAGGGCACAGAAAGGAGAGACGTAACACAAACCTCATGATCAGATCCCACGCCCTATAACTCCCTCCCAGGAAAGCAAGGATAGCGCTGCTTGGGAGAACCCTGTGGGCATTTAAATGTGCAGTCATGTGCTTTGAACTCAGAGATGCGCTCAGCTCTTTGGGGACAGAACAGTGCCACTTCTGAATCAACTTAAAAAGAATGGGTCTTCAGCCTGTAGGGGGAGGGACATGGCTGCAATTCAAATAGTTCTATAAACATCTCTGGGAACATGTGGACTGTTGAGTGAAGCGTTTTCTTGGAGGCTGTCAGCAAAATCGCCATCTGAGACACAGAGAAAGAGAAAGAGAGACAGAGAGACAGAGACAGAGAGAGAGAGAGAGAGAGCAGGGCCATCTTCAGGTCCTTGTAATGTAGAGATGAGAAGCTGTAAAGATGTGCTAGCTAACTAGCCCTTCCAGGCTGTCTTTGGAAACAAGGCCTCGGTGTCAGCAGGGGCTCAGCCTTCACAAGCAAGACATGGCCAGGTCCAAGAAGGCAGGCATTCAGAGGACCACACAGGTCCCAGGGCACAGGGAGCCAGAAGGACTCGCCTGATGGGGCGAGGGGCTGCTCAGGGTCTTCCCACCCTTGCCCAACACTTCCCATGGGGCACATACTCTGCCTCACACAACTCCCAGGTCACATAGCCACCCACTCAGTGCCTCAGACCGGAGTCAAAACAGGGCAGCCTAGGACTTACGCACCTATCACACACAGTTATGGTCGTATGGGTTTTGGCACAAATCTTTAAAAGCCCCTGCCACACACAAAAACACACATTTCATGTCCTTATCACAGAAATCAGCCATATGCAACTTCCAGACAGATTTGTAAATAACCTGCTTTTCCCATAAAAAGTCAAAGAAATGAGGGCCTGCATAAGATAACTGGGAATCAAAAGGAGACTATAAAAGGCAAACCCATCTCACGTTCTGATTTGCTTCTATGAAGACTCCTTTGCTACTTGAATTAAGTTTCTACTTGCCTGTCCCCAGCAGCACCCTGCTGCCACAAGCACACACGAACACCTGCCCATGCATCAACAGGGTCCACTAACAGAAAAGCAGGGCTGGGACAGGCCACGTGCCACCCTGAAGTGCAAAGACCAGAGCCTGCTGGTCATCTGGGATACACACGGCGGGTAGTAATGAAACACCTGCTAGAGGGGCCTGAGCACTGCCTGGCTGAGGACAGTTGTGCGCGCCTAGGAGGGAATCACCACCGAGTGCCAAACGGGCTGCCTGCAGAAGGGAAGAGCTGTACTCAGGAGGGGGAAGAGTCCCCTCCTAAGTGTGTGGACTGAAAAAAACCTGCCCTTAAAAATATCCAAAGATTTGAAAAGGAGGAAAGAGAAAAGTGATGTTTAATGTTGGTGGTGTTTTCCTGGAGTCGCGATGAGCTCCTGAGAACCCTCCTGAGCCACTGGTGCCCACTCAGTAAGAGGGGGTGGCTGGGCCACAGGATCAAGTGCTCTCACAGGCTGCCCAAGTCCACAGGGGAAGGGTACCTTGAGGGATGTCACAGAATCCACAGACCACCTCCAACAGAGGGGGCCACAAGGACCCCAGTGCAGCTTAGGGGGACGAGATGGAGGCTTCTGCTCCCCACAAGGAGCTAGGGCTTGTCTCTGCAGGATATCAGAGGCAGCTGCTCACTAGTGAACAAGGTGGCGTTTGCTGGAAGATTTTTTGCATCAATATTTGCAATAAAGTCAGTCTCTTACTGGTGTACAACCTACTTTTCTTTCAAGAGAGCCCTTGTGCTCTGGTCTGATTTTGTGCACGCTGCATACAAAATCTATGGCTATTGAGTTAAAGTTAGGGTTAGAGAGTTAAAACTATCTGTTGAGATAGTCTGGGCATCAAAGGACTACATTTACCACCTGGAGAGCTACTTGCTATCTAGAGAGTGAGAGGAGTCTGCACAGCGCTGCCGCTGGGAGGGCACGCGGTGCACAGCTGGCTGTTGAGGCGGCGTGGCCGTCCCCTCCACGCACTGGGCACAAGCTTCACAGCACTACCTGGAAATCATGGAGCTGGAGTGTGACTGGCTGGAGGAGGTGGTGGCAGCACTCAGCTGGGAGAAGCCGCTGTGGCTGGACTCCAGGCTGGTCATTGAGCCTCTGTAAACAGCACAGGGAGGGGACAGGCGTGAAGACCCACCCTTGGGCCACCACTTGCCCACACTGCCTGCTGGAGCTCCCAGCCCCTCTGGCTTCTGCGCCCCTCTATTCTGTCCCTCCCCCACCAGCACTGACAGAGTGGGGATGGGACATGAGGGTCCTCCTGGGGGACACAGCATCCTATGGCCCATGCACAGCTGATACCATGCACTACACAAAGGCAAAGGCTGCCCCATCCCTCTGATGCTCTCCCACACCAGCCATGCCATCAGAGCCAACGAACGCAGCTGGTGCTTCCTGCTGGCCCTGCTGTACACGGCCCAGACCCAGTCCCCTCTGGCCAGAGCCAGCTGGCTCGGCACAGGCCACAGGGGCCGTACCTGAAATCCTCAGAGCCAATGACCTCAGTGTAGTACATCACTTTGCACTTGTGTGATGAGACCTGCAGGGAGGCCAGCACGTCGTCCACCCGCGGCAGGTTGGTGGCAGCGCACGCCGGCATGTTGTGGAACTTCCACTGCAGGATGTAGAAGCCCGGCCACCGGGTCACATGCGAGCCCTGGAACAAGTAAAGTGGTGGCAGCTGAGGACAGCCTGCAAGTGCTCATCCTAAAGTACACCTGGCAAGTGCCAAGAGAGATGGCTCTGAACTCTGCCAGTAGTTAGCCACGGTTTCTGTGACCCTCTCGGTGGAATTAAAGATGGTCTACTATCAGGAAGCAGCACCTCACTGTCCTTCCATCTGCTGAGTGCCAGCCGTGGGGGAAGCCTCTGCCTGGCTCTGGGAAGACCATGTGCCTGTCACCATGAAGACCTGCAGTGGTGCCCAGGTGAGATCATCATTTGGGCAGGGGTCTGTGGGCCAGGCACAACTTCCCCTACCACACCTCTGGTCACTACTGTCACACAGTCTGGGTCACAAGGATGCCAATCTACAGTGAAAGGCCAATCTATGCAAGTGACTTTCTCTACTCACTCTGCATTGGAGGCTGTGACCCAGCTGGAAACATTTACTATCTTTAACATGAAGTAGGAGGCAGCCCTCTCAGCCTGCCTCTGAGCCGCTGACACACTGACAGGCTCATCCCTGAACATCACAAAGCAGCAAAATCGTGCACCTGCTGGGAAGGCACCTGGAGAATCACCCAGCGAGGGTCCCAAACACTGGCCAAGATGCTCCAAGGGAACCTACAGAGCATCTCTACGCAGCCAGCATGTTTGGCAGTGAGTCGGTAGCCCCCGGAGTGCTTATTCCTTGCTTTTTTTTTGCTTTTTGCAGTATTCAGGGGTGAATCCAGGGCCTTGCACATACTTTGCAAGTGCTATACTACTGGGTTGCACCTTCAACCCACTTTTCATTTTTTTGAATCAGACTCTTGTTAAATTACACAGGCTGCCAATGCAATCCTCCTTCCTCCCGAGTTGTTGGGATTATAGGTGCGCGTCACTGCGCCTGCCTTTGTTCCTCTATCTGGGGTGTTTCTATCTGGGGTGACTCTCCTCTGAAGACAAAGCCAATGTGTCAAGTTATATTTCAGAGCAAGTTGTGTGAAACCCAGCTGCGTGTGTGACTCATGCTTTTTCTTCCTGTCATGTGGCATTTTGTGCAGATACCGCTGGGGAAGTTCATGGTCATCAAGTGAGTCAGGGCTCTGTCTGGACCCCTGCACAGGTGCACCTTTGCCTTGCTTATCTCCTCAGGTTGCTTTGGGGTCCTGAGTCTTTCTAAGGAGCGTGACTGTGTCCAGACCTAACCATACCCTTCCACAGGTGACAACGCCTCCAGAAGCCATATGGGCTAGGGTGAGGCAAGACATCTTGTCACCACAGAACTACCCGCTGCAGAAAATCAAAGATGTGTGGTTTTACCTGCACACTTTCTCCTTCTTTGCAAATCAGAGGTGACTCCACCATGCTATAGTCACGGCCCAGCTGCCAGACTTTATCTATGAGCTGCACGTTGTTCCCGCCTGGAGAAGTGATGCTGTGGGCCCCTAGGGAGTCCTTTTTGGGTGGCTGTGGCGACCTCTTGGAGTGGTAGATATTAAAGACAATGTCCCCTTTGCACACGTCGAAATCCCAAGTGATCACAGAGGAGGCATCCACAATCTGAATGAGAATCTGGGAAAAGGAGACCACATCAGCCAACCAACCCACACATGAGGCCTGGACTGGTGTCGTGACAGAAACATCCACTTTAGGGACATTGCAGTTCAGATGTGTGAGCTGGGAGAAGGGAGGAGTATATGAAATCAGGGGCTCCCTTTACCCAGGGTACCTTAACCATCCAGCTGCCCACCACCCACTCTCTCAGTTCTCTCAACCAACAGTCCTGCTACGCATCACCTACATGTCTAGCTCTAGGGTCTTTGTGATCTGTACCTACAGTCCAAAGATTCCCATGACACCATCTTCAGATAGCATTCTGAATGACAGGTCTTCTCATACAAGACAGAAACCCTATGCAACTGGCCACGGGGCTCAGTGGATGGCTTTGTGTTAGGGAGCAGCAGCAGGCCCTGGAGGAAGAAGGATGGACAAAGGGAGATGGGGCGGGGAGGTTGAGTCCAGCACATGGCAGTGGAGCCTGGGGCTGGCTGCCTGCAGCACTGGAACAGGGGAGCAGATGGAATAAGGCAGGTGGAAAGAGATGGGCCACAGCTCGGAGGGTGACTGTCCTGGGTCCTGAGTGCCAGTCTCAAACCTGGACTTCACCCTGTGCCACTGTCAGTACCCAGAAGAAATGATCCAGGTTACAGTTTCGAAGGTGAGTGGTGGTGGGATGTGAAAATGAAAAGCAAAGACAAGGCTGTGGCCACTCCAGCATCTGCGCTGATCCCTGAGGCCTGCTGGGGCCATGGGGGTAGAAGGAAGCTCTGTGTACCCCCTCCTCCAAACCCATGCCTGCTCCATCGCAATAATAACAAACCACTTCTGCACTTCCTTAAGTAGCAGACTCAGTGAGGCCCAGCAATCCCTCCAAGGACAGCAGGTGGCACTGAGTGGCACAGCCCACTCTCTTCAGCAAAGTGGCTCCTCAGGAGCAGATCTACCCAGAGACCTTCGCCCTCTGTTGACAGGTACTATCCTTCCTGCAGGCACAATGGGACACTGAGGGCAGCCTTCATCTTGGGGGGCAATCCTGTGTGTGCCCTTTACGTCCTCCACAGAAGCAGAGCAGACGTTCTGACTGATGTTGACACATGCGCTGTGAATCACAGGAAACACACTGAACCTCTAAGCTCTTCCAACAAAGAATGACGGCTGCCTAATAACAACACACTAGGACTCCTTCTCCCCCAACCTGCCCTTCACATAAGAAATTAATACAAAGAACTCTCAAGACAGGAAAATCTGAGATTCTCCTTACAGGGTCCTCGGAGGGAAGCCCAGTACATTTGTCTATGCCTGTTCAAACCACAACAATGGCATTCCCTGCTCCACATGCACCCTAAGGGCTGGGCCAGCAGCTTGGGAAGGCACACCAGCAACAATGTTGGCAGGAAGCAGACATCGGTCAGCTCCCTGCCAGCCCATCAGCCTGAGGCCACACTATACTCTGCCGGGTCCTCTGTACAGAGAGCTGCTGGCCCTGTCAGTGACACTGAGCCACCACCTTGCCTGAGAGCTAAGCAAAGGGTCGGTCAACTGTGCTCCAGGTCACTTGTGAGCCTACAGGATAGACACATGGTGGATGTCAAACAGGATGCTCCTGCTTCTGCACCCCATGTGACAGCAAGAGGAGAATACAGAGACGGAATACCTTCTTTTCACTCTAGCAGAAGGACAAAAACTGGCAAAGCCCTTGTTGTTGTTAGGTGCTGTCGAGTCGGTATCTGACTCATAGTGACCCTCATAGGGTTTTCAATGGCTGACTGTTTCGGGATTGCCTTGGGAGTGGACTGCCAGGTCCTTCTCCCATTTTTGCAGTGCTGGGAATTGAACTCGGGACCTCAGAGACTGCAGCGCAGCATTCTACCAACTGAGCTAAATCCCAGCCCAGCAAAGCCCTTAAGAAACAAGTAAACAAAACCTAGTCAAGAAAAAACAAGAAGAGAACCATTAAATACACTAAGTTCAGGAGCTGAACAATCTTCCCACAAGGGGAGGCCTGCTCTTCAGATCCACAGTTAAGGGTCTCCAGTAAAATTTGGCCAAGAGCCAAATTTCCTTTCAAGGCACTGTGGTCAAAGAGCAACACTCTATTCTGCAAGAAGGACCCAGCAACCCACTCCCAAAAATCAATCCACCACTGAAAACCCTATGAACAGCAGAGAAGCACTGACACAGTGTTTCGCCTGCTGTACGTAGGGTCTCTATGAATCGGATACCTATTTGATGGCACCTAACAACAACAAGTCTGCAAGAGCTCTGTTCTGCAATGTGGACATGCACCAACGCTAAGTATCAACAAAACCTGAAAACAAAGCCGAGCTCCTTCCTCTACATGCCCCGCAGGTGGGCAGCATGGTCAGGATGCCTCAGCTGGGGAGCAGGCTCCAGTGCAGGGATACCTCATGTGGGGCTCCCTTGAACACGCTTGCAGACTGGTAGATGGTCTCGGTCCAGAGCTTCAGGTCTTCATTTTCCAGCTCCTCTGCAGTCCGGTACAGAGATTTGGGGACTAGTCCCCCCTCTGGCACTTCACACTGGAAACATAAACATGGCAGTGAAAGCTGTGCAAACCAACCAACCCTCAGAGGAAACATTCGGCCAGCACCGCCTCCCCTCACTTGCTTCCCTGAAGCAGTTTGTTGCTGTTAGGTGCCATCCAGTCAGTGTATGACTCATAGCGACCCTATGTACAACAGGCTAAACACTATTGTCAGTGCTTTTCTGCTATTCACAGAGTTTTCAATGGCTGATTATTTTGGGGGAGTGGGTTGCTGGGTCCTTTTCCCAAGCCTACAGCACGTGGTGTTCCTAGGCAGTCTCCCAGCCAAGGACTAACCAGGCCCGACCCTGCTTAGCTTCTGAGATCTGACGGGATCGGATGCTACAGTGGTACGGCTGCAGGCTGAAGCAGCTTAGGAGATGAAGAATGCTGGTGAGGCCATAGTACCTTCTGCACTACTTAGCAAAATATTTGTGAAAAACCTTTAAATACATGTGTTTTATTATGAATAAATGAGAACAAGCTGAAACTGGTTTATCAGAATTCACACTAATATGCATGAGGTACTGGAGTCAAAAAGGATGGTTTCTACAAGAATGGAAAGAATTTATATCGCACCGTAAAGGAAAAACATCATGTTAGGAAACAGTTTTATTCCCAACAGCTATAGGAATTACAATCGGGGCTAGGGTATAGCTCAGTGGCAGAGTGCTTGTATAGCATGTATGAGGCTCTGGGTTTGATCCACAGCAGCACCAAAAAAAGGAAAAAAAAAAAAAGAAAGAAAAAAAAGAGGTGGGGGAAGGAAAAGAAAAAAGAAAAAAAATTATAATGAAGGCATACAACCAACAAATAAATCCTTCTTTATAATGCAGGCCAAATGATTGGTCATGACACAGCCAAAAATAATAAAGGACAACTTCTTTTGAATTTGCTTGAAATAGGCTAAGTTCAATTAGAATTTATACATATTATACATTTCCTAACTGATGAGACAATGACTTCATACTCAAGTTCATAAAATCCGAGTGCTCCCTGTGTTATCAACTACAGAGAAAGCAAACACTGCTGTCCTCAGTGCAGTCCTCACACAGGGTAGTACCAATGGGAAAACGTACCAGTGATGACATAATGTCCGAAACACCAGCCTGAGCACTGGTTAAATACCCTCTAGCCATGGAAAAGATGGCAATGGCCTCCTCTTCCACAATCCTGAGGAACCACACAGGACAGCTGTGAAGAGGCCTTGGAAGGTAGAATTTGGACAGCTTGACTAACTACAAAAACTCTTAACACTGCAAACACCTCAAGGCATTGGCATATGAAAAGGCAGGTGTGATCTGTCCTGAGTTGAGTCTCCCTCTGGCCCAGCTCATTTATAGCCATAATTTCTAGACAGAATTGTTAGCTTTTATAATGAAGCAGCTTAGGGGTTTCTATAAACCTGTCCATGGCTTAATCTCTTGGGTACTGGTAAGTTATGGTCCTGTATTTGCTTGCTCTTTGCACTGTAGTGTGTTGATCCCTGCAATTTCCTTAAAGCAGAACTGATCAACCAGGAGCTAAACTCTGCTGTTTTCTAAATTCCTCCAGCCATTCATAAAGACTCCCCTGAAAGCCCATTCCTTAAAACAAACAAGTCAAACCCAATGTATGTACATCTCAAAAGGATAACTTAAGTGGAAGGATGCCTAGAGATCTTTGCTAAGAACCTTTACTCCCTGCTCGCCTCAGCTGTCACTGTGTACGACGGAGCAAGTCACATGGATCTCTATGGGCTTCAGTTTCCTGAACCCTCACATAGGGAAGTGATGGATGGACTGTAGGCCTCAAGGTTCTGAGCTCCTCTGGTTCTTGCATCTCAACACAGGGTCTGCATGTAGAAGCCTTCGGCTAATTATACAGCACCTCACTTTCTTAAAATCTCAAGCTTACATAAAGGAGAACCTGTTCTTTTAATTTTTCCACTTTAAAATATTATCCTGGTTCATTTATTATCAATGGAGACATCTTCTTGAGAGCTGACTTGCTGTTTTAATAGTATTAAAAAAAACAGCCCCTCTAAAACAGTTAAAAGATCTGATGCACATAAAGCTGTGTGAATAAAGAGCTGACTGAGCTTGCATTAAAATTCTAAAATAAATTCTCATTAGTATTTAACATGAAGAAATGTGCATTATCAGCAATTTCCTAAACATTTCTATTTAGTTCAACTCTGATCAAAGAAGCCAGTCAACAAAACAAAACAAAAAAAACAAAATAGTCCCAACAAACCACCACGCAGCTGCCCACCACTACAAACAGTGACACACGTAACCCCTTGTCCAACACCTACCATGCACTCCCCGCTCAGGAAATCGGGTATGATCTCTTTATCGATGTAGTCCAGCAGGCCCCCAGGACCCTGGTAGTCATTTCCTGCATAAATAAGGAACTTCCTTCTCGTGTTGTCATCAATGAATGGACTAACCTGCATGGAATCCAAAAGTACTGAGTAGTCTCATTTGCTTTGTGGTCTGACTTTCAAAGACTACAGTTAGTGTGATATTGTGAGTGGGAAGGGGCAGGGTGTAGAAACGGACCTGGGGTTTGATTACTTTCTCTGCAAGGTCTATGTGCATAGCATTACAACATTCAGAAAAAATGTTGCTTTTTTTTTCCCTCCTCAAAAAAATGTGAGAAATTTTATATCTCTGTATGTTTTTTTCCTAGCTGCTTAAAGATTCAGGTCATTGGAGTGTGCTTGTGAGTGCATGACTACCTGCTTTCCAAATGGCTAAGTTACTGGCACAGCATCTAAACCTACCAGTGTCCAGAGGACAGGGAAGACTCTGGGTGCACGGAGGATGAGGAGGCGGCCCAGCGTCTCCGGGTAGTTGGCCTCCACCACCTCGATGATCCGCAGCAGGGCTTTGACCCCAGGTCTCCATAGGTGGCGCATGTTCAGCCCTTCAAGGTCCACCAGGCAAGTCCATGAACTGCAGAGTATGCCGAGATGTGTTTTATTCAACAGACAGCATACTTGCCAAACTGTGTGCTATATTTAATTTTACAACACACTGTACCCAGCATGCTAAGCCACTTCCCTAGCCTGCTGTCAACAAAGCATACATATTCTGGTATTTTAACACAGCCTGCATTTAAACTGCTATAGGCTACAGCAAATATTTATCAGGTGGAGTACTGCCTGAGGAGCAGAGAATACTGCACTATGTGAGACCCCTCCGAACTCTTGCCTGGTGGAACTGACACCCTGCTAAACACCTGTACCCTTCTCCAAACCAGCCCCTGAATCACTGCCCATTTTCACAACAGCTTCCCATAATTAGAAGCATGGTTCAGGAACAAAGAATGGCTGAGGGTCAAAAGAAACCAACAAGCAAACAACCTGCAGTCGTTAGCCAGAGAGACTGACCCCACAGGCCACCCATGGAGGCTGAGGGCTACGGGATGCGAATCCTAAAATCTAGCAACTGCCCCTCTTAGTTGACCTTATCACCCATTTATCTATTTTGGACCTTTTCAGAAGACCTTGGAAAACAGTGAACCACCAGATTTTGGTCCTAAATATAAACTAGACATATTTAATTCATATTCTTAAGAAGGTAAGAAGAACCAAATCTCCCATCTACCTGATAGGCCGACCAAAGACTTTCGTATTTTCTTCACACCGCCTCAGCCCTTCTTCATTTATGGAGAGAACCTGTACATAAAGGGCCATGAAAACTTGCCAGGATCAGCCCAGAGGTAGAAGGAGCACATCAGGCTACCGCAGAGGACATTCACACAGTGTACCACAAGGAAGCACATCCCCCTACATCTGACAGTCCTGCATGGTAAGCCTGTCACCAGCCATGCACACTTTCTTCTTAGAAGAAAATAAATGCCAGCATCAGTGGCAGAGCCAAGTAAGGCATCAGCTCAGGAGTCACTAGGTGAGCAGGGGAGCTTCGATGTGGGGTCCTCAGAGCAGGCACATGGGGAACAGCAGGTGAGAGGGGAGTGTGGGCAGACCCGCATCCCACCATCGCTGCCTACAAAGGCAGCTCAGGAGAGCCCACCACTGTGGTGTAACAACCCCTTCCCTGGGGAAGAAGTCCCCATGTAGTTTTCGTGTGCTCACATGGGAATGTGTGTGTGAACACTTACACACACGTGGCGGGGCCAGGGAGGGGCTGGACAGAACACGGAATGCCAACGCCGCATATTTCAGGGTGAAGGGAATTGGACGTGCCTTTTAAGTTTCAGCTTGTTTTTAAACTGAAGGAGTAGATTCTTCTCTGGGGAGGGGAATCCCCCTGGCAGCTGCAGGGGAAGGCCTGGTGGCAAGGAGATGACAGGTCAGCAGGGGTGGAGCACAGTCAGTGCAGAAGTGGCCAATGGCTTACAGTAGAGAAGTGTCAGTGGTGAGAGCTTGGGCAAGAGGGCTGATGGGAGCCACAACTCAGCAAAGTCACAAGCAGGAGCGATGGCAAAGATGACAGACACTACTCCGCACAGGCACCCTGGGCAATATCCTGATGGCTTTACTGGGGCCTCTACTATGAGCAATGCTTTTATGACATTTGTGTCCCCTCCAGAAATGTTCATAGATAACAGCGCAAAAGCAGCATTTGCTTGTTCCCACAGCCCCGCAGCAGAAACAGAGGCCAGCATGCAGCCCAGCGCCCCACAGCCAAGCACTTACATATCGCAGGAGCGCCTCCTCTCCAAGGGCTCGAACCAGGCCTTTGGTGTCCATTTGCCCCAGCCTCAGCACATACAGAGGCCGCCCATCTGCAGGGAAGGGAAGGAAAGCATCATGAGTACTGTCCGAGTTGGGAAGCAGAGGACATCCATCTGAGAACCTTCACAATAGGCCTCAGTGGTACAGTGACTGCCTAGCTCCATGCCCAGCACAGCAAAAAAAGAACCTTTACAAGCAAACATGCTCTCCTGCACTCCACATGAGCTTAAAGCTCTGACTCTTAGGAGCAGAAACTTGTTTCTGTAGGGGCTGGGAGTGGTTGTACAACATTTTCCCCAAAGTATCATAAAAGAAAAAGCCAACGGATGGAGCAGCTTAGCAGCGGCCAATAGCCAGTGCTACCAGCAGGAGCCAAGCCAGAGTGTGGCCTATCCCAGCTCCACCTGCAGAATGACTATGGGCACTGCTAGGCTGGTCTCCTCACTTACACCACAGAGACCAGGCAAGGGCCCGTGCATTACACAGTAGGGAGCAGAACAGTCACACCTCATCTGTGAATACAAAGTTCTTCTAACATTTCCTTTCTTAGAAAAATTAAGTTTTTAAACTTCGTAGGCTACTAAAAAGTTAATGTCAAGATTTTTTAAAAGTAGCTTCCTTCAATTCCTCCTCCAAGGGCCAAAATAAACGAGAACATTCTGGAAATCCTTGAGTCCACATCAGCCAGCACAAGTTGGTTCTGTCTTTCTAACCTGGAGGTCTAATGGATGGGGCCTCTGAGGACCGAGCCCATTACTCAGCCTGTCACCATGGGCCAGCACCGTGGCCCAAGCACAGCCTCCAATCAGCACGTGTAAATGCCTGTCACTCAGGGCCACAGGGGAGCAACTGAGACAGTAAGCCTCCTGAAAAACAGGGTGGCCTAGTCTCCTGGGGCCTGCACCCTGCACAGCCTAGCATCGGCCTGCGGCTGTCATGTGGTGAGCCTCACCTCAGAGGAAGTCTGGCCTTAGACCTGTTTACATAGAGCAAAATGGTTTCTGTGCCCCCAAATCCTGTAGAAAGGCAAACTTATAAAAAGTTTCTTCTGACATTTAATAAGACACATTTGTCAACATCTTACTACCAATTTTTTTAATCTTTTAAGGGTCGGGTCACAAAGTGGAATAAGTACAAATAGTATGTTTCCAGTAAAATTAATAAAGGTGTGGGCATGGTGACTGACATCTATAGTCCCAGCACTGGGGAGGATAGTGAGTTCGAACTACATAGAGAGACCTGTCACAAACAAATCAACAAACAAATCACATTGTGAATCTCTAATGTGTACCATTTAAAAAAATTAATACAGCTGCAATTACTCTGGAGAACTACAATTAAGTATGGAACAGAAGATGGACTGGAGCTGTTCAGCTTTGAAGCAACTTGTTTGAAACGGGAAGAGGGAGCTGGTTCCACAGTGGTCCCTGGGGCTCCTGCACAGTGACTGCAGTTTCATTCTGCCCAGCTAGCAAGTCCTGGGGCAGGAGAGGAGAGCAGACCTTTGACAAGGCCTGGTAAGCTCAGCAACGCGAGTGACTCCTAGGGGATGGTCTGCACAGCCTTGTTTCAGGTGAGGTGCTGTCCTCCCTGCCACCGTGCTCTCCTCACTCCTCAGAGGAGAATGGATGTTCTCCACTGTTCTGAGGTTAGAAACCTGGCTGGAAATTTTTCAGTTACAATAAGGACTGAAGGCATTACAGTGCCTTTCACTATGCTAGTGAAAAAACTGCACCAAGCACTTCAGTTTTTTAACAGGCTGAACCAGATTCCACTGAACGAAGAAAGGAAGTGAACTCACTTGACCCAGGGTGACAGAAGTCCACAAGGAGGAAGCAGATGGCCACAGGGCCCTCCCTGGCTGCCACAATGTGGATAGGAACTGTCTCCCCAGTGGGTCATGCTGGGGGAAGCATCTGAACCCTTGGAGTGAGAAGGCACAGCACCCGAACCAGGCCTACCTAACTTTATGGCAGGAGGTCTCAGGATGTCCGGTGACAGGTGATGACAGATAACAGAGGTGCACGCGCTGTCAGCCTCAGCCTACCTTTGTCATGGTGATGCCAGCCTCCTGCATAGTAATCCTGAAGGACCTGGGGGGGCGTCCAGGTGTCTAGGATGTAGTCCACCTGGTGCTGCTTCCGCCACGTTAGAGACTGACACATGATCTCTCGGGCTTTGTCGATATTAAAATCCCGAGCACGCAGGAACCGAAGAATGTGCTCATCCTTTGGGATCTAGGGAGTGAAAAGGTGGTTTCTAAGCAATGTTAAGAGTTGCTAAGGGAATGACTCTAAAACTCCCCCCCTTAGTAACTGGTTAAAACTAGCTACTCCTAGAGCTAGAGGTGTAGCTCAGTGGTAGCCCGCTTGCCTAGTATTCACAAAGCTCTAGGTTCCATCTCTTAACACCGTTTAAAAATAAAAAACTACCTAAAACTCTTCCCTGATGCTATAAAAGACGCAGCATTATTGTATGAATAATCTTTACAGTGCTCTGTTTTACTTTCAGCAAAGTGAAGTGAAGGCATAAATGATTTCAATTTTTTTTTTTTTTTTTGGTCATACTTGGGAATTGAACGTAGGGCCTTGTAAATACTTTGCAAGTGCTCTACCACTGGGCTGCACCTCAAGCCCACTTTTTTATTTTTTTGAGTCAGGGTCTCGCTAAGTTATGCAGGCTGCCTCTGGACTCAAACTTCTTCCTGCCTCAGACTCTCAAGTCACTGGGATTACAGGTGTGTACCACTATGCGTGGATCATAAATGATTTCTTAAACATCAAGCACTTCAATTCTATGCACTGACGCATATATAAACTACTATGACCTGTACATCGTTCTTTACCTACACCACACATCCAAAGCTGGTGTAGGGAGTCTGAGAGTATTGCTGACACACAGGAACCTTGTCTAGAGTCTACTTCTGTCAACTCACAGGTGGCCTTCTCTGAAGTAAAAACAAGAGACTGTGTTTTGAGTCTCCTCCATGATATACACTAAAGTGGGTGGCTGGACCATCAGGAGAACAAGAAATAAGGAGGAACAAGAGCTTGCTTGGGACCCCTCTCCTGGCAATACAATGCAAACACCAGGGCTACTCATTTGGTATCATCTCCACTAAGAAAGGACCACATTTGCATGAAGGTTAAGAATGTGGATGCTGGAGTCGGGCACTGTGGCACACGCCTGTATCCCAGTATCTGGGAGGCTAAGGCAAGAGGATCCTGAGTTCAAGGCCATAGTAAGACCTTGTATCAACTGTATCCAAAAAACAAAACAAAAACAAAAACAAAAAACAAGGCTGGAAATGTGGCTCAGTGATAAGAGTGCCTGCCTACCATGCCCTGGATTTGATATCTAGCACTGGGAAAAAATATGTGGGTGCTGGGACAAAGTGGCCAGGATTCAAATCCTGTCCCTCCTTGAGCAAGTTGCTTAACTTCTCTGTGCCTCAGTTTCCACCCACTTAAAATAAGAGGTACTAAAACAGTACTTGCCTACAGGACAGTCAGGACTGAATGAATTGCTGAGAACAGTATTTAATCTCTGGTCAGCCCAAAGAATGTCAACTATTTCACTGTGACTGTCTTCCTACTGATAGCCTTGGACAGCAGTCAGGGATTTGGTTTCCAGGACAGAATCAGAGACCATGCCAGCTACATGCCACACCTAGCTTCCCTTTACTAGATCATGGGCATAACTGGCTAGATACATTAACTAGCCATGCTCGCTACACAGTGCTTACCATAAAATTCTAATTCCTTTTGGGGCTAACTTTTCACCCAAACCCTAAGAGTCACAGCTCAAACCTTGTAGTCTTTGTAAACTTGAGTTCCTTCCAGACTTCCTCCACCTTACAGTGTATGAATACCTGGAACACAGCGTTGCTTTGCAACTTGGTATTTAACTGTTTCTAAGCTAGACCTGCAGCCATACCACCCTGGCATCCAATCTTGTCAGCACTCAGAAGCTAAGCAGGTTCAGGCCTCATTGATACTTGGATGGGAAACCACCCGGGAATACCAGGTACTGCAAGCTAGGGAGGGGGACCCAGCAGCCCACTCCCGAAACAATCAGCCATTGAAAACCCTATGAATAGCAAAGAAGCACTGACAATAGTGCCAGGCATGAAAGTGTCAGGTAATGTTTCATTCTATTGTACGTAGGGTTGCTATGAGTTGAACCTGATACCAATGGTACCTAATAACAACAAGCTAGATCATTCTCTGTATAGCTATATATGGAAGAGCATCCTAATCTGCCACAAAGTACTTAGGTGCCACACAGAGATATAGACTGACTGACTTTCAGATTAGAAGGAATATTCCCAGCAGTAATACTCAGCAATATTTACTCTTAGTAGCTATAAACACAACCAGAAAATCTAGGATTTCCCATACTCACCTTGCCCTTATGGGTCTCCTGGAGCCACTGACGAAGCCTGATAAGGCAGCTCTCCTGGAGTGGGGTCAAATCGCCCAAGTATCTCTTAATGTAGTCGGCATCTAGTTTATCTGGAATATAAATTACATGGCACTATTTACAACAAAGAGCAGTGGAAAATCCTTCTGTCACTGAAGTTAGCATGGGCCCTGGAGTCCTCGGGTGAAGGGCAGAGACTATAGTGATGCCTGATTTCAGCAGCCACCCCGGAGAACCTCAGTGATGGTCTTTAAGATCAGATCGCTGATAAGCCACAGGTGAGCTTTCTGACTCAAATCACCTTTCCCTGATTACTATCAAGTCTCCTCTGCCTGAAAGGTCTCAATGGTGTTCACGAGAGAAGGATGGCTATCACAGACACACCATCTCTCTTAAACACAGCTCCTGTGTTCAAGAACGAAAGAAATCTCTGCAATAAAGTAACATAAACTGGAAGGATGAGAGAGCAAAGTACATACAACAAAGAAATTCACAAGGCAAAAAATTAAACATACCCCAAATCATCTGCCCCCCTTCCCAAGATAACTGTTATGCTGAAAAGTAACAAATGGTACAGTTTAGCTGCAGAGCAGACTGTATGCAAAGAGAAAAACCAATATTTTAGCCAAGTTTCTGAGTGGCATGATTTCCTTGTGTTTTTTTATTTTTCCATGCTTTCTGAATTGCTTCCAATGGACATCATTTTATAATTAAAAATGAAAAAGCTGTGCTCACATGTATGTGTTTAACACATAACCAGTGGTACAGCAGCTAAAAGCAGATGCTGGAGTCAGCCATCTCAGTATAATCCAAGCCCTGCCACTACCAGCTGTGTGACCCTTGACCAGTTATTCAATTTCTCTGTGCCTCAGTTAACCTAAAAAACAAGGATCATATGCATTTCCTACCTAAAAGGAACCCTTATTAAATGAATAAGTATTCATAAAGTGCTTAAGAAAGCACCTGACACACACACTAAATACATAGAGTGTTTAAGGACTATAGAATTCTGTACTGAAAGGACTATTGCCTTACATTCATTAATGGTACCACTGCCTCATAAGTGTAGAACATTTTCTGGTCTCAATAAAAGAACAACTACAAATAATCTTTCCTGTCTATTAAAAATAAAGTGAAAGTGTCATACAACTAGAGGACAAGGAAACAGTAAAGTCAGAAACAAGAGATCTAATGTCCAAAGTCAGGAGGACAGGCAGAGCAGCAGAGAGAAAAAGACCCCAGGTTTTCTGGTCTTGCTAAAAGAATGAAGTATCTTTCAGACCCACCGTCAGGGGTCCCCACCACAGGCTCGGATGTTGCGCCTGAGTTAGTAAGGGTGTCGCCACTCAGCCCTTCCTTGAGGGCAGCGTCTGGGACAAGCACAGATGTGGATGCTGCTTGATTCTTGCTCGAGGACAATGTCTCCGAAGTGGGCCCGAGGGAAGGTGGGGCCCATCGGGGCACAAAGGTGATTCCTTCTTCTTCTAGCTGATGAAGGTAGTATTCAATGATTTCCTTCCCCTTTCAGACAAAACAAATTGTAAGGTAAGCGCACAGTCAGTGTTCTAAGTATTTCTCTTTCACCAGTTTTGGTTTGGCTTGTTTTTTTTGACATAAGGTCTCATGGTGTAGCCAGGCTGGCTTAGAACTCGCTAGGTAGACCAGCCTGGTGTCAAACTGGCGCTGATCCCTTACCTCAGCCTTCCGAGTACTAGGTCATAGATGTGTGCTACCAGACCTGGCTTTCTCACCAGCTTATAAGACCAGTTTGTAAGACACTACCAAAAACTAAATTTTGACCTGGTATGGTGGCACATACCTATAATCCTAGCACTCAGGAGGCTAAGGCAGGAAGTTCACAAATTTGAGGCCAGCCTGGGCTACATAGTCAAACCCTGCCTCAAAAAAAAAAAAAAACAAAACCAAAAGCAAATTGGATTTTTGCTGTGTGTAGTAGTATGCACCTATAATCCCAGGTACTCTGGAGGCTGAGGCAGAAATGCTTGAGCCCAGGAGTTTGGGGCTAGCCTGTGTAATACAGAAAAACTCATCTCTTCAAAACAACCAAACAAACCACAAAGCAAAACTGAATTTGTACTCATAAAACAGACACACAGTGGGAGAAACACAAAAGTCTTTATGCTTTTGTTTTTCTAAATTGTTTTACTTCCTCTTCTCCAAAGATTTGGGAAACAGTATCTGAAGAGATGGAATTTTTTATATGCTAATTTAAAACACTGACTTAGCATACTTGTACTCAATATATGCTTTATATCCCAATCCAAATTCTTCCAATACAGTGTCCTGGAATAAAATGAGCCTTCCTACTAAGGCACTCCATCACCTCTCACTGACTCACTCTCAATCCAGACTCCTTCACAACCTCTGTGCTGCAGCAGCCCAGTGGGAAGGTCCATGCAAGATGAACCCAACAATCTTAGGGCTGGGGGCCCCTGCACGCCCACCTGGAAAGACTCTCATCAGCACAATAGTACTTCCCACCAGCAGACCTGGAAGTGGAACCGGGGGGTGCTACAAGCTAGATGCTGCTATCTCACCCCAACTCTCATGCTTCCAGAACTACAGGGAGAATGCTGTGGGCAGGAACTGCTGTATCTGTACTGCCTCTCTTCCATTAGCAACTAGCAAGGTCCAAATGCCTTGTAGCTAAAGGGGAGGTGGCAGGAAGGAGGTCAAAGTATTTCCTCTTTAGGAAATGGCTGGGAATCCCTGACTGATCCATTCCCAACCTTCCTAAAGACAACTAGCTCAAAGCCAGTTGTGGTGGTGCACACCTGTAATTCTAGAACCTAGGAGGCTGAGGCAAGAGGATCTCCTGTTTGTGTCCAGCCTGGGCTACACAGCAAGTTCCTGGCCAACCTAAGCTATATAGCAAGACTCTGTCTCCACAAAACAAAACAAAAGCAAAAGGCCCCATAACAGACAACTAGCTCAGATCATCATGGCAGAGACTCCCGCTGTTCCTTTTCCATACAGTCCCAAGAGACTCACTTTTTTAATGTTGCTGGTGTATTGTTTCATTGCAATTTTTTCAACTGTACTTTCAAAGCCAAAGAAGGATTTGATATCTAAACTTGCAGACTGTTCAAAACAGGTCCAGTCTTCATTCTCAGGGTGAACCTGTAGGCAAAGAGAAAGCAGTCCCAGCAACACACTCACAACCGAGGTATCGCCTGTCTGCTCTTCAGCTGTCATGAAAACAGCAGCTTCAAAATCATGACAAGGTCCGAATCACCCTTCCAAGATATTCTAAAAGTGACTAGAACAGTAGAGCTTTGTTTTTCTCTTGATCCATTCACTCATTCAACAGACTCATGGAGCAGCGTTCCCCATTATGAACAAAAAGGAACCTGCTTTATATTGTTGACAGTCTCACAGGAACACAGACAATTAGCCATGAACCTAACAGGTGAGAAAATTACACAGCTTCTGGAAGGTAGGTGCTATAGGCAAAAAGCTTGGAACAAAGTTAAAAAGACTAGGGTGAAGGCACCAGGCTGCAGAATTATATAGCATGACCATGGCTGGCTTCACTGGGAAAGGGAGGTCTGAGCAAAGCCTGCAGGAGGGACTGACAAAGTCCTTTGGAAGCATGCTGTGTGTCTAGGAACAGTTAGGAGGGTCAGCAAGTTCATGTGGGATGAGCCAGAGACAGAAGAGGTATGACTAGGAGAGAATGCAGGCCCTATAAGCCCTGTAATAAGAGCTATAAGCTTTCTCCCCAGGGAGAAATGTGAGGTGGGGTAGGATTTTGAAGCAAGAAATGACATTATGTGACACTTCAAATGGATCATTTGGGCTCAGTGCTGGGGATATACCACAGGAGGCTAAAATCAGGAGAGAGGGCCGTAGGAGGCTATTCTAATGATCTTGTGAGAAAAGTTCTTGAAAGAGAGTGGTAAGCAGCAAAGACGGTAAGGCAGGCGAATGCTCTCAGTTCTGATCTTAATGGTTCTTCAAAATACATTCCTACAGTATTAGAGTGGGACCACAAAAGAAGTCATATTTAAAAAGAACATTAAGGCATCCCTTGGCTGCCTCAATTGTCACAATAACACAATCCATTCTCCAGTAAACCACAGCTTCTACCTACCATCCCTCTAACCAGAAATGGGTAAAAGTACCTGGAGAACCATCCTTGGAAGCTGTATGCCTGCCCACCCTGGCCATCTTTGCCCAGTGCTGGGGAACCTACCGAGTAGCAGCAGTACTCGTTAATGATGACTCGATTAGAAAATGTTTCATTGTGGGCCTCGATGTGCAAGGTTCGTTCCCGAGAATTCAGTGAGTTTTTCTGGACAAAATAAACATAATCAACTCCTGCGATCTTTAAAGAAGAAATAAAGAGGAAAAGGGCTTATTAATAACACCAATTGCAACAGAAACTTTAAACATAAGTTCACTTGGTCTTCTGGAAAACTGTCTCTAAGATGTCCTTTTTTACCTTCTTCAACAGCCTGGGAGCATCTATATCCAGTTTGCAGCGCCTCTCAATAACATGAATGGCCCCATCTTCACTCTTGAATTCACTGACGGTGTCGCTATCCACAAACATTGGAATCAAAGGACATGTAGGGAACCTCCTTTCATAGGCCTATAGATAAAAGAAAACAAAACAAAAGCAAAGAGGAAGTGACAGTCTGTTGTTATTCTCCCTAGAACAAAAAAGCATCTCTCAGTATATGTCAACAGGCTGCATCACAATCTGCAGCTTTCAGTAAAATGAAATAATATCCCATGTTCATGGACTGGACAGCTCAACCTTGTAAAGATGTCAATTTTGTCCACATGGATATACAGGCTTAACATAATTCCTACCAAAATCCTATTAAGATTTTTTTGTGTGGCTACAGCCAAGATTATTTTCAAGTTTCTATGAAATGCAAAGGAACTAGAATAGCTAAAATTATTTTTAAAAAGAATAAATTGGGAAGACTGACTCAATCTAGTAGTAAGGCTTACTATATGGCTACAGGTACATGGCAGTTATATGGTATTAGTAGAGGAATAGACACAGATCAATGACAGAACACAGATGCAGAAACAGACTCAAACAACTCTGCCCAACTGATTTTCCCTTTTTCTCTTTTTGGGGCCAGGGATTAAACCCAATGGAGAAAAAAATGGCCTTCTCAATAAATGTTACTGGAACAACTGTACATGCCTAGGGCAAAAAAAAAAAAAACCAACCAACCAACCAACAAACAAAACAAATGAAAACCGCCAAGAATACAAACAACAACAAAAACAAAGGAAAAGAAAACCAAAATCCATAAACCTTTGACCTAAACCTCACACCTTATATAAAGATTAACCCAAAATGGATCATGGACTTAAATGAAAAATATAAACCTATAAAGCGTTTAGGAAAAAAAAAAAAAATAAGAGAAAATCTTTCAGTCTGGGACTAAGCAAAGAATTCTTAGACCGGACCTCAAAATCACAATCCAAAGAAGGAAAATTAGATAAAACAGATTTCATAAAAATTAAATCTATTATTTAAAAATTAAAACTGTTAAAAATTAAAAATTATTGTTCAGCTAAAGTTCCTGTGACATGATGTGTGAGGCCCTCGGTTCAACTGCCAGCATTAAAAAGGAAGAGAAAGAAGAGTAGGAGGAGGAAGAAGAGGAGCAGGAGAAGGAAGGAGGAATTAGAGCAATTAGCTACTAGGAAAATGCAAATTAAAACCACAAGGAGGTATCACTATATAACTACTAGAATGGGTAAAATTAAAAACAGCCCAACACCAAATGTTGATAAGGATGTGGGGAAACTCAATCCCTCAGATACTGCTGGCAGGAATGTAAAATGGTATAACCAGTATGAAAAACAGTGGGTAGTTTCTTAAGACCTAAACATGGAACTGCCATACAACCCAGCAACAGCACTCCTGGGCATTTATCCCAGGCAAGTACTTATGCTGCCACAGAAATGGGCACACAAATGCTCACAACAGCTTTCCTCAAGATCCCCAAAGCTGGCCACTACTCAGATGTCCTTCAGTGAGGGAATAAGTAAACAGACTGATCCCTCCACATCAGACTACTACTCAGTGATGTAAAGGAATGGATGTGGAACCTGCAGCAAATCAGATGACTCTCCAGAGGACCTTGCTGGGCAAACCAGCTCAAACACTTAGACTCCGCACAAGTCCATTATGTACCATTCTTGAAAAGACAAAATTGGAAAAACTGAGAACAGACTAGTGGTTAGCAGGAGTTAGTAAAGGAAGGGGTAGAGTCAGTGAGGGTAGCTGTAAGAAGGCAACAAAATTGACACTCTTTGGGAGCTGTGTCAAGGTCTGCAGCCTGACTGTGATGTTGTGCTATAGTTTTGCAAGACGTTACCACTGCAGGAAAACAGTGAAGAGCACACTAGGATCTTTCCACAGTATTGCTGCTGAGTAACGTATTATAGAGTTGTGAATCTACACTTATCTCAAAATAAAAATTAATGAAGAAAGGAAAGGCTCATTGCAATTTATCAAAACTTTTAGAAAATGCATTTAAGTACCAGATTTAGTTTACCCTGCAGCAATCTACAAAGATTACCAAACTGAAGACACTGTTGAATGTACACATAAACCTGAAGCACCCTCTGGCACATAGGCGCAGAGAAGCAGGACCAGGCTGGGGAAAGATCAGTATTTGTCTTTGGGCTCTGCTCTCTCTATAAAGAAGGTACTGCAGGGCAACACTTGGACAAGGTTGACAGATGTCCTCCTCTGTAGGGACAGACTAAAGGTGGAGTTGTGTGTGGATAAACGGCAGCTTCCCGTCTTAAATTAATCACAACCAAAAGCCAACCTAAGGCAGAAAGCTATGCTGTCATTAAGGAAATGGTACAAACTGCTTTGACTTTATGTGAAACAGAATGCAAGGGGTTCCAAAGCACCACTGCATGGGAAACTCAGCCTTTCATGGGGGAGGGTCCTGTTGCTGACCCTGGGCAGGCCTGCCCACGTGAAGGGAAGGAACCTCAGCTCCCGCAGGTGCCATGAGAACTGCATGAGCCCCTCAGCCTGGACTTTTCACTGTAACGCCATCCTCCCTTCTGGAGGCAGTGCACTGTCTGCCACAAGAAAGGCTCTAGCAGCCTGAAGTGGGGGCCTATGTATTCACAGGGTACCATGCTAGGCAGCACAGAGGTGGGGAGGGCAGGGAAAGGGACGACACTCCAGAGAATGTCCTGAGGTCACGTGGGTGTTGGTAAGGCTGAAGAAGACAGAGAATGCTCTCTGCTTGGAGGGATGGCAGGGGACAGGCCTCCTGAGAGAGGAGCATTTTCACTGGGCCCCAGAGCCCACACAGCTCTGTTTACAGCCCAGAATGAGGGGAGAGCATGTCTAAGAAAGACAACCCAGGAGTGCAACTGCAAGGAAAGTCAGGGCTGCCAGCGGGGACCTGTGCCCAAAGGACAGGGGAATGTGGGGTGCTAGGCTCGCTGTAGGATACCACGATGCAGCGTGAGGTGGCTGTGTTCTCCTCTGCCTCTTCAGGGGATAGGAGAGAAAGAGCACTACCATGTGACAAGAGTCACATTTCAAGAGAGTCATGGAAGGAAGACAAACCCCACACATGGTGACCAATTATCTTTGCATTTTAAATGTTCTTACTTTGGGAGTTGAAAATATATTCTTCATCTTTACCAACTGCTTTCCTCCACTCCAATATATCCTGAATATCCTGATGGCTAGAATCTTATAAATCACACAGTAACTGTCCCTGAGTGCATTTTATCATGAACAACATTTAAGAAGTTTATTGACCTGCTCATATCACACCACAAATGTGAAGCTTCATATACTCCTGAGAATTTGTTAGTACTAAGTACTGGACAAATGAATAATTCTAGAGGAGAAAACCCCTATCATTTATTCTACACTGACACCAAAAGCCATCTAAACTAACTTTTAAATTGTACTACATTTTAAAGTGAGAGAAAACAAAAAACTGGCTTTATGCATCTCAGGTTTATGACATACAAAGAAATTAAGAATATAAGGGTTCCAAACAAAATAATTCTTTCTAAGGTACATAAAGGTAAAACAAGTACTTACTAAGAAACAACCTAGGTGAGGGTCTCTCTGATTTAAGTACCTGAGGCAGACCATTTTAAAAATACCTATAACACGATTTGCAGGCTGGGATTTAGCTCAGTGGGTAGAGCGCTGCGCTGCACTGCAGTCTCTGAGGTCCCGAGTTCAATTCCCAGCACCGCAAAAGTGGGAGAAGGACCTGGCAATCCACTCCCAAGGCAATCCCGAAACAGTCAGCCATTGAAAACCCTATGAGGGTCGCTATGAGTCTGACACGACTCAACCGCACCTAACAACAACAACAACAACAAATAATACGATTTAAATGGAGTGGTGAGCACAAGGCATTCCCCACCGACTGCACCTGGAATGGAGGCCACATGGAGGCCCTTCTACTCCCTATGTGGCCATGCACCCCCAGAGCTGTATGTGTGCGGAGATGTTCACTGGTACGCTGGGACGCCCAATCAGATGGCTCAAGGGCACTAGCAAAGGGCATGGGTGCTTCCCTCTATGAAGCTGTGTCAGTGCAGAACACGGTTGGGTGGCACCTCCCACCTCCCTCCATGCTCCTTTCAATCCTATCCCTCTGCCACGAACTGCATTAATCAGCCACCAGACAAAGACCAAATTTGACTTCTGTTGTGGTCCCCATGAGAATAAAGACCTCAATGTATAAAACCAGATCTTTGTTCAATAAATGTCTTTTAAAAGATGGAATAAAAGCTTACTAAATAAACTAATAGATCCAGCCTTTGTTTCTGCACTCACTCACTTTGGCCTGTCTTTCAGAGATATGTACACCAATGAATTCTGTACTACAGCATAGAAAACCCTACCTTTCTAGAGGAGTTACAGAAAAGGAAGACTGCAAAAAGTTGAGGTAACTTTGGTCTCTGGAACAGTTTACAGATACCAGAGCCCTAGTTTCCAACACGAACTATAATCCCAAAGCTTCTACCAAGTGTGTAAGCAGATCCTCAAAATACAAACATTCTAGTTTTATTAAAACATTGGTATATGGCCTAGCTCTATCCAGAGGAAAGGCAATGACACTCAGTGGCAATCAGCAAAGTTGACATCCACTTCCTGCTAAAAAGGAATTAGTGCTTCTTTGAGAAATGGCTGATAACAAGTCTGGAGCAAGGATATGTCAAGATGATCCTAAAATATTTCTTACCAGAAAGGCAAGAATAATTGATGGAGACATGTTTGAACCAGCCCAAAGGGGTTCCATCTGCCAAATCTAGGATAATCTGAGCACCAGAAAGCAAAAAGCAAAAGCATTATAAGCCACATAATGACTTCAGAAAAATGGCTAGAGAAAATTTTACAGGAAAATAAAATGTCCTCTAGGACAGGTGCAGTGACACACATCTGTAATCCAAGTGACTCAGGAGGCAGAGGCAGAGGCAGGAGGATCAGAGGTTCAAGGCCAGAAGCAGCCTTAGTAATTTAGCAAGACCCCCATCTCAAGATGTTATGTTGTTGTTGTTAGATGCTGTCAAGTTGGAAAAAATAAAAAATGGGCTGGGGGTGCAGCCCGGTGGTAGAGCACTTGCAAAGTATCTGCAAGGCACAGGGTTTAGCCCCAAGCACCACAAAAAAAAAAAAAAAAAAAAAAAACCACCACCCACAAAGGTTATCTAATGAAGAAGGAAGATCAGAATGAGAAAGTCACCATTTTGCAACCATGAATGTACAGTAACCAACCAAGTGAGGACCACCAATGGATGCTACTCAAGGTGGTCAGAAAAAAGTCACGGTCTCAAATTATCTCCCTATGAGCCCAGTTACAAAGGGACAAAGGTGCCTTTATAATGGAAACATCTAAGAGGCACTACCTTAGCCAAATAACCGAACTTGACATGACATACATGGAAGTGTGCAACACCCAGGTGGTCCTCTGCAGTCCTCAGAACCAAAAGCTAATCTGATGCCAATCATGAAGGAATCATCAGACAAATCCAAGTTATAGGACATTCTACAGAACACCCAGCATGCACTCTTAAGAAAGAAAAAATGTCAGTGTCTTGAAAGATGAACAAAGAAAGCAGGAAAGTGGTGCAGGACTGCCCAATGCAATGAGGCATTGGCTCTCAGACTGGCATGACAGCTAGCACAAAACCTGGGGAACAACTGAGGCAGGAGGATCATGTGTTACAGATCAAATGAGAGGACTCCAAGAGAGACGACAGGAAAAAAATCAACCTATAGTTTTTCTGCCTTTGCATGTGACTGACTAAATACATCATTGCCTCATCTATCTATCTATCTATCTACCTACCTACCTACCTACCTACCTACCTACCTACCTACCTATATACCTATTTATTTTTGTGGTGCAGGGGATTGAACCCAGGACCTCAGTACATGCTAAGCAATTGCTCCACCAACTGAGCTAAATCCCCAGCCTCACTGCCACATTTTATACATGAAAACTGATACAAATGTAGGCTTGTCCAAGTGTGTAGGACAACAGGGGTGGCAATGTCTCCAAAGGCTTCCTCCCCAGCTCCTGTTCACAGGCTGGCAGGAGGCAACCTGAGAGCTCACACTTTGTAGGTAAAGCCAGCAATCTGGGTTTTCACATGGAGTCCCCTATGTTTAAAACTCTGCTGGAGCTCAAGAGCCACATCAGTAGCCCTCCAATTTTGCTCTCTGCACAAGAGAACCTAGGAAGAGCTCTACTTTTCAAGTCTTACAGGTTCAAGTCACTCTGCCAGGAGAGCAGCAATTCCCAAACATCTGTCTTTTGCAAACTCTGCAATTTATCCAGCCTTACCCTAATCACACCTACCATTCACCAACATAAAAATCAAAGATGGCTGAACAAAATGAACCCTACCAGAAGTAATTTCTTTAGAAAGGAAGAAATAGTGACGTCTCCTTTGAAAGGCAATTTTACTTTTATAAGAAAAATCTATTGTAATCATTTGCTAGCCCTTTTTGTTTAACACAGCAGTTGTTTCAGTAATAAAAACACCACCAGGGCCTTATCAATTTACCCCTCCCCCAGGAAAGCTGCCTTCCTCCCACTCCCACACCCACTCCTCCCCTTGTAAAGGGTTTTGGAGCCTGCAATTTGGAAGCTTGACAACAGTGCTTTCAGCTTTTAACCAGCTTTTGAATGTGATTTTGACATATTAAAAGCTAGTACTGTACTCAAGAAAATTATATTTTAGCGAGGGTGGTTCAACTTGAGAATTAATGAGCTAAATGCTGCACCATGCCAGGAAAACCCATTTAAAAGAAACTGCATTTAAAGAAGCTACCTTAAAGTGAACTATGTTCATACCCAACTTAGCCAATAAACCAAGCCAGCTGTTTTCTGGACAACTCAGATATTCTATGGCACTAGATATGAACATCAAACTGGTTTATAAACAGCTCTGGTTTTACCATATAAAGAATCACTAAGTGAATAAACTATGCCTTAAATCTCTTAGAAGCTACCAGTATGCAAAGAAATAACTACTCAACCTATAAAGAAAGTATGGCAGATTGGACAAAGTTTCTCAGAGTTCTAGTTCTATGATTCAGACTATTAAAAACTACATACAGAGGGCCATGACACACTGGTCCTATGCTAAGGACTCTGGAGACTGTACTGGTGGAAAGCAGTAGCTAGAAGGACAAGACATGGACGTGTGCAACTGCACACAACAGTAGGAAAGAGGGCTGAAGGAGGCGGATGGCTAACATCAAATAACCTGTAGGTATATAATCATATGCCTTACGCTATGGGAGGCTCACTTTTAGACAAGGCTGATTAAAGCAAGCTTTACTGAGAAAGCCTGACCTCAGAGGGCTCTGAAGAGGGGCAGCTCGGGCAAATAACCCAGAGGGAAAGGAACAAGTCTGTGGGAGGAACCTCAGCAAACAAAAGGAAACAAAGCCCCGGCCAACTCAGGAGAAGTCCTTCCCATTTCAACCAGATGCCTTTCCCATGTCAACCAGATGCAGGTTTACTAAGGGGCGAGCTCCAGTGAGAGGGTTTCAAGTGCCACGGTTTACTGTGCACCTGAAAAGCACACAAACTAGACAGTGAAAGGGTCAATTGCCCAAGGAAAAGTGTGTTTCATCACAATTCAGTCCTGTGTGGGCTCTGGTATCTGACTTCTTATTTCCTGACAGAAGGCCAGCAGAAGAAATTATTCCTGTTCAGTACCTAGTAAACCAAGGTTTCAAGTTACAATGTTATGTGTGAACACATGTTCATACTTTCTGTTTCTGTTCTGAGACTGGTTCTCACTAGGTACTTTAGTCTGCCCTTGAACTCACTGTATAGCCTAGACTGGCTTCACACTCACCATCTTCCTGCCTGTCTCCAAAGTGCCAGGATTATAGGCCAGCACCCCCACATCTGGCTCCACGTGTTCACACTTAAGGCATTTACAGAAACTAAAATTCATAAAGACTTGAGCCCTCTTAAAGTCATAACCCAATATGCATCCAAACACCTCCTGAGAGCCCAATCAGATCAGCCATTTCCCAACTAGTCTAGGACCACTCCCAGCACTCAACAGCCACAGAAGGGCACATACGGTTCTCGTAGGTAAGTGTTGTGTCTAAACCCAAGTCCCTTTCTCAGGTTCCAGTCCTCAGTGAGCTGACCCTATCAAGGTCTAACAGCACTCTGGCACACCCACTAGGAACATCAAGCAAGAAAATACAAACTCTATTCCAAAACTAAGAAGTGGTATGTGAAAATCTTTAGACCTCATTTCCTCTAAGATCAAACACATTTGAAGTTTAAATTATGAATTCCATCTTAGAAAACCTCAATTCCATGCCCCGGATGACACACTTTCTCAAAGGTAAGATTTATCCTAAAAATGTCCCAAGTTCAACCTATGGGCTGTACAGTCTAAGGAAAAGATATGCAAGGGCCTCCTGAGAGATGCCAATATACCCTGTAAAATTAGCTGGATGTCTCTGCTAGGAGCTTCCCATGAAAGGGTGGCCATGATGAACACCGTGGAAGGGATTAAATACAGCTGAAAGAACAGCTGGAAAATGTGTTGCCCACATGCCACGTGCCAAACATTTGCAACTCCCAGCACATCAGGTATTCTGACTGGGCCACACCCTTTCCGCCTGCTTCTCTCCCCAGGTCCACTCTCAGTTTACCCACGCCAGTGCAGACCAGCTGTGCTCATGTTCAGCGAAGGTGTCATTTCATACATGTTACTGCACACGCAGAGAGGATGGCCAGACGGGGAGAATTGGGGCTTTCCGATCACCACGGCAGTTTCTTGCAGGTGCCTACCTGCTCCTTTGCTCCAAGAGTCCCAAACATGACATACTGTGGTGAGAGGAAAGGAGGAAGAAACTGCTAAAGTTCTTCTAAAACCCCCATATTTCCTCTTGGGAAGCAGCGCACCAACTCAAGGCATCTGTCCAGCTTGGGCATGGGGCCTGCATCTAGGCAAGGTCACCTGGTCCAGCTGGTCTACCCATCAGCCTGGGCTCAATGCTGCCCTCACATGTGCCCTCTGACAGACTACATGTGACTTTATCAGCAGGCAACAATGAGACAATCCTAACAGACCTGAGAAAACCCCCAGAATAGTAAAAGACTTCACATGTAAGAAGTTTTAATTCCACAGAGAGGTCACCGATTTGATTCTGTGCTATTTTTAAGTTATGTCAAAAAAAAAAAAAGAACAAAACAGCACACAGCAGTGAAGGGTTTTTCCTGGCCGCTCAAAATAATTCATATAGTGATACCCAAACTGTATTTGACTCTATTCCAAAACAACAATGTTCCAGCAGATCTGACTGGGAAGCTGGATGGAAGGGCCCTGAACCAAAATTACTGACAACAGTTTCCTAAAAAGCAAAAGAAACTGGTACTAAATATGGTTCTAGCTATTTTAAGATGCATATCCTAAACTTCTGTGTCCTAGAAACAAGTGCGAGTACATGACCCATCTCCCACCTCACCCCCACCCTGCCATCAGCAAGCAAAGGACAGTGTGAACTTATGGTGGTTTATATTGCACACAGGAACAGTCTTGTCCCTGGTCTGGAGCAGAGAACTAAGTATGTATCAATATTTCAGAGTTCAGCAAAGAGCACCATGGCTTCTAAATAGCTGAACAATCGCTGTAAGCACAAAAGGAACATGAAAACAAAGAGTTATGTTCAAAACCAAAACAGTCTTCTGAACTGTTAAATCATCCAAAGACTAGCATGTTTCCATTTGACTAAAGCAAAACTAATCACCCAGCTTTTGCTGTAGATATATAAATAAGAGGAGACAGGGTCACGTTGCTCTTGGTTAAAGACAAACCCAGCATTCCTTCTCACCTTGCTGAATCAAACACACATCAGTTAACTGCAGAGCTAAGACCTTTGTTTAACAAGAACTTCTAGAATATTTTACTTTGAAGTACTTGTGATGAATTCCTCTTTAAAAATTTCCGAGCAAGACCACCAGGAAACTTGTTAAGACTAACAGACTGACACGGAGTTATTGAGCTTTCAAATAAAATTCAAAGTATAATTGAGTATGTTTCATTAACTGTATCTTCTACATGTCACTTTAAGTTAGAAAAATAAGGTCCACCCTTGCCCAACTGTCTGTTACTGAACATCTCAAGACTGGCAGCTCAGATGAGAGCCTGGGCACTGCACACTTTGGTTTGTTTGCTGTCCTGAAGATAATCGTTCCATCATTTCTCACTGGCTTATCTTGGTATATCTATCTGAAGCTCTGTCACATGGTGTGCTATGTCCAAGGGTTTGCAACACCCTTGGTATCTCAGCAATTTTTTCTACAGTGCCTCAAAGCCAAAAGAATAGCATTTATTTAGTTATTTGGTACAAACAACTTGTAAAGCATTTGTGTCCTAACAACTTAGTAATCATTTGAAAAAATCATATACTTAGGTTGAAGGAAAAAATTTGTTTCATTCTTAAATTCTCAGGATTACTTACTGGGATGTATACTGATGGATATGACATGAAGCATCAGTGAAAATCCATAGGGATGCACAACACAAAGATCAGGCCTAGAGGTAAAGTCCAGCTTTACTTAACAATAACATTATCAACATTGGTTCATCAACTCTAAGAAACATACCAGGCAAAGGGGTTTTTTTCTGGCCTTTGTGTGTGTGTGTGGGGGGGGGTACTTGGGGGCTGAACCCAGGGCTTTACACATACTTTGCAAGTGTTCAACCACGGAGTTGCACTCCCAGTCCATTTTTTATTTTTCATCTTGAGCCAGGGTCTCGCTAAATTACAGGCTGTCTCTGGCCTCGAACCCATGATCCTCCTACCTCCGTCTCCTGAGTCACTGAGATTATAGGCATGAGCCACAGCAAGTGGCCAAATAAGATGTTAAGAGGGAAAAGTACAAAGAGGATGGAAGGGTTATAAGGAAACTCTGTATGATCTGTTCAATTTTCTGTGAACCTAAAACTGCTCTAAAAAGTAAAATCCAAGTTGGGCATGGTGGCACACACCTGTAATCCCAGCAACTCAGGAGGTGGAGACAGGAAGACCACAGGTTCAAGGCTAGAGGTAGCTTGTGCAACTTAGCAAGACCCTGTCTCAAGACAAAATATAAAAAAGGAACTGGGGGTGCAGCTTAGTGGCAGAGCACTTTATAAAGTATTCTCAAGGCCCTAGATTCAGTCCCTAGTACCTCGAAAATAAATTAAATAAATAAATAGGTAAGTCTGATTAAATATGAAAATAAAAGGCATCAAGTAATATCTTAGCCAAAGATAAAAGCTAATTAACTGTTAATGCTAATAAAAAACAGAACAAAAAGAAAAATTTCTTTAAGTTCTTTCACATTCTAAGAAGCACCTAGAGAAATTCATAACATCGTTTATTCAACAAACACCACACTGAGCATTTGTGACGGTAACATGAAAGCCCTAGCTATGGAACCTTTCATCGAAGAGAGGAATGGTTCAGAGGGTAGCCTACCAAACCAACACAGTATTTATTAACTATTATGCAAGCACCATCCCCACGTGTCTGTCATTTGCCATACTGTGGGGGCTTGGATGTTGCTGTGATGCTAAAAGCTATGCTACCGGTTCTTTAGAGTATTTAAAAGTAAAGATGTCACATTGAAGACAAAGGTGCGCCTGACTCATGCCATCATCTTTTCAGTCACATCATATGGTTGTTAGAGCTGGATACTGAATAAGGGAGACAGGAGTTGGTGTTTTTGAATTATGGTGCTGGAGACGAATCTTGAATATACCATGGGCTTCCAAAAGAACCAACAGATCTGTCCTAGGAGAAGTGCAACCAGAGTGCTCCTTGGAAGGAAGAATGGCTAGACTGTGTCTCACATATTTCAGACATGTAGTCAGAAGAGACCAATCCCAGGAGAAAAACATCATGTTTGGGAGAGTGGCAGGTCAGTGAAAAAAATGAAAACCCTCTAACAGATGAACTGACACAGAGTCTGCAACAATGGGCTTAAACATAAATAAGATCATGTGCATGGCACAAAATCTGGAAGTGTTTCAATCTGCTGTACATAGGGTCGCTATGAGTCGGACTCAACCGCACCTAACAACAACAACAACCAGAATAACAGATAACAGCAGCATCATCCATGGTGGACAGGTTTTAGCTGCACTTCTAGACTAAGACAGACTAGGGGCTAGGACATGGCAGCCCACTCCCAACAGAATTAGCCATTGAAACCCCTATGAATAGTAGAGAAACACTGTCAGATAAAGTGCCAGGAAAATGAGCCCCAGGTTAAAGGCACTCAAAAGACAACTGGGGAAGAGTTGCCTCCTCAAAGCAGAGTCTACCTTAATGACAGGAATGGAGTAAAGCCCCAAGGACCTCCATTTGAGATGTGGTACAACTCAAAATGAGGAGGAACAACTATAATCATCCATTAATAATTGGAACATGGAATGTACATAGTATGATTCTAGGAAAATTGTTGTTGTTGTTGTTGTTGTTGTTAGGTGCTGTCGAGTCGGTATCCGACTCATAGCGACCCTCTGTACAACAGCGGAAACACTATTGTCAGTGCTTCTCTGCTATTCACAGGGTTTTCAATGGCAGATTGATTTTTGGGAGGGGGTTGCCAGGTCCTTCTCCCAAGCCTACAGCTTCTGGTGTTCCCAGGCAGTCTCCCATCCAGGTACTAACCAGGCCTGACCCTGCTTAGCTTCCGAGATCTGATGGGATTGGATGCCACAGGGCTACCGCTGCAGGCTAGGAAAATTAGGAATTGTCAAAAGGGAAATGGAGTACATAAACATTGACATTCTAGGCTAACATGAGCTAACATGGACAAGCATGGGCCATTTTGAATCAGCTAATCATATGGTCTACTATGTAAAGAGTGTCAGATTAAAGAGAAATGGGGTTGCATTCATCATCAAAAAAGACATCTCAAGATCTGTTCTGATGTACAGTGCCATCAGTGATAGAATAATATCTATACACCTACAAGGAAGGCCAGTTAATATGACTATTCTTCAAATTACACACCTACCACTAAGGCTGCAAATGAAAATAGGGAAGATTTTTACCAACTTCTGCAACTTGAAATAGATCTAACATACAGTCAGAATATACTGATAATTACTGATGACTGGAATGCAAAAGGTGGAAACAAAGAAGTCTCAGTAGTTGGAAAATATGGTCTTTGTAACAGGAATGATGCAAGATATTGCATGATAGAATTTGGTCAGACCAATGACCTTTTCATTGAAAATACATTTTACACCAATATAAACGGCAACTATACATGTAGATTTCACCAGATGGAAGCTTCAGGAACCAAACTGTCTACATTTGTGGAAAAAGATGATGGAAAAGCTTAATATCAAATGTCATAACAAAAGCCAAGCGCGGTGACACACGCCTGTAATCCCAGCAGCTCAGGAGGCAGAGGCAGGAGGATCACAAGTTCAAGACCAGAAGCAGTCTGCATAATTTAGCAAGACCCTGTCTCAAAAAAAAAAAAAAAAAAAAAAAAGTCAAAACAAGACCAGGTACTGATTGTGGATCAGACCATCAACTGCTTATATGCAGGTTCAAACTAAAACTGAAGAAAACTAGAACAAGTGTACAAGAGCCAAGGTATGACCTTGAGTATATCCCAGCTGAGTTCAGAGACCACCTCAAGAACATGCTTGATGTATTAGACCCTAATGATCAAAGACTAGATAAACTGTGACATGACATCAAAGACATCATTCATGAGGAAAGCAAAAGGTTATTAAAAAGAGAGGGAAAAAAGACCGAATTACATTGCAAAGAATGGGAATACCAGAGCCCTTAATTGTACTCATGAGGAATCTGTACATGGACCAGGAGGCAGTCCTTCGAACAGAACAAGGAAATGCTGCCTGGTTTAAAGTCAAGAAAGGTGAGCACCAAGGCTGTATCCTTTCACCATACCTCTTCAATCCTTACACTGAGCAAATAATCCAAGAAGCTGGACTTTATGAAGAAGAGCATGGCATTGTGACTGGAGGAAGACTCATTAAGAACCTATGTTATGAAGATGACATAAATCTGCTTGCTGAAAGCTAACAGGATTTGAAATATTTACTGATGAAGATCAAAGAATACAGCCTTCAGTATGGACTGCACCTCAACATCAACAAAACAAAAATCCTTACATCTGGGTCAGTATGCAACTTCATGATAAATGGAGAAAAGACTGAGGTTGTCCAAGATTCTGCTTTACTTGGTTCTGCAATGAACACCTGTGGAAGCAGCAGTCAAGAAATCAAAAGACACACTGCACTGGGAAAAGCTGTTACATAAGACTTCTTTAAAGTGTTGAAAAGTAAAGATGTCACATTGAAGACAAAAGTGCGCCTGACTCAGTCCATGGTATTTTCAGTTGCGTCATATGGTTGTGAAAGCTGAACACTGAATAAGGGAGACAGAAGAAGAATTGATGCTTTTGAATTATGGTGCTGGGGAAAAATATTGAATACACCAGAGACTTCCAAAAGAACCAACAGATCCATCCTAGACGAAGTGCAACCAGAGGGCTCCTTGGAAGCAAGGATGGCTAGACTGTAATCTTACATATTTTGGACATGTTGTCAGGAGGGACCAATCCATGGAGAAGGACATGTTTGGGAGAGTGGCAGGTCAACAAAAAACAAAAAGACCTTCAACTAGATGGATTGACACATTGTCTGCAACAATGTGCTTACAACATAAAAAAGATCATGTGCCTGGCACAGAAACTCACAGGGTGAGTTTTGTTCTGTTGTACACAGGGTCGCTATGAGTTCAGCCTGACTCAGTGGCACCTAACAACAACAATGCATGTATCTCGGTGTCACAAAGATGAATGCATGTAACAGGTGTAATTCTTCTATGAAATGTGTGTTCCTCCTCATTTTAAAATGACTGAGTGAAGTAAGTTTCCCAAATTTGGACCAAGATTTCTGTTCCCCTCAGGAGAGGCAGCATTCTATTTGAGCCCAGGCTTGGGCAGAGAAAGGCCTGGCTTCACACCCTGTTCTATGAGCAGCAGCATCTTCGGGAAGGTACATTTCACTGAGCTTCAGTTTCTTCATCTTCCTCAATGCACAACACTGTTGAAAGAACAAGAAAATGTGACCCAAATACCCAATTAAGGTAGCTACTGCTGCATGCTGCACACCAACTTCCTTAGGAAAGAAAGGCCAAACAAGGCAGTGAAGACATGGGCAGTGCCGAGGTCCAGGAACCAAGGATCTCTGTACAAAATGAGGAGGAGAACCTTTCGAATGCACAGAGCTTAAAAACTAAGGTTTCAGCTGGCCTTTCTCTTTTTCACTATATTTTGAAAAGGCTAGGGTTTAGCTCAATTGGTAGACTGCTGCTCCATACTTTCTGAGGACCCAGGTTTGATCCCTAGCACCACAAAAATGGGAGAAGGATGTGGCAGTACACTCCTGCAACAACCTGGAATACAATCAGACACTGAAAACCCTTTAAGGGTCGCTATGAGTCAGACTCAACTCAATGGCACCTAACAACAATAACTATACTTTGAAAATGCACTAGATAAAATCCATGTTTCACCAAACTAAAATGATAATTATCTCTCCTGTGACCCCAAAAATGTAACATGTAAATCTCACAAGGATTTGTTGGAAAACAGTTACTTTAAGTTTATAATGAGCCAACAATAAAAAGAAAGAAGAAAAAATGAAAGAAGGAGTGAAAGAGAGAGGGAGGGAGGAAAAGAAAGAAAGAGACAGAAAGAGACAGAGGGAAGTGGAAGGAAAGAAGGGAGGGAGGGATATAAGGAAGGAAGGAAAGAAAGGAAGGAAGGAAGGGGAAGAAAAGAATAGAAGGCTCTAGGTGTAAATACCAGCACATAAGTCTCCTTTGCTTTGTAAGGAAAGGCCAACAGAAGACAAAAATAGAAAAATGATCTTATTTCAGTTTAGGCACTAAGACCAAAATATTCCCTTTCTCATATGAACACAGGAAGTACTCGGAATGAGTCAGTTATCTAATTCACTAATTAGCTAAGTATACTATATTCAGTGCTAGCAGCAGAAAATATGGTCCTATGGATAAACTCAGTTTTGAAGAGAATTTTCATAAAATGAACAGGGAAAGGAGGTGCTGAATGACTAGATAATTCTCTGAACAAGTTTCCTGTTACAGGTAGCCCTGAATCAGGCTTAATGCTAATGGTATTAACATTTTCCACAGAATGAAAAAACATAATCTACTTGCAAGAGAAAGAACTCAAGGCAGGAACTGGGCTCCATGGTGGGCCTGAAAAAATGTCAACATCAACCTCGTGTTCCCATAGCCCTGGAAAGTCATCTAATGTTTTCAGGACAAAAGCCTTCTAGGGTAATCTTGCACAGTTTGGTACCAAAGACTCAACATGAGCACCACAGCCTCATGCTGACTATTGTTATCACTTCCATCCCCTCCCCCACCCCACCCTTACCCACTCAATCACCACGCACAGCAATCAGCTGGCCAAGCATCCCCTTGGAGTACTGTCATTTTAAAACTAAGATGCAAACTGGGGACGCATACGTCAGAGCACATTGGACAGTGACTGAAATTCCAGCTGCACCATCTAGCAGTAACAGCCTCCTGCTCAGGAGAACAGGAAGACTGTGAGACACCAGAGAGCAGGCGATGAGGAAAGAGTTTCACTGCCCAGCAGGGAAGCAGGTCAGACCAGACAGATTCAGAGGAGGAAAATGGTTGGGCAAAGAGAAAACGGGAAGTGTTTTAAAGCCCAGACTGTGAAACTGGTCCCGTAGGGAATTAGGAAAGCCAAGTGTCTGAGCACTGAGCTGCCTGGAGGTGCTGGATGTGAGTGCGGCAGTCTGGGGCCTGCCTACTGGCAACGTGAGCACCAGCAAGATAAGAGATCCTGGCGCGTAAGCATCCCCTGAACGCTACCTTTTCTATTTGTGTGCTCTAAGTGTCTGCAAAAAGTGGTTCCATAGCAGGATCTCTGCCTGACACACAGGAGCCCAGACAAGTCACCAGGCCAGGCAATGTCTTCTCAGTAGATCGGCCTCTGAGAGCAGAGACCATGGAGATGGCTCTGCTGCCCACAGATGCTCAAGAACTAGCACAACAAGTTACTACCTCAATCCTCCAGGAAATAACAAGACCCGGGGGGGGGGGGGGCAGTCTGTTGGGGTTTTGGAATCGCTTCCCACCCTCAATAACATATGGCCCTCCTCTTGCCTCGCTGGTACACAACTAATATTTTCAAACTAAATTTCTTGAAAGTTTTAAACCTTTGTGCCAGATGTCCTGGTGCATGCCTGTAATCCCAGCAGCCAGAAGGCTGAAGCCGGAGGATCATGAGTTCAAAGGACAGCCTGGTTGATACTATGAGGCCCTGTCTCAAAAAACCAAATCAACAAACCAACCAAGCAAAACACCAACCAACTAAAGTTAAATACATGCATACCTGTATATTAGGATCTTAACATTGTTTTTAAAGCACTGTAAAATGGCCTTCATGAAAAAGAAAACACAATCATGAGAATCCAGAAACTTTTCTAACCTGTTCCACTGTACAGTGAGAACAAAGCTGAAGCACGTTTTCTAATTTGCACAGGTCTACATTACACTCGGCAGAAGCAGATGACACTACTGTCCCTCCCTGTTTTCCTTCTGTCTCACCAGTCATAGTGACCTTGATTGCAATGACTATCAGAGGACCACTGCTCCTGATTCACTACACAGAGGGCTGACTATGAGTGTTTAAAACCACTTGAGCCAACAACCATTCATGCTGAACACAGCCAGGATAATATAAGAATGTTTATTCCTCTCCCTGTCTCAATCTCTGGTAGTTTTCAACCACTGTTTTCAAACAAAACCCAATTTAAGGACCTGGTTGATCTGGATTCATGAAAGTAAGCAAAACCTCTGTGTCTCAGAAAAATCCTTTACCAAACCTGGGTGATGAATTAATCCCTTCTAAAAGCGCAAGTGGGGGTGGGGTTTAGCTCAGTTGATAGAGTGCCGTGCTATACTCTCTGAAGCCCTAGCTGCAATCCCCAGCACTACAAAAATGGGAAAAGGACATGACAATCCACTCCCTAAACTATCCCAAAACAGCCACTGAAAATCCTATGAGGGTTGTTATGAGTCAACAGCGCCTAACAACAACCAAACGGCAAGTTTCCTTGAAACTTAAGTATTGACTGGTTATTTTTATTTAATGTTACTTAAGTAGATGCACCTAACAACAACAACAACAAGAAGTAGGTGCAAGGGCTGGGGTTTAGCTCAGTTGGTAGAGTACTGCACCGCACTCTCTGAGGACCCAGGTGCCATTACCAGCACTATAAAAATGGGAGGACGTGGTAATCCATTCCCAAAACAATCCAGAAACAATCAGCCATTGAAAACCCTACGAAGGTCACTATGAGTCGGACCCAGCTCAACAGCACCGAACAAAAAGTAGGTACAAGTCTACAGCCATTCCACCCTAGAGTCTGATTTCATCAGATTTCAGAAGCTAAGCAGGGTTGGTCCTGGTTAGTACTTGGATAGGAGACTACTTGGGAAGACTGGGTGCTGTAGGCTTGGGAGAAGGGCGTGGCAGCCCACTCCCAAAACAATCAACCATTAAAAACCCTATGCATAGCACAGAAGCACTAATAACAGTGCCAGACATGGCACAGTGTCAGGAAGTGTTTTGTTCTGTTGTACCCAGAATTGCTAAGTTGGACCCAACTCCATGGTACCTTACAACAATAACAACAGGTAGGTACCAAGTGTGGGGGGGTGGGATTTAGCTCAGTTGGTAGAGCAATGCACTGCAGTCTCTGAGGTCCCAAGTTCAATTCCCAGCACCGAAAAAATGGGAGAAGGACGTGGCAATCCACTCCCAAGGCAATCCCGAAACAGCCATTGAAAACCCTATGAGGGTCGCTATGAGTCAGATACTGACTGGACAGCACCTAACAACAACAACAACAACCAAGTAAGGGAAGCCCTGTGTGGTGTTGAAATGCACCTACAGTCTCAGCTATTCTAGAGGCCCAGGAGTGTTGAAGCTAGCCTGGGCAACATAGAAAGACCTTGTATTTAAAAAACACTACTGGATTGGGGTAGGGAAACCCATCTAATGATAAAATCCAAACTGACAACATACAGCACATTCAGGGGGTATGACGGCAACTGGTTGAGGACAAATTTCCCCATCACTAATAGGAATGCAGAGCCGACCGAAGGGCGCAGCCACTGCCAAGTGGGCAGGCCCCCTCTGGAGAAGCAGGCTGATGTCTCCTGCAGGCACTACTTTTCTGTATTTAAATCCCCATTTGTGCAGCTCCGGTCTATGAAGTGGCTGGCACTATAGTTGGCTCTAACACATCATGTGCATGTTATTCTCACCTCTATTCTTTTTGTATTTGCTTTCAACCATTAAAATAGCATTATCTGGTGCTCACAAAAGAAACCTCAAAAGCAAACCACTACTGTCTGATAATGCTTAGCCATAAACATGAGACTATCCAGAGGACCTCAATGTTTACGCAGTTTTTTGATTATCAAAAAAAAGTACATTAACCAATCCCTGTTAGAGAATTAAAAGACACTCATTAGAAGAATCTTTATAAAAAGATCTTTAAAAAGATTTCTATACTTAAGAAATATTAAGATATATTTCTATACTTAAGATATCTATTCTCTATCAATAAATCTTGAATGTCAAATGTTTCATGTTACAATTACTTAAGCCCAAGGCAAACAAGAATATCTACAGTGCTCTGAAAGGTTTCACTTGTTTTTCATGTGCTTAATTTTGTATTTAAAGCAATCACATGACACTGAAAGGATGCAATGGAATCCAAAACATCCATGATTTCCAAAAACCATTCCTAATCCACAAAACGTATGGTCTTATAAAGAATAAACTGAGTATAAATATATCTTTGACAACAAAATACTTTTGCAAATTCCTTCAAATCAAGCTGGACTTGGGAGAGTTCTGTTTTACTTTTCATAGCATAAAAGATAGTTCATGGACTTCAGAAAAGCATTTGGTGTTCCAGGGAATTGCAGCTGTCAGCTTTTAAAGATGTCATGTGTTTTGCCCACATAAAAGAATGCAATGAGCTATGGAAATATTATCTAGTCTCATGAACCAGAATAAAAGCTCCATGGAGTCAGCAGACTGATAATAGAGGTTGGTTTAATCCATCAGGAAAATAACTCTCACGTACTATTTATTAAAAGACTATTTTACAAGTTGCACATTACAGATCTTGAATTGTTTATAAGTTAAATCATACTCAGAGGAACAACAACAAAAAAAAGAAAACCAGGAGTAATACACTGACTTGAACACTGAATAGTGGGGCAAAGGTCATCTGTAGAATTCTCTATTTTTCTGACCCTGCCCTTCTCAAACCGCAAGAATTCACTCTCACCCGAGTGGAGGAATACTCAGTTTACAATTCTATGTTTAGATGATATTCTTCCTGTGTTAAGGAAATAATAGGAGAGCTCGGGGTGTAGTTTTGCGGCAGGATGAGTACCTAACATGCAAGGTCCTGGGTTTGATCTCTAATACCACAAAAAGATAAGAAACTAACAGTAATGACAATCATGAGATGTAAATTACAGCTGTATTTTGAAAAGATGGAATAAAATATGAATCTATCAAATACAAAAGACAAGTCAGAGTTGGATGTGGTGCACAAGTTTTTAATGTCAGCACTCTGAACACTGAGGTAGGAGGATCACAAGGTCAATGTCAGCATAGGCTAGACCCTGTCTCAAACAAACAAAAAAATCTCAAAACATAAAAAAATTAACCCAGAAAGATAGGCAATTATTTTTTTGGTCTACATTATAGTAAAAAAAACTAGCCTTTAATAATGTACAGTGCAAGCTGGGTGCAGTGTAGCACACTTCTAATCCAAGCAATTCAAGAAGCTGATGAGAGGATTGCAAGTTCGAGGCCAGAGACAGCCTGGTCAACTCAGCAAGACCCTGTCTCAAAATAAAAAACAGCCTGGGGTGTGGCACAGTGATAGACCACTTCCCTCGCATACACAAGGCTCTGGGTTCTACCCATCAGTACTGGGGAAAAAAAACTACAGAGCAAAGCTGGGTATGGTAGTGCATAACTGTAATCCAGCTCTCTGGAGGCCGAGGCAGGAGGATTGCAAGTTCAGGGCCAGACTAGCTACAGAATGAGACCCTGTCTCAAAAAAAAAAAAAAAAAGGAAAAAAAAGAATCACTTAATAACAAATCTCTCAGGCTTAAATTTAGAGAAATCTTAAAAGAAAATCAGGTTACCATTCTACCAGAGTCAAGAATTTTACTTAAAATGAATTATCAGGATATGTTCTGTAGAAGAATCATAGAAGTGATATTTTTTTATATACTCTATCACTATGGAAGAAAAGTCACCAAAAACACCAAGTGTTACATAAACCAGGACACATTTTTCAAGCAACTATAGTAATTATAAGTTTCAGTCTACTAAATAAAAACTCTATTTTACTCACAAAACATGACTTGTATCGAATCTTTTTGACACATGATGTAAGTGATAAATACATCCAACCAAAAGAATACGTTCTGTTGTGACGCTTTAACAAAATTTTTATGACTAGACATAGAAGTAATGCAGGAGACACAAGCACACATTCCAGGATTTACCAGTACTTATTTTTTCGACAAATCTATTTTTGAGAACTTAGTACTCACTCAGATAAAAAGCAAGATAATGTGGCTCCCACCTAGTCTGCAGTGGAAGGAAAAGCAAGGTGGGAAAGCGAGCAACCAGGCCCTCCCACAGGCCAGAGCACAGACAGGGCTCCAGGCAGGAGCAACCAGGTCTGACCAGACAGGTGAGGAAAAGGGAGAGGCATTCTGGCGAGTACACATGTGTGTAAAAGCACTAAGGCCATGGGAAAATGGTCTGTTAGAAACTTCACATATTTTAGCATAACCAAACGATGGAGTCTATGTGGGGCATCACCAATAGACATAGGGCTACAGAGAAAGGTAGGAGGCGGACGGTGAATGGAGCTGGGTAGCAAGCTCAATAATCTGAACTTCATCTTAAAGGCAAGGTGCCAGGCTTTGCCAGGCTTTGGTCTGGTCATTAATGAGACTGACGGGTGAGGAAGGAAGGCTGCCAGGGAACTGAGGCTTTTGGTGTGAGGGCAAAGGACAAGGTGCCACTCACCAAAAGCAGCACCTCCAAGAAAAAGCCAGAGCTTCTGAATAGCATGTTATGGATTTAGTTTTCATTGGTGTGTCTGTCTTTCTGTGTGTGCGTGTGCGCGTGTGCGCACACACTCGCATCCACACACAAGCATGTGCGCAGGAAAGGCAGGCTAAGTTCAGCTAAATCTGCCTTGGGACAGTCACAAAGAGAAGTCCACCAGGTTAAGAGCTTCCGGACTCCTGGAAGCTCCTCAGAGGCATCTCCGCTGAAGACAGGGCTTTGAGATGTCCAGCTGGTTTATAAAGGGGCAGCTAAAGCCCCAGGTGTAGATGAGGGTACCCAAGAACAGCTATCAGGGGAGAGAAGGCTGGATGGCTATTTCTAAAATAGCATTAATTACTATGTCCCAGAACACAACCTATACATGTGGGAACACCCAGGCAGCGGAACCAGAGGCAGTCCTATCTGTACACAAGGAGGAAACAAAGTGGGACAGAGAAAGAAAAGCCAGAAAGAAGGAGCAGGCTGGAGACCAGAGAGGAAGAGAGCCAGCCAGGCAGCCATCTAATCAAATATATAAGACATTTACAAACTAGACCTTGGCAAGAACTCAATCTTCTAGTTCAAAAAAGTACATTACAGTTCAATGAAATGGCAGATACTTTTTACTTTTCTTTTTTGTTGTTGTTGTTGTCATTGAGATGGGCTCTCACTACATTGCCCAGGCTGGTCTTGAACTCCTGGACTCAGGAGATCCTCCTGCTTTAGCCTCCCCAGCAGCTGGGCTTACAGGAACACACCTGAACCTGGCTTAAGATTTTTCTTGGAACAAATAAAGAAATAAAGGCTAGTACTGCGAAAATCAAATTGCACCATTCAAGAGAATTACAATGCAATATATGCTTTCTGTAATGGCATTTAAAACTACTCCTCTAGAAAATATATGAAACAATTTCATTCTTTTTTCTTTTGCAGCACTTGGGATTGAACCCTGGGCCTCACACTTGCTAGACAAGTCCTCCACCACTGAGCTGCACCCCCACTCCCTTTTTTATTCTTGAAACAGGGTCTTGCTAAGTTGCACAGGCTGCCTATGGCCTTGAACTCATGATCCTCCTGTCTCACCCTCCTGAATAGCTGCGATGACAGACATGAGCCACAGCACCCAGCTGTTTCATTCCTACATAGGTTAAAAATCAGGAAGGAGGCCAACTGGAACAGTTGCAGTCCCTCTCTACAGCAGACTTCTCCGCAGGGGCTTTGTTCCCCATGCAACCCATCCAGGGCTCTAATGAAAGAAGTATGGAAAAGGGCAAAGACCAACTGACCAGCACAACTGAATACTGCAGGCCTCTACACCTGCCACTAGTTAGCCATGAACCACACTTCTGCCAAGCAGTTATAAGCTGCACACACTACACAGAAACCTGCCAATAAACTCATTCCTCTCTGCCCGAACTGTGCTTTCCGAATCAGCGGGTTAAAAAGAAACTATAAATAGAACGGTCCAGTTTAATTTGGGAAAAGATACTTTGAACCTTATTTGCAACCCCAAATTACCTAGAATCATCATAGGAACAAAAAGGCAAGCAGCTGGTTTTAACCATTAGTGTCAATCTCTACCAGCAAGCGCTTACATAGAACCAGGGGAAAGCAGCTGAAGTGACAGCATCTAGGCCTGGTCTTCTCTGCCTATTCCTGCAAGGAACAATAAACCAGCAAAAGGTTGAAGTGAATGCGCAGGACAAATGACCCAGTTTCTCCAACAATCAACAGCATGAAAGGAAACAAAAGGAAAGGGCGAATAGCAGAGAATCACAGAGGTTTAAGAAACAGACTAACCAAATACAAACGGTTTTATGTGAATCAGGATCCAAACAATGTATAAAAACACATTTTCTTTTAGCCAATTAAGAAACCTAAACATGGACATGGCATCGTGATACCAAGAAAATACTAATATTTTTGTTAGCTATGATAATAACATGGCTGTTATATTTTAAAAAGAGAAAAAGTCCTTAACTAGTTAGAGATGAACTAAAACAAATGCAATAAATTAGTAAGATACATATCTAAAAACTGCTTTAAACACAAAGGGGCAGAGCTGTGAAGAATAAGTGGAAAATTACTGCAAGATGATAACATAAGAAATAGGTGATGGTTACATGGCACTTATATAATTCTTCCTACTTGTATATGTTTAACATTTTCTGTAATACAAAGTTTTGGGGTTTGTGGGATTTTTTTTTTTTTAACATAAACAGGTAAGTGAGAGAGGCAAGGAGCTAAATCTGATCCTTCCTTATTTCTATTCCTACTCTACCACAACTACCTTCACCAGGCACATGAAACACAACTCGGATGGAAGGCTGTGATGGGAGAGTAAGAGTGAAGGCGGAAAAGGGCCTGACTCTCTACGAGCTGTGTGGAACAAAAGCAAACAGTGATGGGCCATTTTTAACAAGTTAATCTGACCAGTTACATGGCAGCTTTTAATAAGTGCACAATGGCATCAAAGCCTTTCCAGATGAGAGGAGTACAATCCCCTGCTGAGATAACCCACCATCAGAGCAGCTTTTCTGTGTTTCCAGACTCGAACAAATCTAAAAGTAGAGTGCTTATCCATCTGAGTAAAATTGAACTCTAGCTGCTTGAGAGGCTGAGGCAGGAGCATCATGAGTTCAAGCCAGCCTGGGCTTCACAGAGAGACACTCCCAACACAAACAAATAACCAAATGCTACCGCACACAGGCTGCTTGAAGATGGACCAAAACCTCAACAAATGAAAAAGGCACGTTTCAGCCAGGTATCATGGAGCATGCCTGTGCTCCCAGTGACACAGGAGGCTGAGGCAGGAGGACTGCAAATTTGAGGCTGGAGGCAGCCTGTACAACTTAGCAAGACACGTTTCAAACTAAACAACTTTACAAGATACAGAGAGTACAGCTCGGTGGTACAGCACTCGCCCAGCATGTGAGACCCTAGGCACAACTCCCCAGTAGTGCATAAAAGAAAAAAAAGAAAGAAAAAAAAATGAGTATATTTCAACCATCAAGAACTTGGAGACCAGAATCAGAAGGCTTAAAAGGCCCAGGGATGATATCTAAGATGAGGGAAAGAAGATGTGCTTCATGATGAAATGTGGAATGAAAATATCTCATAACTAAAATAATGCTGAAACCTGATATGCAAGAGACTTGAGTCTGATGAAGAAAAACCTAGAGGTGAGCAGGCGGCTCCGAATAGTTCCAGGCAGGAAGAGATGGGTGAACAGGTCATGCTTCAGAGGAGAGCTGGCTGCCACACAGGCTGAGGCAGGGACAAAGCAAGGCAGCTTTCAGCTGGATCTGTGCTCCTTGGCCCCACCAACCAGACCACAGATCTGGGTCCAGCTGCAGGGGGTGGGACTCATTGGCAAAGCCAACTCCTCAACACACACTCTAGCTCTCGGGTCCTTTGCATGCCACCCCTCACTCCACAGACCCCAACTGATTTAAGGCAGAACAGACCCTCCACAGGCTGTGGTAAGGTAACCCAGTCTATTCAGGTCTCTACATATCTCCCTAGCTGTTTTGTGAGTGAAACTGATGAAATAAAGCTTAAATATAAAGGCCCATTTGATCTCAAAGAGTACACATTTGTACATACAAAGGGACTTGTTTCACCTGGTACTAGAGGTGGGGAAAAGGCAGGATTTCAGAAAGAGGACTTGGAAGATGTGGCCATGGCCAGGCACTGCCTCACCTGCTTTCGCACCTGCAGTCCACTTCATTCTGTCACCTCCCCACAGCCCTGCTAGGCGCTGGCCTAGTTACTGGGTACAGAACTAGTTGGTGACAGGCCAGATTTGCACCTAGTCTCTGAGCGAATCTCTTTCTCCTCCTTCCATCTGCTGGTCTTCAAGGAAAGACATCAGCCACCTGAGAGGAAAGGGGATGGCGTCTAAAGAGCCAGAGAGACAAACAGTAAAACAGAGGATGAGGAGAGGAAAATAAACATGGTTTGGTGGGCTATTTGCTCACCAACTGCACATTGGCCAATAAGCTTTTTGGTAATCAACCTGGAGAAGCACACCACTTACACTACTGATGCACTGTTCACCAAGAGTTTCACGTAATTTATGAGGACAAAAGCCATTTAGCCAAATTCACAACAAAAGGGCCTTGCTCTTTGGGAAAGCATGCTAACTGAAGGATCGTGGCGCATTTTTCTTTATGAAGGGAAAAAAGCAAAACCCTTGTCTGAACACAGGATCAGAGTTACATGTTTAGATCTGAATTTCCACCACATCCATTTACAAAACCCTCATACCCGAAGTTCGTGTGCACAAATCTGCTGATCGCACACATCCGCGCGCCTACGTGCTCTCAGCACCAACTTTAAGGACCTAACAGACAATAGTGACTGCCCTGAGGAACACACAAAATACTTGGAGAGCAACACTCAGCATCTTTGAGAAGAAAAGCAAGTACAATTACAAGCCAAAGCACCTAACACAGACATAATATCAAGAGCATGGCGGAAGCGTGGGGTGCAACTCAGGAGGATACCAAACACTTGGGATGTGTGAGGCCCTGGGTCCGTTCCCCAGCTCAGAAGGAAAAAAACACTAATGTGTCAGAGAGAAGGGAAAGAAACACGAGGCATGCCTTCAGGGAAGCGGGCAGAACAAGATGAACAAGATCTGAAGAGACAGATGGGAAAAGGCAAACATGTGAGGCAAAGAAGTATAAAAAGAAAAGCAGCGGGTGGGTGCAGAAAAGATCTTTCTTTGCGTGTCCACGCAGACCAAGATGGAATGGAACAGACGTGGATGTTCATGCTGGGAAGGCTGCACAATTTATGAAGTAAGGTGAAACAAGTGCGGTAGGCCACAGGCAGAAGGGCCTTGGAGACAAAGCAAAGGGGTTTAGAAGCGAGAGGATGGGGAGCAGGAAGTCGGCTACACAAGACTCACAGGACGCAGATCGTGGGCATGAACACAGCATGCCCTGAGGGGCCAAAAGAGGTCAGAACAGACAAGGAACCTCTGATCGCTGTCCCTGAAGAGATGACAACACTGGTGGCTGGGGGAGCAAGCACTGAACTGTGTGACCTGAAGGCACAATCTTCAGGGTGTGTCTGAGCAGGAGAGCATCGAGGAAGGGCTCTGGGAGAATGGCAGGGAGGCTGGCGTGGGTGGAGCAGAAGGTGACCGAATTGATTCTGACCATGGAAGGCCCAAGAAGAAATGGAACAGGACAAGGATCTGAGTGCCGGGATGCACAGAGACTAGTGGAATCTCTTCTATCATGCGTCCCACCCAGACAAAGTGACAGCTGTCCTCGGCAGAAAACAGATCAGGGAGTCCACGCATGGCCTCAGAGGGGTAGGCTCTCAGGTTCTCCCTTCTCTCACACAAGTCACAGCCAGGGGCTGTAAACAAGGGCAAGGGGCTAAACCTGAAAACCTCTAAGCTTTATTTTGATTTTGGTTTTTGAGACAGGATCTCACTATGTACCCCAGGCTGGCCTTGATCTAGAGATCCTCATGCCTCTGATGTCTGAGTGCTGGGATGATACACAAAATGACAGGCAAGCACCATTCTACTCCCACTAAACTTTAAAACTTGTGTTTTATTCTGGAAATTTCAAGTGAAACATTCCAACCCAAGCACAACAGCCCTATTGCCTAGTTCTGAGCTCCTGCTCTGCAGGGCCAACCCTGGTGGCCCCTGGTGAGAGGAAAACTCCTCAAAGACAAAGTCAGCTGAAATGTTCTGCGCTAACTCCTTTCTCCTCTCTGCAAGCCTGGCAGTCACCGTGGGAAATGGGTTTGGCTACCACCAGATGTAAAGACATCTTCATGGACAAAAATCTTCACAAATGTTTCAGGACACACACTATGGGGGAGTATGGGGTGATACAAGGAACGCTAAACTCAGATCTCTGCCAATGCTGGGTGCCATGGTGCACATGTCATCTCAGTGACTTGGAGGATGAGGCAGGAGGATCTTAAGTTTGAGGCCAGAGGCAGCCTGAGCAATTCAACAAGACTCTGTCTCAAGAAATAAAAAAGCGGCAGTGATGAAGCACTAGCCTTGAGGATCTGGGTTCAATCCCCAGTAGGGGGGGAAAAAAGAAATTTCTAGGCATCATTGGGGGCGGTGGTAAACCCCCATGCTGGACTCTTCTACAGGAAGTATAATGCACTGTATCTGCCCTCAGCTGCCAGGTGCAGTTCAGCATGGGGAGAGCAGCAACCACAAAATCCTCCAGGCCTCCCAGCCCTGCCCCAAAGAGCAGCCTTTTTTAGCACCTAAAACCCTGAGCAAATTGGTAGACAACAATGGTGAGGGGTCAGGGGGATAGGAAGCAATGGCCAACTGACCCCTGGGTTTAAATTAACCCTGAGTTCAACCCTGCCACTGACTGTCAGCCTTGGAACCCTCACCACAGCATACTGGATGCTTTTGCTACCCCCAGGCTCTGCCCCTGGGGTAAAAGCTAACAAAAGAAACTAAACGCTTCTAGAAGCCATAAAAACCTGCCAAAAACCTCTTTGATTTTGCTTGCCTAAGTACCATTTTTAATTCAAAGGCATTCAAGAGACCTTTAACATGATTTTTTAATGCCATTGACCCCAAAACAAATGGCAAAAATGTAATTAAATCAATCGAAATGCAACAAACATGTTTCACCTTCCACCGTTAACCTATCTGGATTAGGAAATTTTCACCTCAACAATTTTCTGGCAATCCTAAATTACAATTAAACTCCTGGTTAAAATACACCAAGTAGGGCATTACATTGGCTGAATTCCTTCTCTCCCAGTCTTTCCCCTCACGGGACCAATATAAACTAGGGCTCAGATGCACCTGTCTGTTCCCATGCCCACCACCGGCCAAATGTTTCTTTGACCCTGGCATGTACTGTGATTACTGAAGCATGTTCATTTTGTGGGTTCTCATAGATATTTCAATTGAAGCTAGAATTCTGTCCTTGTCCTAACTATACCTCTTTCTTCATGCTGAATGATGAACTAAAAAAGACATTTTCAGAGTAACTCTGTGACACTTATTTTTCCTTAATGAGAAAAAAATAAATACTGAGGATGCTATGCCACATAAGTAGTCAAAAAAAGGAGCAAATGACACCATCCAAAACCATAACTTGTTGTTGTTGTTAGGTGCCGTCGAGTCGGCATCCGACTCATAGCGACCCTCACAGGGTTTTCAATGGCTGACTGTTTTGGGATTGCCTTGGGAGTGGATTGCCAGGCCCTTCTCCCATTTTTGTGGTGCTGGGAATTGAACTCGGAGCCTCAAAGACTGCAGTGCAGTGCTCTACCAACTGAGCTAAATCCCAGCCCCAAAACCATAACTACTTAACAAATATTCTAGTTTAGAAAAAGGAAGGTAATATATTTACTTTTCAGATTAAAAAAGTAATAGCTTCTTACAATTCAAGAGGAAGTTAGCCACTGCCTAAAACAAAAGCAGTTTCCAAGCCAGGCATAGCGGTACACACCTGTAATCTCAGCACCGAGGAGGCAGATGCAGGAGGATTGAGAGTTCAAGACCAGCCTGAGCTACATAGCAAGACCCTGTTTCAAAAACAAACAAAACACAAAACAAAGGCAGTTTACAAATGGCTTAATTTTAAAAGATTTGATTGTAGTTCAGAATTTTAATTTTGAATTCTTCTGTAAATGCACACATAAAATTTGTAAAGAAAACTTCACAACTGTAAACATAGTAAAGTAAGGGAAATAATGAAGTTTACAGATTTGACAATCAAAACACCTCCTTATTAAATGTAGTGCTTGGAGAATAGACCAACCTTTGGCTCCAGCTATCAGGGTTCCAACAAGCTCTTTAAATCATACTTGAGATTCTGGAAAACATAATCTGCCCCATCCTGGTGACTTCTCCCCTCCCCTCTGCTTTCACAAGGCATTGCCTCCCTGCCTCCACTATCCAGCACCTCTTCCCCCATTTCCACCAGCCCTGCAAACCCAAGAAGAGTCAGTCAAGTGCCTGACCAGGTTGCCCAACAGCCTATAGCCTTGGCCCCAGGGAAGATGGAAACCAGATCAAGTTTCTCTCAAGAATATGAGCTAGGAAATGTGACAGGAGCCGGTCACCGAGAAACTAAAAGAACACAACATAATGCTACGGAGTTGAACTGGAGCCAGAGAGGCTGTGGCCACCTCGGAAAGAACAGGAGCAGGAGCCACAGGAAAGGGGAAACCCGGAAGCTAAGGAGGTTGGTAGTAGGACAAAAAGGCTCTGGCATATGGATTGAAGCAGGGTCCCACAGGGTGAATGTCCACAGACAACTGCTACTGAGGTCCCTAGAGCTGCCAGGAACCACCTGCCACCTCGAGGCTCCAGCCTGTCCCAGCTCAAATTCCTGATCTTCTGAGTGATTCCAATCAGACCACATGGATTGTCACTAACAAAACTGCCTTTCAAGCTTCCTGAAGCAGGTCCCATGCTGCACAACCCAAAGTCAAACCAGCACACACAGCATGCAAATAGGAAAACACCTCTCTCCTAAGTCACTCACACAAAACATTTAAGGCAAATACAGAACTGTTTTTAGGAAACACCCTATCCCCACACATAAAAACAAAAGCCCCACACCTGACAGAGGAGGGAACTTTCTGGGGTAATGGATGCAAATGTTCTGTCTTGACAAAGTTGTGGGTGACTTTTATTAAAATTGATCAAACTGTACAACTAATGTGACTATTTCACTGTAGGTAAATTATACCTCAATTAAAAATTAATAACTCCCTTTGTTCCCTTACAAGAACTTGAGATTTTAATCCCAGCAGCTCGGGAGGCAGAGGCGGGAGGATCGCAAGTTCGAGACCAGAGGTGGTCTGCGTAATTTAGCGAGACCCTGTCTCAAAAAAGTAAAAAAAAATGGGCTGAGGTGCAGCTCAGTGGTCCAGCACTTGCAGAGCATGCAGGCATGAGGCCCTGGGTTCAACCCCCAGTACCGCAAAAAAAAAAAAAAAAAAAAAAAAAAAAAAAACTTGAGATTTTATTTTGCTTTTCAAAACCGTAGTGATCTAAACTAATCTCACACACAGAATGCTGAGCAGGAGCAGCCAGATAAAAAAACACCCAGGTTTCTAGTTTCATAAAGAACAGAAATACGTAATATTCACTACAGAGCTGGAAGCTGGGTTTGTAGTTTCATAAAGAACAGAAACATGTAATATCCACTACAGAGCTGGAAGCCAATACAGCAGCCAGGTGTGGCAGCGCACGCCTATGATCTCAGCACTCAGGAGGCTGAGGTAGGAGAAACATGAATTAGAGGCCAGCCTGGGCTACACAGTGAAATCCAGTCTCAAAATAAAGTAAAAAAGGGCTGCTGATGTTATCTCAGTTGTAGAGTGCTTGCTTTGCATGCGTAAAACCCTGGGTTCAACCCACAGTATAAGTGTGCAGGGGACAGGGGGGAGAAACCAAGATAGTTGCTCACTTTGAGAGAATCAGAAGCAGGGACTTGAAATAGTCAAGGGCGACTCCTTACTGGGCTGCTTATGTTCTGTTTCCTGAGCTGAAAGGTGTGTTCAGTCTGACATATTTTCCCCAGAGTGTATGTTCATAACAAATGACTGTGTGTCAAATGTGGGGCAGGGGTTTAACTCAGTGGGTAGAGTGTTGCTCTGTACTCTCTGAGGCTCTGAGTTTGATCCCCAGCACTGCAAAAATGGGAGAAAGATGTGGCAATCTACTCCTGAAACATCAGCCATTGAAAACCCTATGAACATCAGAGAAGCACTGATACAGTGCCAGGCATTGCACAGTGCTGGGGAGCGGTTTCATTCGTTTTGTACATAGGGTGGCCAGGAGTTGGACCCGACTCGACAGCACATAACAACGACAATGTGTTATATATTCCTGTATACATCTCATAGCTTAATAACACAAAAGAGAAAGAAAGGAATATCCTATAGTAATCTAAAGATAATTGGAAAGGCTTGTTTTTTTGTATCTAGTAAAATGCTTATTTTTAGTCAAATTCTTTTTTTTTTTTTTTTTTTTTTTTTTTTGTGGAACTGGGGGTTGATCCCGGGGCATACACACCTGCATGCTTTGCAAGTGCTAGACCACTGAGCTGCACCCCCAGCCCTTTTATTTTTTTTCCTTACTTCTTGAGACAGGGTCTTGCTAAGTTACATAGACTTCCTCTGGTCTTGAACTTGCAATCCTCCTGGCTCCACCTCCCAAACCGCTGGGATTATAGACCTGCGCCACCACGCCCAGCTGAGTCAAATTCTTCAGGTTGTTGACTTATGGATTTATTAGGTAGAAAAACTCATTTGACAGAATCACTTAATAATGTAAATAAAACTCCATCCTACAGTGCTCAGTTCTGAGACTATCTGAAGTAAATTCACGCAAGACCAGAGCACTCCTCCAAATCAGCAGAAGGAAAAAACCGCACTGTACATCTCTTTGCTATTTTAACAGGAAAAACAGAGCAAAAGCCACAGGAAGTATTTAGTCAGAATCCCACTTCTATGTTTCAAAGGGAGAGTTAATGCAAATTCATACATTGCCCTGAAGTGCATTTATAAAAAGCAATTACAATTCATGATCATAAAAACAGAATAAGTGAGGCAATGGTGACAAATAATGAATGTTAAGTTTACAGATCAAATTCTAATACTTAAGAAAATAAGAAGCCAGGCGGGACACTGGGACACTGTGTCATATACCTATGATCCCAGTGACTTGGATTGAAAGTTCAAGGCCAGAAGAAGCTGGTGCAACTCAGCAAGACCTTGCCTCAAAATAAAAAAATTTTAAAAAGGGGCGGGGATGGAGGTATATCTCAGTGGTAAAGTACTTGCCTAGCATGTGTAAAGCCCTAGGTTCAACCTCAACAGTACTGGGGGGGAAGTAAACTGAAATGTAAAGTACTTACAGCCATAATTAATTCAAAGGGGTGTTTATACACCCTCACTGGTGATTGGTATTTTTGCACCATGATTGTAGTATGACAGCAATCCTCTCACACCTAGAGAACATAAACATATGCGATAAATAACCACAATACAAAAAAGAATTAAGTTTGCATTAACTTATTCCACATTCTAAGGGCAAAAGGGACCACAATAGGTCGTAATTCTATGTACACAAAAATCAAAAGATGGCACTAAAATGCACGGGGGTAAGGGAGGTAATAAGATGATCAGGAAAGGCAAAGATGGCCTGAGTGGAAAAAGGAAAAGAGCACTGGTCTGATGGTGGAGGTCTCCACTCCCCCATCTGCATCACTGGGCTTCCAAGCTAGTCTTTTCCAGCAATGAAAAGTTAGGATTTAATTACTCTAATCTTTTTCTCTTGAACAACTCCTAGTAGGAGCCAAATAAAAATGGCAACACGTTAAGATATTAGCTCTGGGGAAAACACAAAAATAAAAGTGGAAAAAATACTATTGTTCCTCAAATTATGGACTACTGCTTAAAAGCTAGTTTCAAAGGGAAGTTTTGCCATTTCCTGTTTTCTAGCTATGTCCACTAAAATTTCAGAAATCTGTCTCCACATGGCAGAGAGGACAAGCACTTCCGTTCCTGCTATCTCCAGCCTCAAATAGGTGTGATGGCTGCAAGTAATCGATTACACGCACAAGCCTAAGGTCAAGGAAGCCTCTCATGTGCACATAATCACTCTCGGGTGCCAGCCGACACAGATTTTTCTGAAAATACACTTGGTTTGGAGTTATCCGGGACTCTACTCTCCTATGTAAGTGAGGAAGGAAAAAAGTGAGAAAGATAAACCGAGTGAGCCCACTGGTCCTGTTGAGGATAATCATTAAGAAGGTTATTTTGCTGGATGCCAGTGGCACACATCTGTAATTCCAGCCACTCAGGAGGCTGAGGCTAAAGGAAAGCAAATTTGAGACTAGAGGTAGCCTGCTTAACTTAGCCAGGACTCTGTCTCAAAATGAAGAAGGGGCTGGGGGTGCAGCTCAGTGGTATAGCACTTGCTTAGCAGGTGTCGGGCCCTGCATTCAACTCCCTTGTGTTGTTGTTAGGTGCCGTGGAGTCAGTATCCGACTCATAGCGACCCTCTGTACTGGAGGAAAAAAAAACAATGTTATTTTATCTGAATACGGTGATAGGAGATTCAAAAGTACAAAACAATATCCTCAAGCATCCCAAAGCAAAAAGAAAAGAAAAAAATATTAAGCTATATTTTATTTCAGAAAACCGCCCTGTCTATTATTGCATTTCTACAATGTTTATTTTACATTACTTTAAGCATGTCTGGAAGTTTCTCTGGTGTGTTTGGCACACCCCTCGGAAGGAGTAGGTTATTCTGGAAAACAAGCATCTGCCGGTGGGAAAACTGCTAAGGAATAACTTTGGGTGACCTCAGGCAAGCCGCTTGCCTTCCCTAATTTTTCATCTTTGTAAATGAAGTTTGGCAGAGATGAAACACTCCCGGCTCTAAAATCACGAGAACCCCAGCCCAACTCCAGGGTTCTCCTCCCAACTCAGCTCTGAGCCTCGATAAATCCCGATGCTGGGACCGACTCGTGCCGGTGCTGGGGCTGCGTTCTATTGACTTCTGCAACCCCCACTCTGCTGGCGCACCGCGGGGACCTAGCCATCTTTCCAAATTTTAATTGGGAAAATTAATTTTCAAGTGCCTCCCGGGTGAGAGGACGACGGCCGGGTAAACCGGGAGATGCGAGAAAAGCGCGACGCCCGCTCGGGAGCCCGCAGCATCCGCCCCGGATCCGCACGCCTGGCAGAGCCCGGGCGACCACAGTGAAGGAGCTGCTGCCCCCAGCTCCCGGCCAGTCCCCAGCAGGGACGGCGCGGTCCGGACATGCGCCCCGCGCGGGCATCTGAGTGAGCGCGGCTAGGCGGCCCCCGGGACCCGGGCGGCCTCTGGCGCAAGACAATCGGGATCCGAAGGCACCAGCCGAAGGCCGGACCCCCGCAAACGGGGCGCCTCCTCCCGCGGGCTCGGGTCCGACCCGGGGGCGACCGCAGGCGCGGGGCGTCCCGGGGCGGCTGGGGCGCGCGAGGGCGTCCCGGGGCCGCTCGGGGGGCGCTGCGGCCGTGGGGCGGGGGGCAGAGGCCGCGGACGAGCTCGGGGCCCCGCGCGGCTACGCGCACCCACCTCCTGTCAGAAAGGCCGGGTCCGGGACGCGGGGTGGCGGGGGGCGCTCATGCGCACCCACCTCCTGTCAGAAAGGCCGGGTCCGGGACGCGGGGTGGCGGGGGGCGCTCATGACGGCGACTCCGCTGGGCCGTCGCCGCTCCACTACTCGGCGGCCGCCGCTCGACCGCCGGTTCCGGGGAGGGGGCCGGGGCGGGAGCTACGAGGGGCGCGGCGAGGGCTCGAGTGGTTGTTACGGGTGACGAGGAGGGCGGGGCCGGGCGCCGAAAGGGACGCGCTTGCGCGGGCGCGGCCAGGGCGCTGAAGCGGGAGAGGGTGGCGGTTGCTAAGGAGGGGGAGGGGGTTGGCAACCGCCAGGGCCGAAGTGCGCAGGCGCAAACTCTGGACCGGGAGACGTGGGAGGAGCTCGGAAGTCGTCGGCCCTGACGCACCGCGAGGCTCACTCGCTGCCAGGTGGCTCCTCCCTATTTTGCGTCATGGGCGGGCGAAGGCCGGAGGCGGGTCTCCGAAAGTAGCTGGGAAGATGGTCTGAGAGCCCGGCATGTGTTAGTGCTGGTAAGCTGGGGCAAGTGTGTGAGAAGTCAGAGTAAGGTGACCCGGAGGTTTTGCTGCCTCCCGGGCCGGCGCCTCCTCTCCAGGCAGGCCTCTGGAGCTTCTCCCTGTGCTTCCTCATTTTTTTGTTGGCGGCTCAGAGGCAGCAGGCACGTGCCCACACCACATTCTCGCCGAGTAATGGAGATGAGGCAAACAGCAGGGCTGGGGAGGGGCAGGGTGGAACCCAGGAGCATCCTTGTCAGCACGTCCAGACGGCTTTTGAGATGAGAGTCTTCAGTGGCCTGCTACGTAGGTCTCGAGCTTGGGCAAGGGAGCAGCAGTCCCAGCTCCAATTTTAAAACAATGTCATACACAGGCATTTAGGAGTCTTTAAGGGGGGCTAATGACCGCAAAGGGACACTTGGCACGTCCACCCACACAGCAAAGCTGGTTTTACTAACATACAATTTCCGTCTATGTCACTGTTGTTCCGTTCACATTGGTCACTCAGAGGCTGAACATTTGAGGCTGTCATGGCACAGACCAGTTTTGAAACTGTTTGGGAATTTCCTTCAGGGCCTGTTTACCAGCCACACAAGCAAATCATTCATTACTTGATCACACCTTATTTTTCCACTCAAACCGTCATTTTCCATCTTGATCACCCACCTTACTCACTAGACTCAGTCTGAATGGCTTCTGCCTGTGTGCAGAAATCACAAAACTTTAAGGGATGCTTGTAAGAGACACTTCTGGTATGATGAGCCTCTGGAAGGAGTGAGTAAACAGCAGCATTTACTGAAATGGTCATGCCAAAAAAAAAAAAAAATACACCTGATCTGACAACCCTGTAGATGCAACCACCAATTTCCAAGAGATAAAGAAGAGAGGAGCTTGCTGAATGACACCATGGGAAATAATATAAAAAGTACCGATCATGGGGAAACAAAGCAAATATCTTCTCTCTCATTTTTCTTTTTTGAGACAGGTCTCACTGTGTAGTCTAGGCTGGCCTGGAACTCTGATCCTCCTGCCTCAGTGTCCCAAGTGCTGGGACTACAGGTGTGTGCTCCCAGGCCTGAACAAACATTCCTTATCAATTAAATCCAAAGGAAAAATGAGAAGGTCCAACCTATAGGTTAAAAGAGTTTGGAAAATTTATTGACCCGTACACTTATGATTTGTATTCTCTTTTTCTATGTAGATTATCCTTCAATTAAATTTAAAGAATAGCCAGGCGTGGTGGGGCACACCTGTAATCCCAGTTACTTTGGAGGCAGAGGCAGGAGGGTCACAAGTTCAAGACCAAAGGCAGTCTGCATAATTTAGCAAGACCCTGCCTCAAAAAAAAGTTCTTTTAATGGGCTGGGGGTGCATCTCAGTGGTACAGCACTTGCAGAGCGTGCAAGCACTAGGCCCTGTGTTCAACCCTCAGTACCGCAAAAAAAAGAAAAAAAAATTTTAAGAATAAACAGACTTGATTATAAACCAATTACAACATAGAGGCTTTATTTTCATCTTGATTTGAAAAAAATAAAATAGTAAAAAATTTAAACACTATTTGAGCATACAATGATATTAAGAGATTATTATTAGTTTTTGAGGTAGAATAATGGAATCATGTCTAACATGAAGCCTTGAGCTGGAGCTATAGTTCAGTGGTTGAGCACTTGGCTAGCTTGCATGAGATCCTGGGTTTGATGACCACCACCCCAAAACATAGAGAGAAAGAAGTCTTAAATTTTAAGGATACAGAGTGAAATATTTGGGGGTAAAATGATATGATGTCTTGGATTAGCTCCAAGATAATGCAGATGGAGAAAGAAAAATAAGGACATAGATAAAATGAGATCAATCCTACATTGGTAATTGTTCATTGTACTATTCTGTCCACTTTTGAGTATGTTTGAAATTGTCGATACTGAAAGGTTTTGAACAAAAAAGTTTTTCAGCACCAGGATGGCAAATCAAGATATAACTACTAAAGAGGTATTTGAAATTGTCTCAAGCAATAACAGTGTCATTTAGATACAAGAACAACTTGGGTGTGGTGCCATGTGCCTATAATTCTAGCCCTCAAGGGGCTGAGCCAGGAGAATTGAGAGTTGAGGCCAGCCTGGGCTACATAGCAATGCTTTTTCTCAACAAAAGAAAACAAACAATTGCATGAACAAATTGCTAAAGTGAACAATTTGAAGGAAATAACACTTGTGGGGATGTGTAAATTGGGAGAAGGACCTGGCAGCCCACTCCTAGAATAATCAGCCATCGAAAAGCCTATAAATATCTGTTGTATATAGAGTCATTAAGAGTTGGACCTGATCCACAGCCCCTAACAATAACAGATATACAAATTATGGTATGTTTGATTTTTTTTTTTTCTTTAGTAGTGCTGAGGATCAAACCCAGGGCCTCATGCATGATAAGCAGATACTCTACCACTTAGTTTAGGATTAGGGTTAGGGACCAATCCCTGGAGAAGGACATCATGTTTGGGAGAGTGGCAAGTTATCAAAAAAAAGGAAGGCCCTCGATGGATTGACACAGTGACTGCAACAATGGGCTTAAACATAAAAAAGATGGTGTGCATAACACAGTGTGGAGAAATCTTTCATTCTATTGTACATAGGGTTGCTGTGAGCCAGACCCAACTCGACAGCACTTAACAATGACAACAGCAGCTACCACTTAGCTATAAGCCCTGGACCATTTGCTTGTCTCTTGGGCAGGTATTCAAAATCTACAAGAAATTCTACAGCTCAGCATGGCCCCCAGTTAAATGAAAAGATTCAGTTCTTATGTTTTCATAGTTTTTTGCAGAGATCTTGTTATGTGTCAGCCACTGTACAAGGTATAAAGATGACCAAGGGAAAGGAGGGAAGTGGTCTGGGATCAGGCTTGGCTGCCAATGACCAAAAACCCACAGTAAAAGTGTCATAATGAGATAGAAGTTGAAATCTCTTACATGTGAATGAGGCCCAGGGCTGGTAAGGTACCTACCTCCATTGTTGTTGTTGTCAAGTACCCTCGAGTTAGGTCTGACTCACAGCAACCCTACATACAAAAGATGAAATACTCCCTGATACTGAGCTATGCCCAGCACTATATCAGTGCTTCTCTGCTATTCATAGGCTTTTCAATGACGGATTGATTTTTGGGAGTGGGTTGCTGGGTCCTTTTCCCAAGCCTACAGCACCTGGTTTTCCCAGATGGTCTCCCATCCAAGTACTAACCAGGCCTGATCCTGCTTAGCTTCCGAGATCTGGCAAGATCGGATGTCACAGTGGTCTGGCTGCAGGCACACCTACCTCCATAATCACTGCCAACAGCTGCTTCCCCAAAGATTGCTTGAGCAACTGAAGCCAAACCAAGCAAAGGTGAACTAAAGCAAAGGTGATTTTCAACTGCAGTAGGGAAGAGCACCGTCTAACCAGTTACACTGAAGATATTCTGTGGATCCAGGTGAATGTTCCTGGGTTTGGGGGTCTTGGCACAAGTGTTCAAGGTAGATCTCACTTCTAGGATCTTATAGGATTGGGCTAAGTTTGTGATGCAGTGATTTAAACCTGGTGAGCACAAGGACTTCAGTCTTGATTAGTAAACTATTATTTGATAATAGTTATTAATTTGATAATGAGCTTTTGGACCAGGAAAGCAATCTGTTATCCTGAGGAGGGGGTCATTTTCCAAGAGAAACACTCTTTTGTTGGAATGAATTCTTATCCATTCAATATTTCCTGAAGCAAACAGTGAAGCTAATTTTTGGTTTATGGTCAAATCTTCCCAAACGAGAATTGCCTGGATCAGGCTGCATGTCATGGTGCACGCCTGTCATCCCAGCAACTTGGGAGGCAGAGCCAGAAGGGATCGCAAGTTGGAGGCCAAAGGCAGCCTGTGTGACTTAGCAAGACCCTGACTCCTGAATACAATAAAAGTAAATAAGGGGTTTGGGGGTGCATCCTAGTAGTAGTGTGCTTGCAAAGTATGCATGAGACTCTAAGTTCAGCCCACCAGTATGGGGGGAGGGGAGAATTTCCTGGATCAAATAGTAAGGCATTGACAAAGGAGGCCCTAGATCCCAGTCCTGGTGGTTGGGCTGTGAGATACAAGTACCTCATTTCCCATCATCAGGGACATAGATCCTTTCTGTCTTGTTGCTTTGCCATTATCACAAGGCACCTTCTAACACTCAACTAGCTGGTAGGAGGAAAAAGTGAACATCAAACCTCCTTCCTGCCTTGAAAGATGCTTCCTTGGAGGCAGTGCACACGCACTGCCCATGCACATACACTGGCCCTTACTTCTCATTGGTCAGAACTTAATCACATGGGCACACCTACCTGCAAGGAAGGCTGAAAAGTGTAACCTGTGTGCCAAGCAGCTATGTGCCTAGCTAAGAATTATGAATTCTGTACCAAGAAAGAAGCAGGCGATGGACGCTGATGGCAACTAACAGTCTCATTTATCAAGGATACAATTTATTGCAATACCGTGTGACGGTCTGTTTAAAACTTTTCAGTATAAAAAGAGAAGGAAATATGTCATAGGGTAAATGTTATAAATGATAAATGGAGAAGTTGGCAAGGGAGCCCGGGCCTGGGGAGTTGAGGAAAGCCTCACAGAAGGAAGACAATGGAATGGGGATCCAGCCAAGGACAAAAGGAAGTTACAGGCGGGAGTAACGGTATCCGTGGGAGTGTGTGCGCATATCCACATGGAGACAGAGAAGACCGATAACAGGATCCTCAAGAGCTCCACTATTGAGCTGGGACGTGGACAAGAACCAGAGAAGATGCTAATAAGCAGTTAGAAAGTCCAAAGGAGATCAAGAGGGACTTGTGAGGGTCCCAGGTGAAAGGAAGAGCTTAATGTCCTGTGGAGTCAATAGAACCAAAGGCCAAAGACATCGAACAAAATCTGAAAAAAGAGAGTTCCTGGGCTTCGGCATCAGAGGACTGAGTGTCCTTACTGGACAGGAGTTTGTTAGGACTCAGGGCCAGAAGAAAGACCTCAGTGGGTTAAGGAGAGGAGGGACCCCAGGAAGGTAAGGGTGAAGACTCAAGTCAACATGATGGAACACAATCTTCTTACCAAAAAATAATAATAATAATAATAACCATAAGAATCGTTCATGGATGTCAAGTGTTCCAGTGGCACTATTTCTCCCTCTACTCCCCAGGCAAATAAGTCATGCATTGGCTGGAAGGGTGGCGTTAATATTTCACAAGTCCTTCCACCCCACCTATACATTAGACAGGGTAGTAAGCAGACAGGAGTGCAGGCTCGGTGGGTGAGCAGCCCTGCAGGGGAAACTGGGGGGACTGTGGTCTGTAATGGCGCCCCTCCTCTCATCCTCTCTCATTGCCATTACGAGAGTACACCCAAACACCTTGAGCAACCTCCTAGCTCAATGAGCGTTTTTACTGGTTAACTCCCCGCCTGCCTGTTGCCGCCTCTCACTTGGGGGATGGAAGCCTTGGTAGATGCTACATAGAGGCCCCATATGACAGGTGCCCCTGCATGGAGGTGGCAGATTCCCAAGTCCCAGCTTTCCCAGCCAAGCATTCATTGGGTGATTCAGCCAAGTCCCCCGTTAGGAGCCTGAGTCCAAGGTTTTCATTCCATTTGGTCACGTCTGGCCAACATGAGGATGCAGGATCCACAGTCCACTCGAACCTACACAGGCACCAACACCAGGGGACAGGAAGCTTTGTGGTCAGTGACATCTTCAGGAGTAGCCTGTGGTGGGCACACTGTTACTGGTTTTGAGGCGTCCCTTCTCCATTGCTCCTAGCACAATGTTAGGAGCTACGTCAAGGAAAGCAGAAGAAGTGGGTGGTACACAACGACTGGGAATAGAGATTAGGGGAGGCTTACTGCAGGAAAGACACCGGGGAGAAGGGACGGACGGTCTTAACTAAAATTTCAGCCTCCAGAGCCCAACCTCTTCACCGCCACAGCCAAAGAAGCAAGAGAGAAGCCTGAGCAGTCCCTTTGAATGGGGCTAAGAGTCAAGGTCCATTAGTTATCTGGGCTGTGTGAAGAGGCCCTGGGCACCCCCTCTTCCCCTCTGGTGTCCTTACATGCCCTGGCACTGGTGTTTCCACTGCGTCAGTCATAGGGCATGTCAGAGCCCACTTCTAGGAGAGACCACTTTTCCACTTTGTGGTAAAAGAGTTAAAGACAGCCTTGCAGGGCATGACAGAATCTCCTGACATGGGCTATCTGGCAAAGTTTCCAGCCTGGAAAAGTACTGAAAATGTAGGTTACCCTACAGGCACAATTTCCTAATTGAGCCCTGGCAGTAATCCAGTGGCCTCAAGCTAACACAATGCTCCATTCTCAAGCTGTGAAAACTTCAGGCCAAGAAGCCAGATGGCAAAAGTTACCATCCAGTCTCCCAGATTTCTGAAATATTTCATTTCAGTTTGGAGGGGCAAAACTCGCTCTAATTGTTTTCCCTAAGTCTTCCTCACACTGTTAGAAGATTCTCGTTCAAAAACACAAACTCACACACTTGCTCAAAACAACGTGGATACAGAAGGAAAGTTAAGCAAAGCCTGCCATTCAAGGTCTTCTATTAATCTTGTCCCTGCCTTTTGTCCAGAATGATTTTATTTTTTATCTCCACTCTGTTTATTTATTCATTCCTTTGTTAATTCAACAAACATGGAATCAGCATCTTAACTTATTCAGACCCTGTATTAAGTGCTAGTGTATAGAAAGACACACTATAAAAAAGCAGATTTTTCAGGCTGGCGATATATGTAGATCCGTGGTAGACCACAACACATGCAAGGCCCTAAATTTGATCCTCAGCACTGCCAAAATAAGATAAGGTCAGACTTTCCTTCAAGGGGCTCAGCCTAGGCTATAGGACAGAGGCTTAAACAATGAAAGCACAGCCTGTTCCCTTCTAGGGCAGCCTGTTGTTGCTCCTCCCTGCAGCCTTTTCCATTGTCTTTTCTCATAGGCCCGTGTACTTTGCACTTCCATCATGAGGCATGTTGCCTTAAATCAGATGAACAGGAAAAGAATTGGGTCTGTCTCTTCCATCAAATTGCTAGTTGCTTGCGTACTGAGACCATAACCACTCATTTTCTTCTACTTTTCTTTCCTCTTGAGGGGAGGAGGCTAGCCAGGCTGGCCTTGAATTTGAGATCCTCCTGACTCAGACTCTTGAGTGCTGGGATTATAGGTGTGCACCACCACACCTGGCTCATTGCTTTCCACTTTTGATAGGACCTCACATTTTCCAAAATCCTACTAAATGTTGGTTGGGTTGAAGTGAATGAGCTTTCAATTAGGCCTTTGAGTGCATCAAACACGTCTCCCATCACATGGCCTGAGTGGAAACATCCTTGGGCACGATGCTGTCACCCCCACACCTCATCTTTAGACAGCGCTTCCGTACCTGCTGTCACCAAGCAAGGACATAAAGCCTGAGGAAGTGGCTTGGCTTGGGCAGAGTGTTTCTGCAGTGGGAAGCACGGCATGATGAGATTTAGGACCACACAGGCCTTTTAGTTTCCAGCCGAGAGAAATGAAAATAGCCAACCCATTCTTCTTTTGGGTTTGTTTTACAAAATCCAGTCCTCATGTTGCCTGCTTTGATGCAGGCAGCTCTGTGGCACTTCCCTCCCCATGCCAGACTGGGATCTAGTTTGGGAGTCTAGCAACAAGGCCAGGCTGAGCTGTTGCTGCTCACACCTTTGGAGATCAGGCTGGATTTGTTGCTTCTGACCTCAGATCATGTGCCTGGCATGGAATTGGGGAGTGTTTTGTTCTGTTTTACATAAGATCACTATGAGTTGGACCTGACTTAATGGCACTTAACAACAACAGCAAGAGCAGCAGCAGCATTTGGCCTCAAGGAGAGAACAGAGCTCTGACAAGGGACAGACCAAAGCTAATAACCAAGGGGGTACTTAGTGACAAAAAACCTGCAGAGCATCCTAAATCCAACCAGCTCTAGCAGTTTTCCCAAGGCTAACTATGATGGCCACCTTCAGGCCTGTGGACATAGACTAGGCGGCACAGAGCACAGCCAAGGGGTATCAGAGGCCAGAGCTCCCCCTACATTTCAGGATGAAAGAGACAATCACTCAAGCCCCAAAGTCACCTGTTTGAGTTCAATACCTTATTTGAGATGCATCTCTCAGCCAGGCATCTTACAGGCCTCGCCCAGGGAGGCCAGGTATATGCAGGGTGACTTCTGGCCAAGAAGCCCACATCTGTTCATTCACACCTTGCCGAAAATTCCATCTCACATCCCTTCACACCCAGGCAGGGCCTGTGTGCCTCACTGAGCCATCTTAGTAACCCAAAACAGCTCTTAGGGTTTTTCTCCTGCAAAAAGCAAAAAAGATTTTAAAAAAAAAATTGGATGTTGGTGGAATCGAGTGTCGGAAAACATATCTCACTGGGTTGTTAAGCTCAGATAAGAAGATGTTGGGGAAAACACTTTGTAAACACCTCCCACAGCCAAGCATCCCACAGCTCAGCTCTGCCTCCAGAATGTTCTGTACACATAGATTATTATTATCGTCCTACCTACACTTCTAGTTGGTTACTAGCATCATCCTCTATATTTAGAGAAATCCTTTCTCCATCTTAAATTTCTCCCAAACAGAAAAACAGTATGAAAATTGCTCAAAAGACCAATAGCAAAACCTGGTTAAAAGGCCAGTCCTTGTTTGTCTGACTTTCGATGTAGACAGGCTGAATAAATACAGGAGTCTGTCTTCGTAAACCACATTCTATTATTATGAGCTGCTTGGACTCCAAGTCGTGAGTGGTACACAAAGTAGCAGCCATCTTGCTTTGCTGAGCCTGAGTCGCTGACCCCTCCAAGGTCAGAAAGCTCATTCACCTTTAAAATGCTAAGGCGTGCATGTGTAAGTCATTCTAAAGGTCCTGTGCCTCAAGGCTCTGCCTCCCACAGTGACCTCTGGTCAGGTGCTACTCCCATGCTAACATGTGACCTCCAATTTCCTGCAGGACATGAGCAGGGGGCTCCAACATGCCCCAGAAATGTATAACCACATTGACGCAAAACCAAGAGCCTGCGTGACCTTCCTCCTGCCCCCAGAATGCAGGGACCTGCTCTGAACTTTCCACAGCAGGGAACCGAGGACTCAGGAAGCACTCACCGTGGGTGCCCTGGTTTCCTGCAGCTGCTGTAACAAGTGATCATAAACTGGGTGGCTTAAAGCAACAGAAATACAGTATATGGTCTCATAGGGTGATAGCAGAGTCAGCTGTCACCCGAGGCTTTGTGGGAAGAGAAACCTTATCTAGCATCTGGTGGCCCTAGGCATTCCTTGACTTGTGGTCACATCACTCCAGGCTACTCTTCTGTCGTCTCCCCTGTGTGGCTGCTCTCTCTCTCATTTCAGATAAGGCCACCGGCCATTGGACTCAGGGCCCATTCTAAATCTACAATGATCTTACCCCAGGACCCTTGACTTACAGCTACAAAGATGCTCTTTCCAAATAAGGACACCTTCCAGGTATGGGGTTAAGAGTTGACACAACTTCCCCAAGGCCACATCCAACCCTCTCCAGCATCCAGCTGCTGGTAAACAAAGTCCTGCTGGAAAGAGCTGAGCCCCAGCTGCCTCCCCTTCCACTGGCACAACCTTTTCAAGCACGAGCCAGTGAAGATAGGCCCGTGCCCTAGGGACAGCCCCCAGCACCCTGTGCCCACCTCTGCCTGACCCACCCATCACTGTTGTTTGCAAAGCAGTGAAGCCAGAAGAAAGGCCGGGGTGGTCTGCCGACTCTCTGTAGACCTCCAGCTGGGAAGGTGCCGAGAACAAGGACACCATTGTCCTGGAACTGAAGATGAGCCATGTTCAAAGATCCACGTGCACCTGGAGAGGAGTTTGATTCGACTCACAGCATATGCTTGGGCACACAGAAGGCTCCACTGGGCGCCAGGTTCTCAACAGTTTAGGGGCACATCCAAGTACACCCTATAATGCAGGCAACCTGACCCCATGCCACACCCAGTGACACCAAGGCACCAGGAACTCTAGTAGTTTAATCCCTGTAAATAGTTTGGAACTTCAGGGCTGGAGATTTAGCTCAGTGGTAGAGCGCTTGCCTAGCAGGTGCAAAGCCCAGGGTTCAATCCCCAGTACCAAAAACAAAAACAAAAACAAGCAAAAAAACGAGATAGTTTGGAACTTCGGATCCAGTGGACGATTCCACTCCCCCATATGATATCTGAATGCAGCATCTTGTTTAATTTAGTTACAGAGTGAAAGCAGCTCCCTACAAGAACAAAAGTAGCTCCCTGTGCACCAAAGGCACCAGGCTCTTGAGCTGATCTTCCTAACAGCCCACTTCCTAGATGGGGACAGCAAGGTACAGGAGGATCTGCATCTACCACTCTGGCTCCAGCACACCTGGGGGTGCTTCTAGTGCATCCACTTCTTCCTCTTCCCAGTTCACCCACTCCAGGATCTACACATCCATGTATTGGGGTGCAAAGCCCACCCCCATCAGTACAGAAGGCTTGTGGCACAACCAGGTGGCTTCCAGCTCCAGCAGGCCTGGAGTGAAATACAGATGAAATACAGTGAAATACATCTTGACAGATGTCGGTACCTGTGTATCCTTGCACACTGTGGTGAGCAGGGATGGAAGACTATATTTGGCCTTAAAATATTTCCACATGGTCTGCATGTAGTGGGTAAATAGGCCTGACTCATAAATTCCTTAAATAGCAAGTGGCAGTAACCTGTATGACTCCTGAATGTTCCATTTACTCCCATCTGCTTATTGTTTTGAGATTCCTATCATGGCTCCCAAGTGCCCAGCACATGATACAACATGGGGAAGAAGAAGGAAAACAAAAACAAAAACAAAAACACCCTTCGACCTTGGAATCTGAGGGTGAAGTTCAAGTTGTAAAACGATGAAGGAAATTAAATGTGCCCTGAACTTGCTGGAAACAATAAGTTTCTTCTCTTTCTTCTTTCTTTTTCTTCTTTACTTCTGTTTCTTATTCTTTTACTTTCTTTAAATTCACTTATTCTTATGTCCTAGCAGCAAAGGTTGCTAAGTCAGTTTGGATCTCATTAAAAAGCAAAGCCTATTCTGATGGAAGACATTGAATCCACCATCTTCATTTCTGCCTGCCCCCCCCCCCCACGTTAAACAGTTAAACAACCATATAACAAACTGAAAGGGATGAATGATTTCTGTGGCAGCCAGCTTCAGTCTGTTGAAAGGACACTGAGAAAGTCTATGGCCTTGGGAAAACCTGAGCTACCTCCAGCGGCTTTATTTATCCCAGCCTCAGACTTGTGATGCTGGCTCTGAGTCAACCTTCAAGACCATTTCACTTATGTTGGCAGATCCTTTCACCATTGAAGAAGTCTGCATTGAACCATGTCTGCTAACAGCTTAGCACTATATCAAGCTGGGCTTGGAGGTGCAAAGCTGTAACCTGAGCACTGGGGAAGCTGAGGCAGGAGGATCTTGAGGTGGGAGTGATCTTTAGCTACATAGTGAGTTTCTGGCCAGCCTGGACTACCCAGCAAGACCCTGTTTCAAAACAAAACAAAAACAAAACAAACAAGTAAACAAAAACTTACTATGTTTTCACAGCTCCAGACAAAATGTAAGTTTGAGACACCACAGTTAAGAAGGGCACGTTAGCCTCCACAGGGAGCTCTGCCAACTCTCTGCTTCCTGGGTCCTGTGTGAATGATCCCAGAGAAATGTGGGCCCCAGTACTGCAGGGACCTCTTTGGTTCCTGATGTTCCCAGAGACAGAACAAGCAGAAACAGGACAAGTGTTTTGTCCATATTTAGGCTGTGGTTCTTATCCACAAAGACCAGAGGGTTTCATAAGTGCAAGAATCCGCCAGCCCTGCTCTTGCTAAAGTCCTCGGCGGCGGTTCTGGCCACAGCAACAGCAAGCTTTAAAATTTCTTAGAACTAATGCATTCTTTTGTTGTTGTTGTTGTTGTTGTTGTTGTTAGGTGCTGTCGAGTCGGTATCCGACTCATAGCGACCCTCATAGGGTTTTCAATGGCTGAGTGCTTCGGGATTGCCTTGGGAGTGGATTGCCAGGCCCTTCTCCCATTTTTGCAGTGCTGGGAATTGAACTCAGGGCCTCACAGACTGCAGTGCAACGCTCTACCCACTGAGCTAAATCCCAGCCCAATGCATTCTTTTAAAGTTGTAAAATAAAATATGCCACAGCAGACACACAGACTGCCACACAGCACCCATCTCTCCACATCTCCTTCCCAGGGCCACAACTTTGGTCAGGCATCTACCCTCCTCCCCATGTGAGACTACAGCAGGGAGGCCAGAGTCCGAGGCCCCTCCCTCCCAGGGCTGATTTCAGAATGAGCAGGCACGTGACCACATGCGGGGGCTCTGGAATGGCTCTCAGATGCCTTAAAAGGAGGCATTACACTTGACGTGGCGGGGCATGTCTGTACTCGCAGGACTTGGGAGGATGAAGCAGGAGGATGGAAATTCCAGGCCAGCCTGGACTACATAATGAGACTCTGTCTCCCCAAAAAAGGAGACACCAAAAGAAGACCCACTGTGATGCCTGGGTGCCGTTGTGCCCACGCTGACTCCCTGGCTATGCCTGCGAGAGGAGCTGAGGCCACGGAGAGGAGGCGTGGAGGAACAAAGGGCCCTCAGTGATGTTGCTGCTCGCCACGCCTAGGGGCCCCCTTCTTCCCTAGACTTCCAGTCCTGTGAACCCCTCAGTGTCCTCATCATGCAACTGCAGTCCAGACAGGGTTTTCTGTTTCCTGTAGCCAGAAGCAACATGTATACACAGTCATTTTAGAACTAAGTTTTCATAACCACAATGTATGTTTTCTTGCTTTTCCATCCCTCCTAAGAAAGGCCAGTGTGGTCGCCCTAATGTGATACATGAGCACAGAAGCAATATGCCCACTTTTTGTTAAAAAAAAATTCAAATAGCCTGATTTTTGAATCCCAGAGTCCATAGTTCATGTCATCCCATCTCCTTAGTGATGGACTCTGTTTGCAGTTCATCATCTGTCCTGGGAAGTCTCCCCACATGTGTCAATATTTCCCAGTGTATGGGCTGGTCCTGCCTAGTGAAAGTCTTAAACTTTCATGACCGCAGCAGTAACCCGGGGTGCTCCTCAGACTGGCTGGATGGTCAGGCTCTGAGGGTGGGGAGCAAAGAGGAGTGGTGGGCCTGGGGATGCTGTCTCTGCTCCTTTCTGCAGGCAGGGTGGGCCTGGGCAGAGTAATGAGTAGGGAGAACCTAGGGTTTGAGCACCAAGGATCTGCGTTTTATTCCCTGGACCACCCTTAAAGGATGTGTGGCCTTGGGCAGGCCCCTGATCATTCGGAGCCTATTTCCATCTATAAAATGGGCATAATGATGCCAAATAGAGTTGTCACAGAGTTAGAGAGAACAACCTCAACAAATGGGGGCCACTGTTCAAAAATATTTGCCAACTTCCCTTACCTCTTTCTGGACTCTCCCACAACTTCCTGATGCCTCTTTCCCTGCCCCCTGTGGCCCTCGCTCTGTCTGTTTCAGCTAGGGGGTCCTTAGTTGCAGACAACAGAATCTACCCAGATAACTCAGGGTGAGAGGGTTGTGAAGGGGCTCAGAGCTCTCAGAATTGTGAGAAGGGTGGAGGCACAGGTGCCAGGCAGGCTCCAGGGACAACCACTTGGCCACCTCACCCTGAAGACCTGGCTTACCAAGGCAGGATGGTGCTGCCTTGGCTCTACTCCAGTGCCACAGTCTGTGCTAACAACACAGGCACGCTGCTCCCTGCCTCCTCTGCACACAACCAGTGCTGATACAAAGTCTCCTGTAGGAACAGGTAATCAGTGACTCTAAGTTACACATCTCAACAACCCCTGCAGCTATCATATTGCTACTCAGCAAGGCAGTGCTTATGATGAGAGGGGGCAGCAGGGCATAGGGGTAAATGCCTGTAACCTTAGCTACTCGGGAGCCTCAGGCAAGGGGATGGCAGGTTCAAGATTTGCCTGGGCTGCATAGTGGGTTCAAGGCCGGCCTGGGCAACTTAGTGAGACCTTGTCTCAAAATAAAAATAAAAAAGAGCTGGGGGTGTAGCTCAGTGGTGGAATGCTTGCCTAACATATGCAAGGCTCTGGGTTTGATCACTAGGACTGAAAAAAAGCAGTGTAGAGAAGACTCAAGAACTCAGGGGTAGAGGGCTAGAAGCTAGGGATGTAGCTCAATGGCAGAATACTTGCCTAGTGTGTGAGAGGCTCTGGATTTGATGCCTGGCAAAGCAAAAAAGGAAAGAAAGGAAAGAAAGAAAGAGGAAGGGAGGGAGGACGGGAGGAAGGGAGGGAGGAAGGGAGAGAGAGAAAAAGGAAAGAAAAGGAAAGAGGTAGGAAGGTAGGAAGGAAGGAAGGATGGAAGGATGAAAGGGGGAGAAGAAGGCTCTGGGCAGCCTAAGATGTTGGGTGCATCCCCAACTTGGGAGTAAAACATGCCTGGATGTAATATGGTTGTGTATCTCTGTTATCATCTGTCACACATTACATTGGGATAGGCCCCACCTAAATCCCCAGCTAAGCTCAGACAGGGGCAGCAAAGCAGGGCGATTAAATGGTCCATTCCTAGGAAGTTTGTCTCATGGGCCTTTCGTGTTTCACATTTTAAGAAGACCTTGCCAAATCTAATCTCAATTGATGACCTCCCAGGCAGTGTTAACTAATAAACTGATATCATTTTCAGTGCGGCAAAGGACATTTGCAGCCAAGACAAATCCAGGCAGAGAGTCAGTCCAAGGTCAGATTCCTGAAGTTGCTCCTGATGTTCTAAGCACCTGCCTTTTCCCTGGTGTGGGATTAGATCGTACCCGTAAAGCCTCTAATTTTTCTAATCAATAGTCACGGCCTTTGCTAAGTGTTAGTAGGACCTGTAGGTGGAAAGCACAGGTTGGTTTGTGTAACCCACAGATGATGTACCAGAGAGAAGCATGAACTGCTAACGCATAAGGGCCTGTGACACAAGCCAGGTGGTGGCCTTTTTCTTATGGGTGAAGACATCAATTACCTGCAATTATGCTGTAGATGGTATTTTGCATTCACTCAATGTAAATTATCTCATCAAATACATACTCTTTCATCCTGGGGGTGGATAAAAATGTAATGTTGCTTCTTATCCTGCTGGACAACTTGCAGCCTCAAACACATCTGCTGTCACCCAGGATGTCCACTCCCTCATGCTCTCCTCCCAGCTCACTTTCTTGTGTCATTTAATGCTGATGAAAACCATGTCTTATTTGAGACTCAGTGTCTCACGGATTATTTTCCCTGGGGAGATAGAAAAAGAATGTCCTTTCACCCCCAGAACCAAGAGAACACACACCAAAGGCAGGAGAGTGTTACATCAGACTTGGTGAACAGTGAAAACTTATGGCTTTGCTCACAGGGGCTTGAGGGACTCACAGGAGGAATACCTCCCTCCGAGGAGTTGCCACCAAGGAGTCCCACCTCCAGGCAATTCTTTCTCTCTCATATAACTTAGCATCACAAAGATGATTGGGGGTCTCATGAGGGCCTTTTGACCTGCCTCCCTGTCCATCATAGAGGGAATATTAATAGTCCCATCACTTTCACTGTAGACCTTAGCTCTCTGCTCTGTAGTTTTGCTATTTCATTGCCTTGTCTACAAGCCGAGGTCCCTGAGGTCACCACAGATGCTCTATATCAAGACGGAGGATTATTATGTCCATCACAGAGGAACCAGTTATTCTACACTCATCGTCCCCTTGTCTGAAAGCTGCAGGTTTTCTTTGCAGCCATCCCCTGTGGCCCCATGGACAGGTGGCCCTAGGATATTCTTTCCTGCTTCGCAACAGGCAGAAGTGTGTTTTTCTGGATGTTGAGCTAGCTTTGGGGACACGGCTTGGAAAGTCAGCAGGGCTGCCTTCCTCTTGCTGACGATGGTGGGATGGTAACTAGCAGGGACTAGTTATTTCTTTCCCATTTTAAGCCCCCTAGGATTAGCATGCCAGTCAAAGCCTGCGCTCCCTGCATAATAAGATAGACACGCTACATGAGCACTCAGTGGGAACGGCAGCTAAATATAGATGGCAGCTTCTAGGTGCACTGCTTGCTTGCGAGTCTGCATGCACATTAGCACAATGACAGGAAGGAGGTACAATTATAATCTTAACTTAGGGAAGCTTGCTCCTCTTTATGTTAAGCAGCCTTCCTGGACCAGCAGCTGGAAAAGCTCAGTACTTTTGGTACCTTTGGACTTGGTGGCACCTGGGAGTATATTACATAACAGAAAAGTGTCCATTGTCACAGAGAATGCGTGCAGCTCAGAGGACAGTCCTACACTGGGTGGAGGTTAGAAGCCTGATTAATGAGTCACATTCCTTCCCTTCTCCATCCCTTATAATTAGGGTGACATACAGCCCAGGTGGCCTGAGACAATCTCGGTTTATGCCTATTGACTAAAGGCAATTATTAATAATGCCCCTTTTCTCTTTCAGAAGGGGCTTGGTTGCATATGAATTTTAAAATGCCTTATTTATAATCCTCAAGGAGGAGGATAGAAAAAGCCCAGGAGCTGGAGATCCCCTTGAGAGTCAGCCTATGTAAGAGGGCTTTAGGACAAAGGAGGAATAGGGGAGGGCAGCCTTTCCCCACCTCTGCCATGACAACCCTTAATGGCTCTGGGTGCCATATGCCCCCACTCCCTGGAGTGCTGGTGTGACCATCATAAGCCAGGGGAAACTGTCAGCCTGTTCAGCAATCCCAGATCGGAAAAACCACATTATTCCTGCCACCCAGTTGGTCCTGAAGCTGACTAAGCTGAAAGGTAGCCTTGCCACTGGCCTCCACATCTGTGCCTTTTTGTCCTCGATTCAAGGGAACTTCAGGGCCAGCCTTATGCAAGAAGACTGGCCATCTGGCAGTCTTGTTTTTAGGATTTTATCATGCTGAGTCCTACCAAGACCCATTGTGAAAGACCAAATCATTCTGCCTTTCTACACAGATTTGCCCCTAGTGGGTGGGAAGGAAGAGAGCAGGACTGGGCAATAGTTTAGGGAGGTCATGGAGACCTAGAAGCTCCCAAACCAAACCTTCCCCCCAATTCCACTGTAATGAAAGACTTTTTAATGCCTTAGCCCTACCGGATGTTTCTTTCTGCAGGAAATGGCCAGGGTCAATAGGGGGCTAGGTTTTCTGAGTAATTCGTTGGTGTCAGGCCAACTCCACGGAGAACTTCTCATCTCAGGCTTGATCTGTGAAGTCACTCCATAATTCATCAGCTCTGCCTAAAAGCTGTGGAGCACATCGTTCACCATTGTTGTCGTTGTTGTTGTTGTTAGGTGCCGTCAAGTCGGTATTCGACTCATAGCGACCCTCTGTACAACAGGGGAAACACTATTGTCAGTGCTTCTCTGCTGTTCATAGGGTTTTCAATGGCAGATTGATTTTTGGGAGGGGGTTGCCAGGTCCTTCTCCCAAGCCTACAGCTTCTGGTGTTCCTAGGCGGTCTCCCATCCAGGTACTAACCAGGCCCGACCCTGCTTAGCTTCTGAGATCTGACGGGATCAGATTCCACAGGGCTACGGCTGCAGGCTCGATCACCATTAGGCTGTCCAAATATTCCTTCAGCCTGTGCGGAAGCTTATTAGGGCTTTAAAAAATACCAATTTCTGGCGAAGAAGTTACTCAGGTCTCTGCATGCCTCTGAAAGTGCCTCCACAGCAAATGACTGGGGGAGGCTTTACTGCAAGTGCAGGGAAGAGCGGAAATTGCTGATGGATCCACCCAACTGGCACCAGAGACTACTGGTTACGGCAAATGAAAAGGATGCTTCAGATTTAACTTCGTAAAGACAAGGTACTGGGCTGGGTGTGGTGGCAAATCCACCCTGTAATCTCAGCACTGGGCAGGCTGAGGTAGGAGGAATGAGAGTTCCTGGCCAGCCTGGGGCTATACAGGGAGTTCAAGGCCAGCCTGAGCTATGTAGGAAGACCCTGTCTCAAAAAAACCAAGGGCTGGGAATGTAGCTCAGTAGTAGACACATTGCCTAGCCTGAGCAAAGCCCCGGGTTCAACCCTCAGTGCATGCCACACACACGCGCACACACACACACAGAGAATGATGTGGTGTTGCCTTGGAATCACAGCCCTAAACTCCTCCCACCCACAGCCCACCCCCCACTCACATCTTCAGCAATCAATGAGGCTGGGTGGTAAGGCTGGGTGGCACAGTACCAAGTACCCTGCTAGGCAGGTCCTGGGAGAAATGGAGGTGGTTGCAGGAAAGCCCATGAAATTCCAACACTGTTCAAACATGCTAAGACTAATTTAAAAAAACAAAACAACAACAACAACAACAAAACAAAACAAAACAAAAAAAAAAAAAACAGTCCCTTCACTGGGTGTGCCTGGGCACTAGAGTGCTGGCCTAGCAGGAACTCTATCCTAGGTTCCATCCCTAGTGCACAAAAAACTGTGGGAAAAAAAGTCATGTCAAATTCTATATCAAAAGCCCTGAGTTTTTATCAGGTGGATTTCTGGGTTAGTTGTCAAATTTGCAAAGCACAAGTGACAACAAAAATGAAAACGTGAGACCTTGGTTGTATCCCACCCCAAGAGCACGTGCTGCAGCCAGCTCAGTGGGGAACCAGCTGCCCCTCCCTCCATCCTTCCAACTCTGCCCTCTGGACCCTACCCCATCCTTCACGGTTCACCTCCTCTGAGTCCCTCAGATCCACAGCTGGGATTAATTCCTGCTTCCTCTGGGACTGGGCCTGGTTTTGGCTCCTGCACTGTTCCACTATTACAGCTTTCAGAATGTTCTGCTTTCTTGAGGCTTCCTCAGGCCTGATAAAACACAGATTTCCTACAACAGCAAGAGCCCCAAATGCAGCCTGGTACTGTGGTCCACGCTGGGATTAGAGAATCCCAGCAACCCAGTGGCTGAGGCAGGAGGATTGTGAGTTCCATTCGACTGACTGGCAGCTTGTGTAACTTAGCAAGACTGTCTCAAAAATAAAAAAATTAGCAGCACAGGAGGCAGAGGCAGGAGGATCACAAGTTCGAGACCAGTGGCAGTCTACGTAACTTAATGAGACCTTGTCTCAAAAAAGTAAAAAAAAAGTCTGGGTGTGCAGCTCAGCGGTCCAGCACTTGCAAAGCATGCAAGCGCAGGGCCCTGGGTTCAATCTCCAGTACCAAAAAAAAAAAAAAAAATTAAAATTAAAATTAAGAAATCTAAAATGGGCTTGGGAGGCAGCTCAGTGGTAGAGCACTTGCAAAGTATGTATGAGACCCTGGCTTCAACTTCCAAATACCACAAAAAAGAAGAAGGAGGAGGAGGAAGGAGGAGAAGGACGAGGACGAGGAGGAAAAGAAGAAGAAGAAGAAGAAGAAGAAGAAGAAGAAGAAGAAGAAGAGGAAGAAAGTAGTCCCTAAATGTTTTGATTGATGTAATTTTTAATTTAATTTTACTTATATTTGTTTATATTTTTGCTGGGCTGGGAATGGGATGCAGGGACTTGAGCATGCTAGGCCAGCACTCTGAGCTACACCAGGAGCCCTGATGAGAATTTTTGTAGGCTTTAACCATAGGAGCGTTAGACGTCTTCATTTCTTCCATTTTCTTCACCATACAATGAGCTGACTTCAGAACGAGCCCTGACAAGGAGTATTGTGAGCATAAGTATTCCTGCTTCATCCTGCCAAGGACTCTAAGGGACTTGGAAAGCGTCTCCCACGACCTCTCTCAGGGCTGATTGTGTTCCCTTCCATTTAGGAAATACTGACTTGTTTCCTGTGTTTTGAAAATAACCGAACACATTGCTTTGGCTTCACCAACAACCAGGGGCTCCACAGCTGAAAATGTCCCTTTTCCTAGAGGTGGGCAGCATCAGCAAGGGTTGGTGGCCACCTGGAAGGAAGGCCTGAGAACTCCTCCACACCTCTCACAAGGCTGAGAATGAGGGTCTGATCCCCAAAAGGGTCCAAAGCAAGTGGAGTCATTGATGAAAATGCTCTTGCCCAAATATAGCTGCTCAAGGGAAGCGCAAAGGGCCCTGAGCTTTAACCAGAACTTATAGCAGCAGGTAGGGGATGGGGTTTAGCTCAGCTGGTAGGGTGCTGCTCTGCACTCTCTGAGGCCCTGGGTTCCATCCTCAGCACGCAAAAATGGGAGGACGTGGCAATCCACTCCTGAAGCAATCAGCCATTGAAAACCTTATGAGGGTCGCTATGAGTCAGACCTGTCTTGAAGGCTTCTAACAACAACAACACAGCTGCAGATACACTGAGTGATGTTTGCAGAGGAAAACCCTACATCTACGCTTGCCTGTTATTTGCAAGTGGTGGATGGTCAGACATAAGGAGTGGGAAGTTTTCTGGAATGAGTGATTGAAATGAATGACTAAAGGCAGGACAAAAAAGCGGCTCTGCAACCAGGAAGTGAGAAGAGACCCACATGCCTGCTGCTTCACTGCTGTGAGCCTGGGGAAAACACTATCAGGACTGAAGGGTCTCCTGGAAGCAGCCAAATAACATACAGGTGGCCGTGTGAAAAGTATTGTGAAAAAGCTCTTGTCCTTTGCTGATGGTGTTCATTTCTTCCTTTGGCAGCCAGAATCTCCTGGGACCTGGAGGCAGGTACCTTGGGAGTATTTTAGGACTTGGAATAGGATGAGAGGTTGTGCTAGTAGCAGAGGCAGGAGGAACTCGGCATGAGGTGGAAATACTAATTACTGGATCATGGTTGATGCCCCAGCCTATCAGGATGCAGAAGGCTTGAGGACCATCACACCTGACTTGAACTAATTGTCCCAAAGACAGTGCTAACCTCAGCTGCAGGAGTGTTCAGGGCAGGTTATAGGAAGATGCACGCAACTTGCCTGGTTCTTCTTCCTCTTCCTCTTCTCCCTCTCCCTCTCGCTCTTGCTCTCCCCCCTCCCCTTCCTCTTTTCCCCTTCTTCCTCTTCCTCCTCCCCCTCCTCCTCCTTTTCCTCCTCCTCCTCCTCCTCCTCCTCCTCCTTCTTCTTCCCTTTTTTGCTGTTCGAGTGAGCTGAGCCCAGGACCTCACACATACTTTTGCAAGTGCTCTGCCATTGAGCTGCACCTCCAACCCATTTTTTAATTTTTTTATCTTAAGACTGGGTCTCACTAAATTACACAAGCTGGCTTTGGCCTTGAGCCTGCGATCCTCCTGCTTCTGCTTCCCTAGTCGCTGGGATTACAGGTGTGAGCCACTGCACCCAGCTTCTCTTTGTTTTTTTGAGGCAAAGTCTTACTATGTAACCCAGGGTGATCTTGAATTCTCAATCCTCCTGCTTCAGCTTCCTGAGTGCAGAGATTACAGACTTGTGCTGCCATGCCCTTCCTAACCTGTTTTTGATTCAGTCTGCTGCTGCATGGGTGGCTTCAGGTGCATTCAGACTGTATCCCAGAAAGAGCCCAAGAAGGGAGAACAGGCTGGGAAGGTGAAGCCGTGAGGTTCTCCTGTGCTGTGGGCAGAGGTGGCACTGACCTCCCAGAGACGCAGTGCAAAAGGACTGGTGTGAGGGGAATTTAAGATTTTACTGGCAAATTACCAGTACTCCAATACAGCACCAAAAGAAAAAAAAAGCAGTGTACAGCTAGATTATCACAGAGAATACTCCAGTGTGACCACAATCCAATCAGGAACTGGAATGGGGCCCTGGACTTGCCCTCCAGAGACCCACTTGTGCTATTCTTGGTGACACTTCCCCAAGGGAACCTTCCTTTGACTTTTTTTTGTTGTTGGTGGTGGCAGTGCTGTGGATGGAACCCAGGCACTCTACCACTGAGCTACACCCCCGGCCCCTTTACTGTGATTTCTAACATGAGAGCCCACTCTGCCCGAAACTAGTTTCTTGTTCTTGAACTTTGTAAATGTAATCATGTGATATGGCCACAATATGGCTTGCCTTGCATAATTCACATATTTTGTGTATTTCTGCACACGTGTACACCCGATTAACTGCCCTGTCGATGTAAGGAGCATGCCTCCAAAGCTCCCTCTCCCTTCTCCCAACCCATAACCCTCTCCCCCAAGTAACCATTTTTCTCACCTCTATTGCCATGAATTGCTTTTGCCTGATTTTGGACTTTTATAAATGGAATCATACAGTGTGCCGAAGCCTGTTTTTTTCCTCACTCATCCAAACCTAAGTAGCTTTCCACTGCATAATTGAAGTAATTGATTATCTGTGGGTGCTTCCAATTTTTGGCTGTTTTGGGACTTAAATACCCAAGTTGTGTCAGGCTTCTTTTACTCTCAGCAGTGGGGCTGCCAGTGGGAAAAATCCACCCCGCAGCCTGCTGGCTGGCTTCTCGGGACAGACCTCATTCCCTGAGCCACGTGCATACCTGGTCACTGGGTGACCAAGGCTCTCTGAAGAGGGCTTGAGGTCTGATCCTCAGAAGCAGTTGCTTTCCTGATGGCCACCCGCTCTGCCCGAAACTTGGCAACTGAAAATGTGTTTCCCCACCAGGCTCGGTTGGCTGGTCTAATAGATTACTCTGGGGAAAAGTCACCGAGCAGGACTCCGAGTTCCTTGGAAGACAAAGAATGCTTCTCAATGAGGACCAAATAAACAAATGCACGCCTGTATTCTGGGCAACATGACAAAGTGACAAGATGGGCATCTGGTTCCACTAGTGTGGTGTTTGCACAGAAAGGACGGAACTAAGAAGCCCCAGAGACTGGCAAATTCCAAGGAAACCGTCTGTGAGTCCACACGTCATGAGTTATGACATTACTTCCCAAAAGCGAACACACCAAGATGCCAACTTCTCCTTTTCCCATCCCCTCCCAGTTTCAGACAGGGCACAATCTCCTCCATCCCCTTCTTCGGTCCATCTGGGGAAGCTGCCCTTGTACTCAGGCAGCTCGGTGACTCCTGGCCATGTGGTTTCATGTGTTATCCCATGAAAAACAACCAAAGAGCTGGTCAATCTTAGAGTCACCAGGAAACAGAAAAAGAGACGGTGTATGGTCTATAAGACATTTTGTTATACAGAATCCAACACTGGATAAGTGGCCAGAACCAGGGAGAACCTTCAAGGTATCTTTCCCATGGCCGTGCTACGAATTATAGAATTTTCTGGAGTGAAGCTAGTTTGGCCTTTCCCAGATACTACTTGATCCACCTCCAAGAGAAGTATCAGTGAATTTGATGGCCCAGTACCCAGTAGGACCCTGCATATGGCTTCCCTATGGCCATGCCTCCCTCTTTTTCTCTCTTTAACGAGACAGGGGCTCACTGTGTAGCCCAGGATGGCCTGGAGCTTGTGACCCTCCTGCATCAGCTTCCTGAGTGCTGGGATTACAGGCATGCACCATCATGTCTGACTTAAGATATTAGTATTTTATGCATTCAGTTAATATAGCAACCAACAATCTACTAATTGTAATGAGGCTGAAGGAGTCTTTCTTTTCTCTTTCTTCCTTTCTTCTTCTCTTTCTTTCTTTCTTTTTTCCACTTTCCCTCCCTTCCCTCCTTCCTCCCTCCCTTTCTTTCTTTTTCTTTTCTTTTCTTTTCCTTCCTTCCTCCCTCCCTTCCTTCCTTCCTTCTTCTTTTTTTACAATGCTGGGGATTGAACATGGGTCTCATGTAGACCAAACCAGGCATAAAAAATACAAAGCTAGGGCCGGGCGTGGTGGTGCACGCCTGTAATCCCAGCGGTTTGGGAGTCGGAGGCAGGAGGATCGCAAGTTCGAGACCAGAGGCAATCTGTGTAACTTGGTGAGACCCTGTCTCAAAAAGTTAAAAAGTGGGCTGAGGGTGCAGCTCAGTGGTCCAGCACTTGCAGAGCATGCAGGTGCAAGGCCCTGGGTTCAACCTCCAGTACCGCAAAAAAAAAAAAAAAAAAAAAAAAAAAAAAAAAAAAGCTACACAAAGTTCAGATAAAATATCTTTGGATGGTTCATTCTTATTTAGGGAAAGCAGTCAAAAAGTCAGATTGAATAGCCTTTATTATTGAGCCATCACAATCTTTTACTTGGTTTTTTTTAATTGTCGTTCTTTTTTATTTTTTTATTTTTTTATTTATATATATTTTTTGGGACAAGGTCTTACTCTGCAGCCCAGGCTGCCCTTGAACTCTCAATCCTTCTGCCTTGGTCTCCCAAGTGCTGGGATTACAGGTGTGCACCACCATGCCTGGCTAACCACCACAGTTTCAGCAGGACTGAGCTGAACAATCATTGAGATTATGAAATAGCATGTGTCTATACCATAACCTTCACCCTCTGTTCATTGTACCCACTGTGGGAAGAACCCAAGAGCACTCGGGTAAAGCCACCTCCCACCTGCCCAGAGGAGCCACACTAGCCCCATCTCCTGTGGGGAGGGCCTCTTACCTGCCAGGCTCGGGTTGTGATGACCTGCTCTCACACAGAAACCCAGGACCCCTGGGGAGAGCAGGGGAAGGGCTCAGCCAGTGCTGCCCTGTTCATCAGCAAAAGATTTCTTGAACGTATTTAATTGCCACTACATGCTTACTACATAGGCTGGAAGAAAACTGTTGAGTAGGGAAAATGAGTCAGTATGTGTGCATCTGGTGTGTGTATGTGGTAGAGGCAACTGCAATGACATAAATGTCAACCCTGAATTGTCACATTCAGAGAATACAGCCAGTGGATGAGTCCCTTGCTCAAAGGTGCTTTTGGGTGTTGCTGATAGTGTTGGTAAGCACTAGGGGCAGCCTGAAACCCAACTGACTCATAGCAACCCTATATACAACAGAATACAACACTCCCCAACACTGTGCCATGCACATGACCTTATTATGTTTGAGCCCAATATTGCAGACACTCTGTTTCTTTTCATTTCGAGTCATGCCACATCAGCTAAAGGAGGTCCCAAGGGCTTTACTCCATTCCTGTCATTAAGGTCGATTCTATTTTGAGGAGACAACCCTTTCCCAGTCATTTCTTGAATGCCTCCCAGCCTGGGGGGCTCATTTTCTGGCACTAAATCTTTGACAATGCTTCTCTGCTATTCATAGGGTTTTTGATGGCTAACTGTGTCTGGAGTGGGCTGACAGGTCCTTCTTCCTAGTTTGTCTGGGTCTAGAAGCTCTGCTGAATCCTGTCCACCATGGGTGGCCCTGCTGGTATCTGAAATACAGGTGGCATAGCTTTCAGCATCATAGCAACATGCAGCATGACAAGCTGTCAGGCATGTGGGGGAACCGATCTATTAGCATATATGCAAAAACTTCAGCATCCCACCCTGAAACAAGCCTGTGCTGCTGTCAGGAAGAAGACCAAGGACAATGCCCCAGCCTCAGCCACAGGCTCTGAGGATTAGTTTAAGAGGAGGTGAGGCCAGCTGGGAGCCAGCCCGGATTAAGTGGTCCTTGATTGGAAGCTACTTTCCGTGTGGAGCTTTCTCTCTTCCCTGTGGGTGAGCAGTGGTTGGCTGAATAAATAAGAGTCCTCATCCTGCCCTGAACGCTGAAGTCATTAGAACTCTGCACTGATCTGCTGTTTTTCTCCAGCATAAGCATTCCTCGGCTAAATGACACACCTCGCGGGGTATGTGATCCCTTTCGGGCTACACACACATTACTGTTCCTGTGCATAGAACACAACCCCAGGCTGGTATTCTTGAGGAGGGCAGAGGGCGAGCTCAGCAGGGAGTAATGGGCCAGAGCTGTCTCTCCCAACTCTGAAGTGGATCCAAGCAATTTGAGCCTCCTCTTACTTGAGGGGAGAAAAGCAGAGGATGATTTCCTTGATTAATTTAGGTTGTTGTTAGGTACTATTGAATCGGGTCTGCCTCGTAGCAACCTCTATGTACAACAGGACAAAGCACTCCCTGACACTGTGCCGTGCACACGCTCTTATGTTTGAGCCCATTGTTGCAGCCATGTATTTCTTCTCATTTTGAGTTGTGCCACATCAGCAAATGGAGGTGGCAGGGGCTTTATTCCATTCCCATCATGAAGGTTGACTCTACTTTGAGGAAGTAATTCCTGGTTATTTCTTGAATGCCTTCCAGCCTGGGGCGCTCAGTTTCTGGTATTATATTTGACAGTGTTTCTCTGCTATTCATAGGGGTTTCAATAGCTAGTGTCAGCTAGAGCTGGAGTTTTAACTCAGTTTGTAGAGGGCTGCTCAGCCCTGAGGTCCTGGGTTCAATCCCCAGCACTACAAAAATGGGAGAACGTGGCAGCCCACCCCTGAAGCAATCCTGAAACAATCAGCCATTGGAAACCCTATGAATAGCAGAGCAGCTTTGATATAGTACCAGGCATGGCATAGTGTTAGGTAGTGTTTTGTCCTATTGTACATAAGGTCTCTGTGAGTCAGATTTGACTCAATACCCCTTAACAACAACAAGTGTCAACTGAAACCTGTTCACCATGAGTGGCCCTGCTGGTATCTGAAATACCAATAACATAGCTTTCAGCATCACAGCAACATGCCAGCCCCCACAGTACGATTAGCTGACAAACATGTGGGGCAGCCTGATCCATAGCAAAACGTGTGTGTGTGTGTGCGTGTGTGTCTGTTTTATTTTTTAAAGAGTAGGGGTATAGCTCAGTGATGAAGTGCATACTGGGCATGTTCAATATCCTGGGTTCAATTCCCAGCACTGGAAAAAGAGGGGGGAAAAGAAGTAGGATAAGGGATTTCCAGAATAAAGGGTCTTTTTCTTTCCCTCCCTTCCCTCCTCCCTTCCTTCTTTTCTGAACTCCCCTTATCTGCCAAAAAGCAGTGCCTCCCCAAAGAATTTACCTGTTATAGATCGCTCCTTGGGGACTTTCTGGAGTTTTACAATCAGGGAAAATTGACTCTTATTACCTATCACTGGACTCATCAGGATAAGAAATCAGCTGAGCAGCCAGGCAGGTACCTTGGTGCGTGCCTGTAACTGCAGCAACTCAAGAGACGGAGACAGGAGGAATCCAGGTTCAAGGCCAGAGGCAGCCTGTACAACTTAACAAGACTTTGTCTCAAAGTAAAAAAAAAAAAAAAAAAAAAAAAAAAAAAAAAAAAAAAAAGAAAGACAGAAAGAAAGGGCTGGGGTTTTGGCTCAGTGGCCCAAGCTCAACTAAGGGATAAAATAAAATAAAATAAACAGACCTTGTTGCGAAGCTAACATATCTCCCATATTCCATCAGGAGTCCCTTCCCCTACTAGGATGGTATGTAAGGTCCAAATTTTCATCACATTCTCAAGTGACATTTTTCTGTGAACTCCTGTTTACCTGAATTTAAAAACTGGTCTTTTCTCTTGCTAATCTGTCTTTTGCAGGTTTAATTAGTACGGGCCCCAAATTATTGAACATAAGTGGGTAAAGTTTTTTCTCCCTGACAAAAGAGAGAACATCCTTTTATAGCCTCACCCTCCCTTATTCCTTTGAGGTTAATCTGAGTGTTCTGTAAGATGTGGGTGAATGGGAACTGTTATATAATGGAGGGAGCAAGGTGCTGGTTACTTAGGGTGCTGGGGTTGACACCCAGGGCCTCATGCATTCTAAGCAAATGCTCAATCTGTCTCAGAGCTACACCTAAGGTGGTCATAATAGTTTATTATAGGTCTACTAAGTGCCAAATAACTTAATAAATGTCATGTCCTTGAACCTTCCATTTTCTGTTAGGGAACGGGCTCAGCCAGGAGCAGTGACAGCCCAAGGCCAAGGGCTAGTGTTTGCTTTCTCATGCACAGGCACTGTGTGTGTACTCAGGTTCTGTATGGGCACAGGGACACAGGGGTGAACAGGATGCTCACTACAGCCTGGAGTGGACTTTCTGACTGAGAGGAAACCCTCCCCCTCAGAAGCAAAGCATACAAAAACTGCCACAGACCAGCTGCAGCCTAGATAGAATCCAGGGTCTCCCGAAGGCGGATGAGGAGTCAGCGATGGGTAACAAACACAGCAGCTCGGAGGTAGTGTGATCTTGTTCTGTTTATTTCCAGATTATCCAGCCTTTTTATACAGAATTATCATTCATTAAATCTTATGAAAGGTCAGAAAAAGACAAGGAAGTTGGTTGCATTGATGGAATCACATTATCAATTGTCACATGAGTGGCAGGTGGTAATCAATCAAAGTGGAAGAGGAACTCAGAGACAAAGTGTGATTATTTTAAAGAAATAAACCAAGACAACCTGAGCATCTGCATTTCCTGTAACAATTGACTATTCTTAATCTTTATGCAGGAATTTAGGGTGGTTAACTGCCACCTGTGTGTCACCCCATTGAGTCTGTTGTTATAAAGAATGGGTGCTTTTGCTTACTGTAGAGCTATTAGTACAAAGGCTTTTGTTTAAGGAGTTTACGCTGTTGGAAGTCATTCAGGGATTTCTGTTCAAGAAAGCCTGAGGCTTGTCAACTCCCAATCTGAATTAGCATAGCCCACAGAGCCAGAAGAGTATTTTTCATTAATATTTCTAGAAATCTACAATAGTGACCAATTAAAATTTAAGAAAAGATGGGGTTCCAAGTCCTTTTCCATGAAAAGACCTTTTTGGAGGTACTATTCCCCTCTCGGCAGACTTTCCCTCCGAGGCTAGGAGTACTCCTCCCCTTTCGGTGGATTTTCCTTCCAATGCCTTTATTAAAGATACTCTTCCTCATGTGGGGGCTCTGTTTGGACCCGGCAAAAAATGATGTCTTGGGATAAGGCTCCTGATCTTGTGGTGATGGGACAAAGTGAGGCTGAGTTTCCTGCTATTAAATGAACTTGACAGGAGGCCACTGATTGGAACTGAGCTGCTGCCTGAGGCCCCAAAAGGCCAGACCAAGCCCAAGTCACCTTTGCTAGTTTCCTGTCACCATGGCAGAACTAAGTTGGTACCTGACCTTCAGAGAGATTGAGAGGGAGAAGAAGGGGGAAGCCAAGTCCCATGGAGGCCAGTGTGAACGTGTGATGAGGAAGTTGCCTCTGCTTTGACCTTCCCATGGAAAACAAGTCTGGTTGGCCCCTCGCTTCCCCTCCTTTGTTTCCCCTCTCTGCAGCTTCTTCCTTGCTGGGAACACTCACTACCAGGCTGCAGTGGCGACTTCTCCCAGTTGCTTCTGCTTCCAAAGTTTGTTCAATTCATAGCCATGCTTTGCTCAAATACTGTCAAGATGTATTTTCTCTAAAGTTTTTTCATTTATCACTACTTTAGGCTGGGAGGAGAGGCAAGGCCTAGCTGGTGTTGGGGTTGAGAGCTGAATCACAGAGGGGGTGGGATGGGCCCTCCAGGTGGCCGGGAGAGCAGCAAGAAGACCACGGAGCAGGACATAGCCCGTGGTGGCCCTAGGACCCACACGAATGCGGCCAGACTCCCAAGTCATCCCATTTGCTGAGGCCTCAGGCCTGCAACCCCAATAGAACAGACCTCTCTGCTGCCCAGGTCAGAAAACATCCAGGACACTGATCACTAGGGACAAATTGGTTACGAATCACTTATGAGACCAAGCATGGGAATTTGGAGGGTGAGAAGCAAACAAGTAGGTGGGGCATCTCTGGGTCTCTTCTCAAATCTAAAGTCATCCAAACTGTTTCTAGAGTGCAGAGAGGGAGGAGGGGTGTTCTGTTAGCCACCACTCCTTTCTGGGAGCTCAGGCGCAGGTGGAATCCAATTCGGCTGGTGTCCCCTTTTGTTCAAGGGGCCCGCCCGAGCAGCTCATAGGAAGAAGCATCAGTCTCAAAGTGAGCAGGGAGAAGCTGGCTCCTCAGAAACAGGCCGAGCCATTTCAGGCTCTTGAAGAAGCCAAAAGCAGAGCTCTCTGCAACACTGTGAAAATCATTTAGGGTTCACTGAATTAGAGTTTCCAGTTGAGACTCAGAACCAACCAATTATATTCTGAATCTCAGACAAACGTTAAAAAATACCGCATAGGCATGCCTTATGCAATATTTAGGTCTTCCTTATACTGCAAGAATTATTCACTGCTCATCTGAAATTCAAATGTAACTGTACACCCGCACTCCTCTCTCTGGAAGGCCATCTCCTTACAGGCATTGCTCTCACCCCACCTCTCCAAGCCCTGTAGGTCCCCAGCTCCTTCCCTCCCATGTCCTATCTGAACTCCTGGGCCCTCCTTCCCAGGCCCTCCCTGTATCAATCAGGTGCATGGGGCATCCTTCCTGGGGAAAGATGGGCATGGGTGTGGGCATGTGCTTGTACATGTGCGTGCATGTGCTAGGGACTAAACCCTGGTTTAGGCTGCATCCCCAGGGTTTTGTGGTTTTGTTTTGTTTTGTCATTTTGGTGCTGTGGATGGAACCCAGGGCTAGCACATGCCAAGTATGCTCTCTTCCCCCACCCCTTAGTTTTTGCCTTCCTGAGCGCCATGCAGCCTCTGGTAAGCGTTCCACCTATCTCATCTCCCCCTTTTCTTGTGGTAACTGTGGAGGGTGGACAGGGAGACCATCTCATGGAGTTGATGAGTTAGCCGGGCTCTCACTGGGGGCTGGGGTAAAAATTTAAACTTTGAATGGAATATTGCAGAGTCTACGAGAATGTGGTAAAAAAGAGCACATACGGATTGGTGCTGTCCCCAGAATGACTCCCAGGAGTGACCACAAGGTGACACAGGCCTTTGCAAATCCCTCGTCCTGTCCTAGCAAAGTGGCTCATTGCATAGGCTCTGTGACAAATGCCTTCCTTCCTGCCAGGGTATAATTAGACACAGCTAATCTGTAATCGTGTTTGTACTAGACGTGTCATGCAGGGACACGACTGTGTGCCCGTGAGAAACCACCAGGTCACCAGCCTGACAGATGGTTAGGTCACTTCCGGCTGGCCAGGCCCGGCAGTGGCCTGGAGCGATTGAGATAGTCTTTGGTTCATGGTCTCAGAGACCATGGGTCAGGAAGGACAGAAGAGAAAGGTACATGAGAGGCTCAGCTGTTCTGAGGCACTGTGAAAACATCCTGGTAGAACCTAACTCCTTGGCTGTAGTAAACCTATAGTGCAAAGGCAACATAAATTAAAAAGTTAAAGGTTTACTTCTCCCTGGTGAGCACAAGGGAGAAGATTCCTCCCCCTCCCCATTCCCTTTTCTTTCACAACTTTTCTCTGTCCTTCTCAAAGGCGGGGGTGTGTTTGCAGAGGTTAAGGAAGTCCTTCCCAGGTTCACCCTTCAGGAACATTCCCTCCAGGACCTGAGGGCCACCTCTGAGCTGTTGTCACCCGGCAAACTGTTTCCTGGGAGATGGGCCCAACTGTAGTGGGCATCTGACTCTGCTTTAAAGACCGAACAGGCCGTGTCCACTTAGCCAGGCAAGGGGGCTCTCTCTTTCTGTCTTTGCAGCACTTTTGGCAGGTGCCTGGGACGCTCTTGGAGTTCTGGCTTAATATTTATTCAGTAATAAAATCGTTTTCTTTCTTGTTAACCTTTGCAGAAAGGATTTCTGGGTCAGGAGGAGATTTTGTTGTTAATTGTATTTCCCCAAGCCCAGACTCCGGCTTTATTAAGCTGACAGCAGGAGGCTTTTGGATGTCCGTTGCTGCCTCTTGCTGCACCTATGCAATCATGAGGCCCCAGAGAACCTGTGGTGCCTAAAACAGAAGCCCAGGTGACCCTACTGGAAAATTCTTCCCTAATTCAGGAAACAACGTGTACATCAAGAGAGCTAGCTGTCAGGAGGGCACACGTGTTCTAGCCCTGAGGAAGTGCCACTACCTGCAAGAAACGACAAGGCCCCCTCATTCTAAGCATGGCCTAGGAGCTGGTGAGAAACACAGAACTTCATGCTCCTCCCTGGACCTACTAAGCAAAGCTGCATTTTAATAAGTTGCCCAGGGAATTCCTTTGGACATCTGGCCAAAAACTGCAGCAAAAGGGGCCTTCTGGAGCAAGACAGCAGCTTCACCAAGGCAGTTCTTACGTCTGGCCAAAACGGACCAGAAGATAAAAATTGATCTAAACCGGCTTGTGACAGAGCCCTTCCTACCTGGCACCTGTTCTGATTCATAACTTCCTTCTGGGAAGAGATTGGCAAGATCCAGAAATTTTCATGGAAACGGGTTACTTAAATACCTGGCTAAGTGTAAGGCCCTTTGCCAGTGAGTCTTTTCATATTTAGCCTAACAGGGATAATCCCACCTTTATATTTTCCTATAAAATATCCCAAACCAAAGCTGAACTTCTGACTTGGTCTACTCAGGCCATGCCCCTTATACAGAGAACTTTTAACATACACTCACGACTAAGCTGTCATGCATCAAAGAAAAAATGGGATGGGCAGATGACTTATGTGACTGACCCTGTAGAAAGTTAGGCTGTGAGACCCCTGGGAAGTGTGGGAAGAATCATCAAGAGAGTCCAAGGAAAACCAGCCCAGGAGAAAGCAAACAGCAAAGGGGAAAATAAGGAGGGAAAACCAGAGGAAAGAGAGTGCATGGCCATGCTTGGCAGGGGAATTTCTGCAGATGTATAAAAACCTATACCAGGAAGGCCACTTTCTTTTTTTTTTTTTCTTTCTTTTTTTGGCAGTACTTGGGGGCTGAACCCAGGGTCTCATGCGTATTTTTTTGTAAGTGCTCTACTAATGAGCTGAACCCCCAGCCCCTTTGTTATTTTTTTATCTTGAGACATGGTCTCACTAAGTCACACAGGCTGCCTCTGGCCTCAAATCTGCAATCCTCCTGCCTCTGCCTTCTGGGTCACTGGGATTGCAGGCCTGTGCTACTGTGGCCAGTAGCGAAGGCCAATTTCAACAGGAAGTCTAAGGTCCCAGAATGGCCACACTGAGAGGGTTGGGTTTCAGGGGTGACCAGGGAGAGTGCCATCCATACCATCAGAAAGGAAGTCAAGAGGGTGGTAGTAAGATGAGTCAGGAAGACCCCATGTGCCCTTCACTCAGAAACAGAAAGGGCCAAATGGTAAACACTTAAAAGAAAGGCCAAGTCAAAAGAAGGGAAGCCTTGATTTCACTTTGACCTCTTAATATCTCCTGCTTACTTTCCTCATTAACTTTTTAAAGGGTGAGGGACTTTGGAGCAAAGATAGTACATCCGTGAAGGAGCCTGAAATGTGCCTCAGGGTTTGTGGGGCTCTACCCAAGATTCATCTGGAGAAAAGATGGCAACCACACTTTCTAGTAGGTTCATGTCAGAAATATGACATAAGAAAACCTCCTGGATAGGGACAGCAGAGAAGGTAGAATAGGGCTGACAGAGCCTCTCGTGAGAGCCAGACAGAGAAGCCCAAGTTTTGGTTTGGTTAAGGATCTGCGGTTGAGAGAGGAGCGTCTTGCTTTGATTCAATACAGTAATCTAAATGTTTTGCCGATGGCAGCAGCAGTCTAACGGCGTTGCATAACCATTACATAACTCTCCACAGCTGACAGTCTGGGGACAAGTGACCTTCCAGTGACTTACACGAATCTACTTTAATTATATTTGCAATAAAAGAACTAGTTTTCTGCTGAAGTTGCATAATCAGTCTGGGAAAAAAATACCAGAATAATTGTTTTATGTGAACCACACAAAGCCCAAACAGGCTTCTACTTGTAAAGGAGAACGTACTTTTTGTAGTCTTCCTGTTAGCAATTTAAACAACAATTTAAATGAAACAAATCTACTCTGTTGAAAAGCCAAATAAGTATGGGGTTTCCTACCCTCAAGGAGCTGGTGCAGAGGTGGAAACAGGCAAGAAGACCCCAACAAATCATGGGTGAGTCCTCTGATGGAGGCAGGTCTCTGGCTTTACGGACATGGTGAAGGGACAGTGTCGCCGGCTAGGTGGGTCCTCTGTCTCATGACACAGACTTAGTCCTGAAGCAAAAGTACAGTGGAAGCTTGTTACAGAAAAGTAGCAACAGCTGGCTATCCCAGAGGCAGAAGAGCCAGGACCAAAGATGCATATTTCATTTCATGGGGGAGGATTTGAATATTCATGTCTGTCCAGAAAAGGGTTTGCATATTCATGTTTTCTCTGAGGAAGGGAGGAGACTTTTAGTGTGTTGTGCTACTCTGCACAGGGCTTAACATGTGCCTATGCTTGTGTTATAGTCCCTCCTCACAACGATCTCCCTATGCTAGTATATCACTGTGAAGGTGTAATGAGGCTCAGATTTGTGGCCATCTTGGTGGTCTTAACAGCCTTGCCCACAGTTCCCCGGTTTTCTGTCCACTTATCACAGGTGCAGAAGCCTGCCTGTCACAGTGGGGAGCGCAGAGACTTGCCTGTCTGCTGCAGGATTCTGTCTCTCCAGGAGCTTTGTCTGTCAGATCCACAGGCCTTGTCCCATGTCACTCACCCCTGAGCCAACAGTGAGCAACTACAGCCACCAGAAGCAACGGTGCTCCCCACACGTGGATCTGGGTTCTCTTAGTGGTCAGTATGTTAGAAGAACAAGAAATGCTTCTGATGTAAACTTAGGGGAAAGCTCAGCTGCTCCAAGGTGAGAATGGACAAGAGTTTGAGCTCCTGACACCACTTGAGGAGAAGCCACCATTTTCCTACCCTACGAGAGACGGGCCTTCCAAAGCCCTTCTCGGGAGTGCTCTCTCTGCGGCAGGGGCTCTTCACATCATCTCAAGACTTACTCCCTGACCCTAAGACTTTGCTAAAGGTTGCCTCCCTGGGCATTTCCTGGCCACCCCGATGGCAGACCACACTCCCTACCCCTCCCTAGCCTAGGTACTTTCTTTTTCTCCACCTATTCTTTTTTACTTCTTGTCTTCCCTGTACAGAATGGAAGTTTCCTGAGGGCAGGCAGGCAGTTTGCTCAGCTATAGCTTAAGGCAGCCAAGGTTAAGTGCTCAGTTAAACATTTGTTTAGTCCATCAGAAAGTGACTAACCAGGCTGAGGACATACACACTGTGCTTAACAGAACACCGTCACAATCTTGACTGTTTGCCCCTTTCCTGCATGATCACCAGCCATCTACACCATTCTGGCTCTGTACAGAGTCTATTCTGTCTTGTCAGGTACACCACAAGTACAAGCAGTGTTCCTGCAGATACTTCCGGACCCTTCACAGGCCGCCTGGGATTTCCCAAAGCAGTTAACACAGCCCTGGCCTCCTCACCCAGGAAACTTTCCTGGTGAGTAATCCACCTGCTGACCCTGAAGTGGCTCTGCCCGAGTGCTGCATGACAGCATGCTCCTGTCCCCTAATGTTGGTCCCTGTGTGTATAGCCAGGCTGGTTCAGCTGCCTCCGGGCTAGATAAGCATTTCCCAGGAACTGTGCACAACTGGAACCAAAGGATGATTCCTAAGCAGGAACCCCACCCTGCAGCAGAATCTTCTGCATAACTTTCTGGTGAAAAAAAGGCCTTGGCTAAGGACAAAAAAAATCCTCAAATTTTCTATAAGTTGCAAAAGAGCAGTCTGGTGTGGAATTACATCCTCTAGTGGACAAAGAGGGAAGTTCAAACTTTTGACTTGCAACTTAGTCTTTATTTCAACTTTTACACCTTCTCTGATACAGGCCTTGTGTGCCTGTGATCTTTAACATTTAAAGAGGACTTCTTAACCACAGATTTCACAATCTGTTGCTCTCACTTTCCCTTTTAAAGACAGAGCTCCACCCACTTCAACCCTCTTATGTAATCCAGAGGAACAAAAAATCACAAAGGCTGAGGTCCATCGGGGACACGCTGCAGCATATCTCGAACATGCCTGCGTTCTCTGGGGTGAACGAGTCCATGGCCGCTCATCTAGGCAGTAGGGGTGGGATCCACAAAGTAGCAGGAACAAACAACAGAGCAGCAGATGGCTGGAGAGCATTCCACATGGCCATGTAGAACGTTCTCAGGTTTCCCCTGCTGGGGTAGAGTTCCCTGTCATCACAAGGGCGCCCAGCATGCCAGTCACTGGAGCCCATACTATGCAGAATCAATGAAGGCTATTGTCACAGAGACAGGATGGTGGCAGAGAAAGTTCCATGTTCAAATGTCACCTTGGAGCCAAGCGTGGTGGCAGTAGTTGGGAGGTGGAGACAGTGGGATGGTGAAGGAAAGAAAAGGAAGGCAAGGCCAGGGAGGGAGGGAGGAGGGGAGGAGGGAGCCAACCAGCCACCTGGGGCAACAATCCAGTAGACTGAAGGATAGGATGGAGGGGGTGGGCAGGCGCCTATGGCCTGGAGGCTTGGGGGAGGGTTTGCTATCTGGATCATGGCACCCTGCCTTGCCAAAAGTCACTCTTCACCCAGGCCACCAGAGCCTCACAGGTCCCTGGAGCCCCTACTGGTCTGACTGGAGGAAAGTACTTACAGGTTCAAAGGTCTACCAGCACGGGCTGCAGGTCCGTCGGCATTCTGCAGGCCATAGACCCGATGCCGCTCAGGATGGAGGAGCTAAGGCCCCCATTAAACTAGCAGACCCCGCCAGCACTAGCTCCTCAAGAGTGTGCATAGACAGATTTTTAGGCAACAAGGCACAGGAAAACTCTCCACTCAGAGTGAGGCAGGAACTAGCTGCCCAAACAGGATAGTCCAGAAATGTCAAAAAAAAACCCTGCTTTTTTCAGTATCTGTCACACTTCAATGCCTGCAGCCACACCACTGTGGCACCCAATCCCGTCAGCTCTCGGAAGCTAAGCAGGGTAGGGCCTGGTTAGTCCCTGGATGGGAGACCACCTGGGAACACTAGGTGCTGTAGGCTTGGGAGAAGGACCTGGCAACCCACTCCCCAAAAAATTCAGCCATTGAAAACCTTATAGTAGCAGAGCCCTGATGATAGTGTTTTGCCTGTTGTAAGTAGGGTCACTGTGAGTCAGATACAAACTGCCAGATACCCATCTGCTCTGTTCACACAGATGGCCAAGCATTCGATGCCCCCAGTGTCCCTCCCCTCTGTGCCAACATTACCTCTGATGTGTGTGACTTGGGGAGGGTAGTGGTCCTCCTGGGACAAGGGTGGAGAGGGGCTCAGGGGACAAGGCAGAGCCAGCACAAAGGGGATGTGACCACCCATTAGAGCCCAAAGGGAGGTAGCTGCCCACCCCTGTAGAAGGTGGCAGTGCCCTTGGTGATGTGGGTTTAGACAAATCTAAGGAAGCATGGGCAGCTACCAGTAGGCACAATGCACTCACGAGACAGGCCCCAGGCAAATAGCCACTTTCTTGCATCTCCTAACAAACTGAAGCATTACCACCACCCCCAAGGGTGGGAGCCACCCCTGCCTGGGGGCACTGAACACTCAGTTGTCCCCACCAGCATCATCTCTCAGCAGCTCACCTTCCTTGAAGAACAACAGTGCCCCGCCCCCTGCGACCACCCCTCCTCCAGAGCTGTGTGGGTGGCTCTGTGTCCTCCAATATAGCTGACAGTGCTGCCACGTACCACTCAGCAGCCTTAGCAGCAGAGGCTACACCCGCACACGCCTGGCAACTGGGTGTGGACACCAGACTGTGTGGAGATTCCTTGGAGTTGGGTTCCATTTACTCATCTGCCACAAACAGTCCTCAGCAGGTCAACATCGGGAAAGCATGTGGAGCCGGGTACGGTGGCACCACCTGTCATCCTGACTGGGGAGGCAGATGCAGGAGGATCAGAAGTTCAAGGCCAGAGGCAGCCTATGAAACCCAGTGAGACCTGACTTAAGAAAAGAAATAAAAATGGACTGGGGTTGCAGCCCAGCGGTAGAGCACTGGCAAGGTATGTGTGAGGCTCCAGGTTCAACACAAAGCCGGTGGAGAGTTAACCAAACACCCAGAAGGCCCCATGCCCAAACAGTTCCACTCCAGGCACACAGAACCAGCAAAAACGAAACCAGACATCACCCAGCACATACACCGCATGTGAGGGATGGCAGGACAGGACAGGACCAAAAAACCCCAGAATTTATTTATAAGAAATCACGTTTATTTTTACAAGCTCAATCTTCCGCCACTTTCAAAGTGCTCCCTTTGGCAGAATACACCCACTGAAGACATTTTTTTCCACTGCTCAAAACAGGTTCTGAACCTGCGTTCGATGCCATTTGGCTCTTGTGCTGTTTCACCTCCTCCACATCCTCAAAGAGTTTCCCTTTGAGGATTGTTTTCATGGTGGGGGCTGTGTGGGTGAGATCGAGTGAGAAGGGAGGGCCCTAGGGTCAGGCCATTTTGGTCAAAAATGGCTGAACGCTAAGTGCAATGTGCGCAGGGGCCTCAAGAGGTGGAAGAACCAGTCACCTGTTAGCCACGCCTCGGTCATTTCTTTGATGCAATCTTCCTAAGACGTCCAGAGAGTAAAAACTCCCGTTCACCATTTGACCCAGAGGAACAAACTCCAAGCGCACAATCCCTCTCACATCAGAGACACAGACAGTCATTGTTTTCACGTTTGACTTCACTTGCTGTGCTTTTCTGGGTCGTGGGGAATTGGCAGTCTTCCACTGGCCTGATGATTGTTTCATTTTGGGGTGGCAGGACCAACCTTCAACTGCTCCTTCAAAGCATAGTGTACAGCCTAACGGCTCTTTATCCAGGTGTGAGCAAGCAAGGCATGGAGTTCCCTGCAACTCAGTTCATGCCCAGATCTTCAGATGAAAGTCAGTGATAGGCCCTCCATGACACCACAGTCAACTTCCCAAGTTCACCCACGGAGGTCTTCCAAGATGGCTTGATGAGCCTGGAAAAAGGTCGATTGACATTTCACCATGTTTAAAATGGAAAAACCACTTGCAAATCTGTGTTTTACCCCAAGCAGCTTCTTTGTAAGCTGCCTGTGGCACAACACCCCTTTCCACTGCATTTTTCCCCAGGAGGAAACAAAATTTCACCACCACCTGTTGTTTGCGTAAATGAGCCATCACAAAAGAGGCAAAGGCGCTGGAAGTCTCCAAAAGCCTCACTGAAGGCGAAGGAAGCCTCTCACAACCGCCCGACTGGTACTGAGGCAATGGGCTCCCAGAACCCTCACCAGTGGGGGAAGCCTGTGCTACAACAGGCCTGCCCTCCAGAAGATAATTCCAGGTTTGTTTTTTTTGGTGCCCAAGTCTTCTAGGAAACTGGCCTGCAAAGAAGCATACTTCATCTGTTTTTACTAAGTCCAAAACCTTTAAACCTGTTAGCCCATGAAATATTCTCCCAGTGTGAAAGCCTACCCTCTTTCCGGAATGCCATGTGCAAAATGTGTTGAAATTTTGCCCCACGGGCATACTGCTTCTATTTGTTCCTGGTCCTTACAAGTCCACAGGCACTACCCACACCCAAGGCTGGCCACCTCTTATCAGAGCTGATCACAGTGACTTCCTGACCGGTCTCTCTGCAGGCTTTAACTCTGAAACCTCCTGGTAACAGAGCCACAACAGACCTGAACTCTGCCATCCAAAGCCCTGTACAAGCCAGTACCAACCTATACATTCCCACTTGATTTTTCCTTCTTCCGCCTCACCACGTATTTCACCAGTTCAGCCACAGGCAGGAGTTCCCCACACCCTCTCAAGCACTTCCACACTTCCTGTGCTTTTTCACTTTCCTCAGCTAAAAACAGCCTTTACCTGCCTCACAGGGTCACAGTCCTTGAAAAATACTTCTTCCTATTGTTCCACAGCATTTATTGATGTCTACCTTGACAGACTCATAGCAACCCTCATAGGGTTTTCAATGGCTGACTGTTTCGGGATTGCCTAGAGAATGGATTGTCAGGCCCTTCTCCCATGTTTGCGGTGCTGGGAATTGAACTCAGGACCTCAGAGACTGCAGAGCAGCGCTCCACCAACTGAGCTAAATTGATGGGATACCAATAGAGATGTTTCAACAAACAGATGCAGCACTGGAGGTGTTAACATGTTTATGCCAACAGATTTGGAAAACAGCTACTTGGGCAACTGACTGGAAGAGATCCATTATTTGTGCCTATTCCCCAAAAAGGGGATCCAATTGAATGTGCAAACTATCGGACAATATCATTAATATTGCACACCAGCAAAATTCTAATAAAGATCATTCAGAAGCGACTGCAGCAGTATATAGACAGCGAATTACCGGAAAATCAAGCGGGATTCAGAAGAGGGCGGGGAACCAGGGACATCATTGCTGATGTCAGGTGGATATTAGCTGAAAGCAGAGAATATCACAAAGATGTCTATCTATGTTTTATTGACTACGAAAAAGCATTTGATTGTGTGGATCATAACAAATTATGGATAACACTTCGGAAAATGGGAATACCAGAACACCTAATTGTGCTCATGAGAAATCTGTACATGAACCAGGAGGCAGCTGTTCGAATAGAACAAGGAAACACTGAGTGGTTTAAAGTTGAGAAAGGTGTGCATCAGGGCTGTATACTTTCACCCTCTCTCTTCAGCTTATACGCTGAGCAAATAATCTGAGAAGCTGGACTTTATGAGGAAGAACGCAGCATCAAGATTGGAGGAAGACTCATTAACAACCTGCGTTATGTAGATGACACAACTCTGCTTGCTGAAAGTGAAGAGGATTTAAAACATTTACTGATGAAGATCAAAGATCACAGCCTTCAATATGGGTTACAACTAAACATCAACAAAACAAAAAATCCTTACGACTGGGTCACCATGCAACTTCACAATAAATGGAGAAAAGACTAAGGTTGTCCAAGATTTTGCTTTGCTTGGCTCTATAATCAACACCCGTGGAAGAAGCAGTCAAGAAATCAAAAGACACATTTCTCTAGGAAAAGCTGTGGCAAAAGATCTCTTTAGAGTATTGAAAAGCAAAGATGTCACATTGAAGACGAAGATGCGTCTGACTCATGCCATGGTATTTTCAGTGACATCATATGGTTGTGAAAGCTGGACATTGAACAAGAGACAGAAAAAGAATTGATGCTTTTGAATTGTGGTGCTGGAGATGTCTATTGAATATACCATGGACTGCCAAAAGAACCAACAAATCTGTCCTAGAAGAAGTACAACCAGAGTGCTCCTTGGAGGCAAGAATGGCCAAACTGCGTCTTACATATTTTGGACATGTAGTCAGGAGAGAACAATCCCTGGAGAAGGACATCATGTTTGGAAGAGTGGCAGGTCAACGCAAAAGAGGAAAACCCTCCACCAGATGGATTGACACAGTGTCTGCAATAATGGGCTTAAACATAAATTTTTAAGATCATTTGCCTGGCGCAGAATCGGCACGTGTTTCGATCTGCTGTGCATAGGGTCGCTATGAGTCGGACTCGACTCGAGGGCACCTAACAACAACCACCTTGACAGAGTCTACAACCCTTAATAGCAGGGACCATACTGTTCTGGCGCTGGGAATGGAATCCAGAGCCTCATGGATGGTAAGCACATGCCCTACTACTGAGCCGCATCCCCAGCCAGGACCACAGTTCCTCACATCCCCTCTAAGGCATCTGGCGTAATGCTTTGCCCACACTCAGCACTTCCACTTGTTGAAGACAGTGCTTCTCAATGTGTGTGCTGACAATAGCACAGGTGGACAGGAGAAGGAATTTGCTGCTTCATGAAGGAGTAGGTGGAACTACAGCCAGGAAAATAAACATCAAAAACACCACAATTAATGTCTATGTTTGAGACTCTCCAGAGAAATCAACATGAGGATTCTCCTGAAAGAAGACACCCTCTCAGCCCTTATCTGAGAAGAATGAGGTGCAGGAGATACAAAAAGGCATCTGTGTACCTAGTTTCATAAAGGTATCACTGATCTGTCCAATGTGTGCTAGACCTGAGCTGTCCAACACAGTAGCCACTGGTCACATGCAGCTACTTAAAGTTAAAATACAAGCTCCACTCCCCCACACTGCAAATGCTCAATGGCCACATGTGGCTTGTGGCTGTTCTGGACAACTCAGTTCTGTTGAAAAGAAATGTTCTGTAAGTGATCTTTTGAAATTACAGATTTATACACATCTTCCTTTTATTTAAAACTCATAATGGTGTCTCACTATTTTTAGGACAAAGACCAAAATCCTCATGTGAGTCACAAGGCCCTGTGTGGTGTGGCTCTTCTCCATCTTTTAGGCTTTCTTACACAACATGCTCCACATTGCTTTCTGGGCTACAATGGTCTTCCTTTAGTTCCTCCACTAGCCAAACTTGTTAGGACACTGGGCCTTTGCATATGCTGTCCTCTGGCTTTCACAGCCAACTCCTACTCATCGGGAGTCCATTCCAAAGGTTTCCTCCTCAGCAAAGCTTTGTCATTTACATCAGGTTCCTTGTGACTGACATGTGTTGTAAGACTCGGTTTCCCGGAGGGGGACCGTGTCTATCTAGAGAGTTCCCAATGAGAGACGGAGTCCAAGGCCGATGCAAATGCACAGGATTTATTGCTCCGAGGCGACGGGGTCTACCGAGCTCTTTCGAACCGGAGACCCCGAAATGCAAAAGCAAGGGTCTTTTATACCCTTACAGAAGCAGAAGTAGCGGGTTAGCTGACTAGTACAATTTTAAATGGCTACATTAGTTGACCTTTAAACTGATTGGCTCAGGCAATAGTGTGGCGCGAAGGGGAGGCTCAGGCATTCTGGACCATTGGTTTTAGCAGATGTGAGCAGAAGATATGAGAACGTGGTAATCTAAAATAGTCCGGGACTTTCCAAGTTGGGAGGGGCTGGGTCACTCTAGGGGCAGTGGAAAATTTTTTTAGCTTAGTCTGATCAATAAAATGGTCGTTCTATGGCTAAGCTGGGGCCTTCATTCCCCCATTTCCTTTTTGGTACTATTTTAATCTTAAAATAGGAAAGCTATAGTTCATGTTCTTGGAGCTGGGTCCCATTATTTAGTCTGGCATACTGCTGTCTTAAGACCATAACTTGGACCGTGCTTATGCGCTCTCTAATAAATTCAAGCAAGCGACTTAAAATGCAAGGTCCTAATGTAAAGATGAGGAGAAGGAGCAATAGGGGTCCCAGCAAGGGAAGGAGATACGGTAGGATGCCATTGAGGCCGGTCCATAGGGGATTTTCTCTAAATTCTCGTCGACGTCGCTCTAGGTCTTCATGGAGCTCTTTAATTTTTCCCCTGACAATACCTGACTTATTAGCATAGAAGCAACACTTTTCCTGTAAAAATAAGCATATCCCTCCTTTCCTGGCAGTTAGTAAGTCTAGTCCTCTTCTATTCTGTAGTACCACTTCTGCGAGGGAATCTATCTGATTTTGTACATCTTGGATGGTGCTGGAGAGTGCTTTTATATCTTTTATTATTTGTCTAGAAAGTTTAACATCTAGGTGAGTAGCCGTGCCCATTTCAGCTGCGCCAGTAGCCATTCCAGCAGTGACCCCCAGAACAATTAGAAGGGGAATCATCTGAATAGCCCTTTTCGATCTACCTCCGATATAGTCTAGGGAGGGCAAGGGGACAGGTTCATTACCAGGAATGATATCAATGTCCGGGATTAGCATAGCGGCTACGCAGAGCCCTGTCCAATTAGCGGGTAAATAGGTATAAGCCAGTCCTCCCCCGCAGACAAGGACAGTTCCAGCATGAGGGCACCGTGGAGACCCATCAAGAGTAACATTATTTTTGCAGAATAAAGAATCAACTTCTCCTAGGTCTAGACTACTGTTATCGGCATTAGGTGGAGCATAAATACAAACCTCAGAGTAATTAGTAGGCAAAAGCTGGACCAAAAAGGGGTGAGCCATAGTACAATTATCAGAGCCAAGAGTTGTTTCTAGGGAGCTATTATTAACAACCATTGCTAGCTCTCTCATGGGTCCAGACTGGAGGCAAAGCCAGCATTCTTGAGCCAGATTGGGATTTGTTCTGTTTAGCATGCCCAAAACTGAATCAAGAAGGCTCTCCGTGTTTGGATCTAGGGTGAGTCTCCCTGTATTCTTGGGGAGAGCCAAAGGGTGATACTGGAGTTCTGGGTATTTATTTATAATGAGTTGTTCAATTCGTTCTTGTACCCGAGCTTCTCTAACTTTATCTTGGACACCCCCGCCATCCGAATAGCCAATGGGTGGATTGTAGTCCCAACAAACTATATCTCCTGTTTTTCCAAAACATGGTGACTGTGCCCTACTCATATCACTCTGTAAGAACCCAGTTGCCCCATGATAAGCTATAGTATTTCGCGTGGCAGTCCAATATGTTGTATTGGTGCCTTTTGCTATGCATGGTTGGGCCTCAGAATAGCAGACAGAGTGCATAGTACTATAGAATGTAGTACACTGACAGTCAGCCGGCTTTCCATGTGCTGGTGGTTGTACCTTGGGAGTGGGATAGCAGTGCCACTGATTAGATATGTGGGTGCCGTAGCCAGAAGTGTCTATAACGGTGTAGGCGGTTTTGTCCCCACATGATACCTGGCGAAGCATCTGTCCCACGTGTATTGTCGAAGAGATGCCGCCTTTACAGTCACAAGGCCTCCCCATGTAGTCAGCCAGTATCTTCCGGGCGTCATGAGGGTTCCCAAATCCTCCATCAGCAGGAGCCAGGAGCACAGGTAACAACAGGAGGGACCATCCCTGTGGGAGGGCATTGAGGAGGGGCAGCAAGCAGATCATTAGGTCAGGTTGATTTTTTTAATCTTGAGCTTCAGCGGGTTGTCAGTCTTGTGGGCCTCCCAAGAGTTGATAGACTGTAGGGCTGGCTTTACATGGGAGGCATGGATCCAAGATGATATGCCGTCCACTTTCAGTGCGGTAGGAGTGGTCAGCAATACAGTATAGGGTCCCTTCCAACAGAGCTCAGTGAGGCAGTGCTCTCGAGAGTACCAGTACGTGGTCCCCGACTTGGAACTTATGGGGGACGTCAGGAGTACCTGGGGCATAAAGAGCAGACAATTGAGACCAGATTTCTTGATGTAAAGTTTGGAGAGTCATGAGCCTTGTCATGACATCTCTAGGGTGATGGTTGGACAGTTGGAAAATAGGGCCAGTGTCTGTCACCGGGGTGGGTGACCTAAACAGGATTTCATAAGGGGTCAGCTTAAGCTTATAAGGAGTATTTCATACCCGAAATAGGACGAGAGGGAGGAGCATCACCCAGTCTGCGCCAGTCTCTAAGGTCAATTTAGTCAAGGTCTCTTTTATCATTCTATTCATTCTTTCTACCTGTCCTGAGCTTTGGGGATGGTAGGCACAATGTAAATTCCATTTTATCCCCAATACCTGACTGAGGCCCTAACTTACCTGAGAAACAAAGACCGGACCATTATCTGACCCTATTATCTTAGGGATCCTGAATGGAGGCAGGGTTTCTTCTAGAATCTTCTTGGTGACCACCGAGGCAGTTTCATGTTTGGTTGGGAAAGCCTCCACCCAGCCTGAAAAAGTATCTATAAAGACTAGTAAATACTTGTATCCATATTTTCCTGGTTTATTTCTGTGAAGTCAACTTCCTAATAGACACCGGGTCGATCACCTGGGAGTTGCTTACCCATCTCTGCATATTTCTTACAGCTGTTGACTCGGTGGCAGTAGTCGCAAGTGACTACTACTTTATTAAGTCTCTTAAGGCAGGCACAAATATTGGGGAAGCTTTTATGAGTTCAACCAGTTTCTTTTTGCCTAAATGTGTCCAATGGTGTAGCTGGGATATCCAATCTCTGGCTTGTTCCCTTGGGAGGATGATAATTTCTCCCTTTATAGTTTTCCAACAATTGTCTTGAAAATAATTGCTCTTAAATTCGCGGTTCCAAATCTCTTCTTCAGGGGTATAAGTGAGATGTGGAACTCCTTTTGACCATGAACTTTGAATTTTATAAGTAGGGGGCTCGGCGTCGGTCAGGGCATTTAAACTGACTGTTTGCCTCATCCGGTCGGAGGGCAGGGTATTGAAATTGTCCCCCACTGCCACTTGTCTTGCCACTTGGTCTGCAAAGTTGTTACCGCGTATGACTGGGGTGTCTCCCTTTTGGTGAGCTGGGCAATGAATGATGCGTACCTCCTTGGGCAGATGCAGGGCCTGAAGCAGGTCACGGATTTCTTTTTTGTTGCGGATTTCTTTTCCATCTGAGGTTAGGCGCCCACGTTGTTGGTATATGGCCCTGTGTACATGGGCCGCTGCAAAGTCATACCTGCTATCAGTGTTGATGTTTAGTCTCTTACCTTGTCCTAGCCTTAGGGCTCTGGTAAGCGTGATGAGTTCAGCCCGCTGGGCAGAAGTGCCAGGGGTTGCCCAGACGATGGTGTCTTCCGTGGTAACAGCTGCCCCGGCCGTACGTTCTCCATTGTATAGGAAACTGCTGCCATCAGTAAACCATGTGATAGTCACCACAGGTACCGGGATGTCTTTAAGATCTTTTCTCCATTCGTGGGCCTCTGCCAAGATCTGGAGGCAGTCATGGTTCTGGGGAGGCACCTCAGGGTCGGGCAGCAAGGTTGCTGGGTTAAGTCCGGAAGGTGACGCACATGTTATACACCCTGGATCAAGTAGCAAAGTCTGATAAGGAGCCATTCTAGCATTAGAAAGCCATTTATCTGGCGGCTGCCGGACAATGCTTTCTATAGCATGTGAAGCAGTAACCTTTAAGCATTGTCCCAAGGTTAATTTGCCAGCATCCTTGACCAGTTGTGCTGTGGCGGCTACCAACCGAAGGCAAGGGGGCCACCCTGATGCCACAGGGTCAAGTTTCTTTGAAAGATATGCTACGGGCCGTCTCCGAGGTCCAAGCTTTTGAGTCAATACCCCTTTGGCAATGCCATTACGTTCATCAACAAATAGATGGAACAACTTCTCTAAGTTTGGGAAACTGAGGGCAGGTGCCTTAAGGAGTGAGGCTCGGATGGTCTCAAAAGCTAACTGTTCCTTGTCAGTCCAGTTAAAGAGCTGGCCTCCCTTTGTGAGGGGGTACAAGGGGGCTGCCATTTCAGCAAATCCTGGTATCCAAAGGTGGCAAAAGCCGGCTGTTCCCATAAATTCCCTCAGTTGTCTAGTGGACTGGGGAATTGGAAGGCTCAATATAGTCTCTTTGCGAGCCTTCGAGAGCCATCTTTGTCCATCTTTTAGGACGTAGCCCAAATATTTTACTTTTTGTTTGCAGATCTGTGCCTTTTTGGCCAAGGCCTGGTACCCCAACTTACTTAGCTCCTGTAGTAAGGCCCGAGTACTTTGCTGACAGAGTTCTTGACTCTCGGCAGCAATCAGGAGGTCATCCACATACTGTAAAAGAGTTACGTTAGGGTTGTAGGCTTGGAACTCATGCAAATCACCGTGAAGAGCTTTGTCAAAGATAGTAGGTGAGTTTTTGAAGCCTTGTGGTAATCTGGTCCAGGTCAGTTGGCCAGTGGTTCCTTTCTGGGGATCTTGCCACTCGAAGGCGAAGATGTCTTGGCTTTTAGGAGCCAGCTCAAGGCAGAAGGCATCTTTAAGGTCAAGGACTGTGTACCAGGTTCTGCTGGGCGGCAGGGAACTGAGCAAGATATAGGGGTTTGGTATGGTGGGATGGATATCTAAGACGCAAGAGTTAACCTCTCATAAATCTTGAACTGGCCTATAATCACTAGTTCCTGGTTTCTTTACCGGCAATAAGGGAGTGTTCCATGGCGACCAGCAAGGTAGGAGTATACCCAGTTTTAAGTCTCTCTATGTGGGGCGTTATTCCCTCCCGGGCTTCCATAGACATGGAGTATTGTCGGATAGTGATCAGTGAGGCGGTTGGTCTTAGCTCCACTAAGACAGGAGTCTGGTTGATTGCCTCTCCCATACCAGCCGTCTCAGCCCAGGCCCCCGGGGAAATCTCGGACCCAGGATTTCGGTGGGCACCTCAGTTGACAACTTTGTCTCAAATAATTTGTACTCATCTGCCAGTTGTAAAGTGAGAATGGGTAGAGGGTCCCCGTGGGGTCCCTTGATTTGAGGCCCATCTGGCAGAAAATGAATTTGTACGCCGAATTTGCTCAATAGATCTCTCCCGAGTAATGGGTAGGGGCAATCTGGAATCACCATGAAAGAATGGGATACCCGTCCCGTTCCTAGGTCAACTGATCTTCAGGTAGTCCATGGATACTGTCTAGTGCCAGTTGCCCCTTGTACCCAGGATCTCTTTGATGCCCGGGGTCCAGAGTCTTGGACAAGGACGGAGTGTTGGGCCCCTGTGTCTACCAAGAAGTCTACGGATTTCCCCTCGATCTGGAGGGTTAGCCAGGGCTGGGCGAGGGGGCCCAAACCCTAACTTTCCTAATCACTGTCTTCATTGAGCATCAGGGCCTTGGAGCACAGGCCTGTTCCCTGTTCCTTTTTGGCCTTTAAGGTTGGAAAATCTTTGGCCCAATGTTCAATTTCTTTACAATATGTACACTGGTTCTTTTTAAGTGGTGGGCGTTCAGCCCAATCCTTTTGGCTCTTCTGGATGGATTGTGTGGGCTTAGGTTTGTCACATATCACAGCAGCTAGTATGTGTTGTAAATTTTTCTCTTGTCTCTTTTCTCTCTTATCCTCTCGAGCCTCTCTCTCTCTGTCCTTATGTTCTTCTCTTTCTTCTTCCGTCTCTCTATTATTATAAACCTTCTCAGCTATAGCAGTTATTTCCCTAAGTGACTTACCTTACATCCCCTCAGTCTTTTGCAGTTTTTTCTAATATCTGCATAAGCTTGTTCTACAAAAGCCACAGTCACCATTGGCTTATTGTTTTCAGTGCTAGGATCATATTGGGTATATTGTCTAAAAGATTCCATTAATCTCTCAAGGAAAGCAGCAGGAGATTCCCCTTTACCCTGTCTTACCTCACGTACCTTGGTCAAATTGGTGGGCTTCTGGCCAGCCCCTTTGAGACCTGCCAACAGAGCCTGGTGGTAGACCTGGAGATGCTTCCTACCTGTGTCCGTATTAGGGTTCCATTCAGATCTCCGAAGGGGGAAACCTTCATCGATGTCTGAGGGTAATTGGGAGGGGAGCCCATTTGCACCAGGTACATTTTTTCTGGCCTCTAGAAAATTCTCTTTCCTCAGTGGTGAAGAGAGTTTGAAGAAGTTGCTGGCAGTCGTCCCAAGTGGGCTGATGAGTGAAAAGAATGGACTCAAGCAAAGTCAGTTAGAACGGTAGGGTTATCAGAGAAGGGCGGGTGCTGAGACTTCCAGTTATACAAGTCATCGGAGAAAAACGGCCAATATTGTAGTAGCTGGCGGCCTTGGGCGTCAGGAGCCCCAAAGGCAACAAGGGAAATAGTCTGGACTCCGGCTCAGGTGGTTGAGCGGCCTGCTTACTTCGGGTGACACCTGCTGGGCCTTCTATCGGAATCGGGTCTAGTTCAAGGAGAGAGAGATAGAGGGGTGCAGAGAGAGTAGCTGGAGTGGGGGTGGTAACAAGAGGCTTTGAGGGGGAAGGAGAGGGCGTGTGAACTAGGAGGGGTTTGATAGGGGAAGGAATGTCAGGAGGAGAAGGAATAAGGGGAGCAGGAAGAGGGGGAATGGGTGGCTGGGTAGGTTGAGGGGCTTGGGAAGCGGGGGGAGGAGGAGAACTGTAGGGAGGAGGGGGGTTCTTGAAGAAGTTCCAAAGTCGCAGAATCTTCTTGTATGACAGGCAGAACGCCAGGTCTCATCTATAAAATGGCCGTTCTATGACTAAGCTGGGGCCTTCAGTGTGTGTGTGTGTATTTAGGGGGGGCAGTACTGAGGGTTGAACCCAGGGCCTTGAATATGCTAGGGCAAGTGCTCTACCACTGAGCTTCACCCTCAACCCTTTTAATTATTTACTTTGAGACAGGGTCTCACTAGTTGTACAAGCTGCCTTTGGCCTCAAACTTGCAATCCTCTTGAATCACTGGGATTATAGGGATGCACCATAGCACCTAGTCCCTTGTGATATATATTCCTATGGGACTAAACTTTCCTCCAGTGCACTCACCTCGGCTTAAACTGTTGTCATTGTTAGGTGCCATCAAGTAGGGTCCAACTCATAACAACCCTAAGTATAACAGAACAAAACACTCCCTGACACTGTGCCATGCCTGGAACCATGTCACTGTTTCTCGGCTATTCATAGGATTTTCAATGGCTGATTATTTCGAGATTGCTTTGGGAGTGAAATGCCACATCCTTCTTCCATTTTTTGCAATGCTGGGGATAAAACCCAGGGCCTCAGAGAGCACAGAGTAGCACTCTACTACCTGAGCAACTACACACTCTTAAGTGTGATCAAGTAACTCTCTCTCCCCCACAAGGCTGTTGCTCCCTGAGACTGTGGTTGTTTTATTCATCTCCATATCACTCACACTTAGCATGGTGCCTGGACAAAGTGACACCAGCATGGTTTACTGAATTTCGAAAACTACTTGCTGTGTGATACCGAGCACAGTTTTCTTCTCCAGGCACAGGTCCTGTTTGCAGTATCATACATGATCATCAAACTGCTGCTAGAATGCTCACACCTGTTACTGCAAATTCAAAACCCAGGCAAGGCTTGCCCTGGGAATTTACTCTAGGTCAAGGTTGGGCTTCCTGGTACAAGGCTGCACCCACCACCGGGCGGGTCCAACGACACAGGAGCCTGTCCCCAGACCCTGCCTTAGGACACTTGCTTCCGTGCGTGACATACCTGGTTCATCCAAAGTGAAGTCACTTCGAAGCCTCATCAAACGTCCAGAAGGTATCGCTGCAGGCCTTCATCCCCCGGCCGGGGGCTGGACAGGTCTCATTTCCTGGGGACACCCTGGGAAATGAGTAACACGGAGCGCTTTATGTGGACAGTCTCTCCACGCTTACACACTCCAAAAGCCCGCGCAAACCCGGCGAAGACGCCAGGCCCCCTCTGCTGGCCAGCGCACCTCCCAACCACTACACACGGCTTTCGGTGGCCGCGTGCGGGCCACATCCCCCGGGTCCCCTCCCGTCCGAAACCCGGCTGGAAGGCGAGGCGCGGCTTCTTAAGGCCAGCTCCCGCGGAGGGGCGTCCAGCCTCCGGGGCCCCGCGGGAAGGACCTGGGCTCTCAGGGGCCAGGGGCAGCGGAAGCCGCGGCCAAGACCACCTCGCGTCGCCCCGCGAGCCGGGGACTCGCGGCCAGCAGGAAGCAACAGTGGGTTTCCCCGCTGACCCTAAAAACCACAAGTTGCAACGAGCTCCCCGACCTCCTAGGTGGAAGCAGCTCCGCCGACGCACCTCCGGGAGGAAGTGACGAATTACCATCGAGATCGAAACTAGAGCGTAGCCCGCGACTTTGGGTCATCCAAGGCCGCCTTAAAGGCGCCGCAGCCAGAGAGACGTGGTTAATAGCGGGGAGAAAGCCTTGGCTGGAGTTGAGAGCAGTAGAGGGAGGAACCCACAGGGACCTCCTGTTTCTGAACAGCCTGCGAGGGACCAGGAGCCTTCCGTGCATCATTCTTTATGCAGCTCTGAGAGGCTATGTTACTGAGGCAGGATACAAAGAGAGGGAAGTTTGGGGCACACAGAAAGGGAAAGAGCTTTCACCCCAGGATTTGCTTTGAGTCTCACCAGCTGACAGTGAGAACTTTGACACACTAGCAAGAAGACTGCCGTGAGGACGGCCTGCATAGAGCTTAATTATGAGAGACATTTTACATTTTACGTAATGAAAATGTTAAAATAGCAATAAGCCATGCTTGGAGTAAAACATGCATGCAACCTTTAAGTTTTGCCTTCCCCTCTGTCATTCTGTGCTACTTTGAGACATGCCCAGGGTACTCCCTCATGACTTTTTCCTTAAACCTAAACAATGGAACTTTCTTTTGATCTCATTGTCTGTCACCTCTCTAGCCCAAGATTGGGGCCCTTCTAGTGGCTTGAGGCTAATGTCACACTGAGCACCCAGAGCTGGGCGCCCAGGGCTGACATCACATGAGGCATGCCTTATGCTAAAAAAACTGGACAGAACACGTACCTGGGGTCTTTTACCTTTTGGCTTTCCTTGGAAGCCCATGTCTGTGTCTTGGATACCTAACGCTGTCTGAGGGCCCACATGTGTGTTAAACCGTGTAGTTGATAAACTCTACAACCTTGCTTCACCCTCACTGACTTGTCCTAAGATTTCTTTTCTGTGATGAAGCCAAAGCCCAGGTTTAACCTGTGTGGAGGGCCAACCTAGGAGACCTCCTCAGGTTAGGCGGCCACGCTGAGCTGTACCTCACTGCTGTGCTGCCAGTGACTATCTTCCCAAGCGCTGCTACATAGGAACTGGTAGAGCCGAGTTCAAACCCAGATCATTCTGCTCCAAACCCAATCCTCTTTTTGCCACCCTGGGAGGAAGGAAGGACAAAGCTCAGGAGCAGAGGGGCTACATGAAGATGAAGGCTGACTCCCTATTGAGGCATCTGCCAGGAAGGTCACTCTGCCAAAGATGGCCATCTGATCAATGCCTCAGTGGATGGAGGGAGCAATCAGCAGAAATGCTGCTCTGGTCTCATGCCCCGACCAGGGAAGACTTTGCTGGGAGATCTCAGCTCACCACTGTCCTTGGCTTACACCATGCCCACCTCCCTGCTGCTGCAGGAGGAGTCACAAGCTACCAGGTTGGCACAACTTGCCAGAGTGGCCTTGACCCACACAGCGTTTGGGTTTTCTCTGTGTCTTAGGCAGGGCATGCTGGCCATGGTGGCACACGCCTGTTATCAACTTGCTGAAGAGGATGAGGCAGGAGGATTTCGAGTTCAAGGCTAGCCTGGGCTACACCTTTGCCTGCAGCTGTAACACTGTGGCATCCGATTCCATCAGATCTCAGAAGCTAAGCAGGGTCAGGCCTGGTTAGTCCTTGGATGGGAGACAACCTGGGAATACCAGGTGCTGTAGGCTTGGGAGACGGACCTGGCAACCCACTCCCAAAAATCAATCCATCATTGAAAACCCTATGAACAGCAGAGAAACACTGACCATAGTGTTTTGCCTGTTGTAGGTAGGGTCACTATGAGTCGGACACCAACTCGAGGGCACCTAATAAGAACAACAACAACAACATCAGGCAGGGCATGGCCTCCTTCATTAGCCGAGCTTCAGGCCCCTACCACTCTCTAGTGCTTAGCCCACTGTTTTCTGCATTGACAGTATCTGCATGGGACAAAATACCTGAAAGAAGAAATTTAAAAGGAAGAAATGTTCAGTTTTGCTCACAATTCCAGAGGTTTCAGTTCACGATCAGCTGGCTCCATTGCTTTGGGCCTGAGGTGAGGAAGAGCATCATGGCAGCAGGAATGTGTGGTGGAGGTGGCTGCTCACTTAATGATGACTGGGAAGGAGAGAGAGGAGGCGGAAGCACTGATTGTGGACAAGGACTCCACTCCCTTCACTAGATTCTATCTCCTAACTTTCCATCACCCCCCAATAACCCATGGATTATGAAGCAATTGATGGATTAACCCATTGATTGGGTCAGAGCATTCATGATCCAGTTACTTCCCCCAGTCCCCACCTCTGAACATTTCTGCACTGGAGACCAAGCCTTCAACACATAAGCCCTTGGGACATTTAAGATCCAAATTCTCACGTTGTGCTCCTCCAGAGCAGTGAATTAAATAAACCTCTTTTCTTTATATAGAACCCAGCCTTGGGTATTTTGTTACAGCAACAAATGGATGAATACAGATGTCCTTGTTTTCAACTTTGGTTGCAGTGGTTTTCAACTTTGGTTGCTTATCAGAATCACCTGGGAGCTCTCAAAGACACTGAAGCCAGACACTACCCATAGAAATGTTTATATTATGGGCCTGGGGTGTTACCTGGGAATCAGAATGTTTGGAACGTCCATGGGTGAGACAGTGTACAAAAATAGAGGTGCCCTAGATAGTCCCTTTCTAGGGTATGAACAGACCAAGATAGTCTCTTTCAAAAGAAATTGAAGTTGAGCATGGTGGAGTACCCCTGTAAGCTCAGCTCTCTGGAAGCTGAAGCAGGAGGATAGAAAGTTTGAGGTCAGCCTGGGCTACATAGGGAGACCCTATTTAAAAAAAAAAAAAAAGGCAAGGGGGAATGGAGACGGGAAAAAGAGAGAAAGAGAAATAAGACTTGCAAATGAGCACAAGAGATCTGGGCATGCTTGTGGTGGAGGGCTGGGTTTTGAGATTGCCTGGATTGCGTGTGTGTATGCAAGTCTGTACCTTTGTTGGTCTTTCTATTAATGGGGCTATGGTAGCGCTCAGGGGAGAAGTTAAACGGTAGAAACTGAAGTAATTCTTGTTCATAACAATGCAATTGTTCTGTCTCACCAAGATGCAATTGGTTTCTATCCTCAGGAAAAGATGACCTTAACCATTACATTTTATAGTCCTATAGGATGTATAGGGGCTGAGATTTAGCTCAGTTGGTAGAGTGCTGCTCTGCAATCTCTGAGGTCCTGAGTTCGATTCCCAGCATGGGAACTCCCAAAATGGGAGAAGGATGTGGCAACCCACTCCCAAGGCAATCCCGAAACAGTCAGCCATTGAAAATCCTATGAGGGTTGCTATGAGTCGGACTCGACTTGACGGCACCTAACAACAACAAATAGGATGTATGTCCGTTAGCAAATTCATTCTAGCATTCCTGATTGCCTGTATATATCAATGATTTTCAAATTCTCCTTTCAACTGGTTTTAACATCTTATTGGTTGCCTTGTTAATTAACAAGTTAAATAAAATTATTTGCATATGTTCATTTTATTTTATTTATTTTTAGTGCTCCTGGGGATTGAACCCAGGACTTTGTGCATGCTTAGCAAGTGCTCTACCACTGAATTATGCCCCCAGCCACACGTTTGTCTTATGCTCAAGAGTAATGTTTTTCATTTTTAATTGAAAATGATCATTTAGCCCAGCCTAAGACAGAGCTTCCAGACTAAGACAGACTGGGGAGGACCTAGCAGCCCACTCACGAAACAATTAGCCATTGAAACCCTATGAAAAGCAGAGAAGCATTGCCAAGTATAGTGCCAGAAAATAGGCCCTCCAGGCTTGGAAGGCATTCAGAAGACTGGAGAAAAGCTGTCTCCTCAAGAAGAGTTGACTTTAATGATGGGAATGGAGTAGTGCCCCTGGGACCTCCATTTGGTGATGTGGCATGACTCAAAATGAAAAGAAATGTGCCATGGCCATAACAATGGGCTCAAACATTAAAAAAATCTCCCACGAATGGCAGAGCTGGGTGGTGTTTTGTTCTGCTGTGAGTCAGACTGGACTCATCGGCACTCAACAACAACAAAAGAGGGAGCAAGGTACTCCTTCCTTCTGGCTCTCCCAGCACCTGATACGCAGCCCCATGTGGCTCTCATGTTGTGCTGTCTGTCTCCCCAGCTACACTGCATCTTACCCTGCTGGACTGTGTTAGGATGTCTGTATTCACTGCACTTCCCACAGGGCTGAGTGAAGAGTAGGCACTCCATAAACATGCGCGCTCAGCGAATGGAGACCTTTAGCATCACACCAGAGACTGCCCAGCTAAATGCCATCAGCACCCCCTCTCTGCTAAAAGGCACACTGGGGCACATGACCATTTTAGAATTTAAGCAAGCAGCAATTCATGGATTGGGTGGCACCAAGCTGCAAGCGGTTCATGGCTCCCACAGTGGTGCACAGGGGAAATTTGATGTCTGGAAAAGCAAGACAAAGAAAACAGTTGATTGGTTAAAATGGAACCGCAGCCTTACGGTGCCCAGTGAGAGGCTAGTGGACAGTCTATGATTGCTAAAACTTACGCTTCATTATATGGAAACCCTATACTGCGTTGGGTTTCAGTTTACTTTCTTAGGAACCCAAGGCTTTGGTGCCACTTCTAATGGCTTCCCAATTCACTTTTTTTTTTCTGGTACTTAGTGGTTGAACCCAGGGCCTTGTGCATATTTTGCAAGTGCTCTTCCACTGGGCTGCACCCCCAGCCTATTTTTAATTTTTTACCTTGAGACAGGGTCTTGCTAGATTACACAGGCTGCCTCTGACCTTGAACTTGGGATGCTCCTGCCTCTCCCTCCCAAGTTGCCAGGATTATAGGCATGAGCCACTGCATCCAGCCCAGATTCACTTTTTAAACATCACTCAGACATCTCGAAGCCAAGACCACCACCACCGTGGCTGGGATGTTGACTGAGAGTCTCAGCTCTAATGCTCCTGCTCCCTCCCATGCGCTTTTGATTCTTCTCTACCCTAGCTGTTACTTTTCTCTTTCCTGACAAAAACATTAACTGCACCTCCAGGAACTCTCTTTCCAGAGTGAAGTACCCCCACTCCATTTTCTCAATCGCTTTATGGAACACTTTCATTTCTACCCTTAGGGATTATTTCATGATGGGAACAGCAACCAACTTAAGAGACCTACGTGTTAGGATGGAATGGAGGCCAAGGGCGAGCCCCTGTCTGTGCAGGCTGCACTGGGCCTTATGTCCAGACGGAACTGTCCTACCCTTGGGCTACCAAAGCCTTGGTCGGGGAGAAGGGGTTCTACAGACATAAGGTGCGAACACCCAACTCTTATTCTGGGCAGTTGCCATGAACAGCTTTATTATTCTGCAGCTTCAAAATGTCATTATATTTGGTCTTTTGCTTTTCTCTCTCTCTCTCTTTCTTTCTTTCCTTCTTTCTTCCCTCCCTCCTTCCTTTCTTTCTTTTTCTCTCTCTCCCCCCTCCCTCCCTCTTTTCCTTCCTTCCTTCTTCTCTTCCCTCCTTCTCTGCCTCCTTCTCCTCCTCCTCTATCTCCCTCCTCCCCCTCCTTCTTTTCCTTTTTGTTTATTCATTTATTTTTGAGACAGGGTCTTGCTGTGTAGGCCAGGCTGGCCTCTAACTCACCTCAATCTTCCTGCCTCAGCCTCCTGAGTGATGAAATTATAGGCATGTACCACTATGCCTGGGTCTTTTGCTTTTCTTTATGAATTTTATCATCACCTTGTCAAGTTTCATAAACAATTCTGTTGGAGTTTATTGATTAGAATTGCATTGACATTTTGCATTAGTTTAAGGGAACTAACATCTATATAATGTTGAGTCTTTCTTCTCATGCATGAATATGCAGGACCTTTATTCATTAATGTCCTGCAAAAAGTCATTTTTTGGTCCTAAATTGTCTGCGGAAGGGCAGCTTCCTGATCAAAGAAAAGATGTAGAGCAGACTGCTGCCTCCTGGCCTAAATGAAAGCAATGTTGAAGCAAACCCTAAAGGTGAAGCCTCGCTAGGGAACTCTGAACTTGCAGGAAGATAAAGGAGATAGGATCAGTCAGAATCCAGAGATCTCAGATTTCCCGACACATAGGCCCAAGCTGGAACCAGCCCGATGCAAATGCATACCAGAAGCGCCCTTTTGGAATTCTCTTAAATACGAGGAAGAAAGTTCAAGAACTGTGTAAAAACCATTCTGAAAAGAAGACCTCAACCTCATAATTTAAAGGGAAAAAGCAAAACATTCCAGCAATGATAAACTAAAGGGAAAAAAAAAAAAAAAGAATCTCATAAATAGTCCTGGAATGAAACCCAGTGGAAGGAGCTCACTCAGTGTTTTGGAGCGAATGATAGACTTGATCTCCTATTACAAAGAAAAAAGCTAACAAGTCAGGTCCTGGGAAGATGCTGGGCCAGTCTGCAGAGAAGGGGGATGTGGAGGAGGCTGAAGAACTTGGAGCCAGCCAGATGCTGCAGACCTTGGTGCGAAGACCGCTGAAGCAGTTGCGGCCACAAGTTTGTAAAAGCCAGAAAGGCGGCTGGAAAGTCACTGGCTGCCCAAAAAAAGGAGAAACTAAGCCTGGCGCGGTGGTCCCCACCTGTCATCCTAGCGGCCCAGGAGTCGGAGGCAGGAGGATGGCAAGTTCGAGGCCAGAGGCAGTCTGTGTAACTTAGCGAGACCCTGTCTCAAAAAGTAAAATAAATGGGCCGAGAGGTGCAGCTCAGTGGTCCAGCACTTGCAGGCGCAAGGCCCTGGGCCTCAACCCCCAGTACAAAAAAAAAAAATTAAAATATGGGCTGAGGGTGCAACTCAGTGGTCCAGCACTTGCAAAGCATGCAAGCGTGAGGCCCTGGGTTCAAACCCAGTACCATTAAAAAGAGAGAGAGAGAGAGGGAGAGAAACTGGCATGGGGGTTTGAAGCAAAGAAGAGATGGCAAACTGACAGCAGCATAGGATATATGTAACTTTGCAGAATTCTTCAGGATGCTTGTAGACTCTAGTGTTCAATTTACCGAAAAGAGTTTCCTGCTTAGGTTAAATATATCAGAAAATAGATAGCAGTCAAAAAAAATAAACATTAAGACTTAGGAGTTGATTACCAACTCTTTTCAATCTTTTTCTAAGGAGTTCATTCTATTGAAGTGAATGTATTGTTTTTGGTATAAGAAATTTAAGCATATTTACAAGGAAAAAGGGTAGAATTTATTGATTGATTGATTTAGATGTACAGTATAAAATCAGTTTTGCTTTTCATCTGGCTGGTATAGCATAGCCTGGGAGGTACTTGTACTTTCTTATCTGTTCTTGGCATAACTGCACTTTTTCTGGAATTGTGTTTTTAAGATTGGTTTTTGTTTATAATGGATTAGTCCTGAGTAAAAAAAAGTCTTAGTTGTTACTGTCTTTACAAATGACTTTAATTATCTTAATGTCATAAAACAATTATTGATTCTTTATTGGAGGTAGTAGAGTTGGTACTTTATAGTCACCCTAAAAATGCACCTCTCAGCCGTGACATTATTTAAATTATGAGGTGGTTCTTAGAAGAGAAAATGTGTGATTGTATTAAACAGACAATTATAACTCAAGATTTTAAAAAGTGATGTTATGTTCTCCCTCTGAGTGAGGCATAACTTTTGTCAGTTTTCTTGTAAATATTTTATTTTGTCTCATTATTGTCGTGCTATGGGGTCTTGTGTGTTGGAGTGATGCTGAAAGCTATACCACCAGTATCTCAGACACTAGCAGGGCCACACATGGTAGGCAGGTTTCAGCTGAGCTTCCAGACTAAGGCAGACCAGGGAGAAGGACCCAGAAGCCCATCCCCAAAAGAATTAGCCATTGAAAACCCTATGAGTAGCAGAGAAGCACTGTCAAATATAGTGCCAGAAAATGAGCCCCCCAGGATTCAAGGCATTCAAGAAATGACTGAGGAAGAGTTGCCTCCTCAAAGAGTTGACCTTAATAATGGGAATGGAGTAGAGCCCACGGGAACCTCCTTTTGCTGATGTGGCACAACTCAAAATGAGAAGAAATATAGTGGCTGCAACAATGGGCTCAACATAAAAAGATTGTGTGCATACACAGTGTCGGGGAGTGTTTCATTCTGTTGCACATAGAGTCGCTATGAGTTGGATCTGATTTGAGGACATTCAACATTAACAATTGATTAACTAATAATTAATTAATTTTGGCTTTTTGAAGCAGACTCTCACTGTGTAGCCCAGGCTAACCTGGAACTTGCTGTTTAGTCCTCAAATTTGTGCTCCTTCTGTTTTGGCTTCCCAAATGTTGGGATTACAAGCAGATGCTCCCATACCTGGCTTGGAATCTTATTTTTTAAATTAAGATTTTCATTTGTTTCACCGGTTACTATTTGTAGATAGTGAAGATGCTCCTTGACTCACAATGGTGTTACATCCCAATAAACCCTGTAGAAGTTGAAAATATCATAAATTGAAAATACACATAATAGATGAAGCAAAGACCATGGCTTTGCAACACAGTGCCTTGTGGCATATCAGCTGTTTACCCTCAGGATCACTGGCTGACTGGAAGCTGAGTTTGCTGCTGTTGTCCTGCATTGGCATATTGCTACCAGGGAAAAGATTAAAATTCAAAATTCAAAGCATGGTTTCTACTGACTGCACACTACTTTCACACCATCATAAATCTGAAAAATCATAAGTTGAACCATCACAAGTCAGGCACCATCTGTATCTAGTAAATTTCTTCCATTAATTATTATTACAAGTATGGAGGAACCACTGATTTCTTATACTGATCTTAAACCTGGCAATCTTGCTGAGTTCTCTTATTAATTGTAAAAATTTATAGATTCTCCTGAATTTTCTACATAGGTAGTCATATTATCTTCAGGTAATTATTTTGTCTTTTGAAATTTCTAAGCCCCATTTCTTTCCTGCTCCTCCTGTATTGATTGATATGTTCAGGACAATGTTAAAAAGAAATGGGCTGTCCTTGTCTTATCTAGAATTTTAATGCTACTTTTTAAATCTTTCTCTGTTATTTTTATTCATTTATTTGTTTGTTTGTTTTTGAGACAAGGTCTCACTATGTAACCCAGGCTTGCCTCCAATTTACAATCCTCCTGCCTCCTCTAGTGCTGGGAATGTGGACGTGCACCACCATGCCTGAACTTGTAGGTTTTTAATTAATCCTGTTTCTTGAGTAAGAAAATCCCTTTCTAATTCTAGTTTGTTAAATATGTTGGGGTTTGTTTTTGTTTGTTTGTTTGTTTGTGGTGCTGGGGACTAACCCGAGGGCCTCTTGCATACGGGGCAAGTGCTCCTACCATTGAGCCATACCTTAAGCTTTATTGTTATTGCTGCTGCTGCTGCTGCTGTTGTTATTAGGTGCTGTCAAGTCGGGTCTGAGTCATCACGACGCTATGTACAGCAGAACGAAATACTCCCCAATTCTGTGTCAGGCACACGATCTTATTTATGTTTAAGCCCATTATTGCAGACATTATGTCAATCCATCCAGTTGAGGGTTTTCCTTTTTTTATTGACCTGCCACTCTTCCAAACATGATGTCCTTCTCCAGGGATTGGTCCCTCCGGACTACATGTCCAAAATATGTAAGATGCAATCCAGCCATCCTTGCTTCCAAGGAGCACTCTGTTTGTACTTCTTCTAGGACAGAACTGTTGGTTCTTTTGACAGACCATGCTGTATATTCAATATTTGTCATCTCCAACAGCATAATTCAAAAGGATCAATTCTTCTCCTGTCTCCCTTGTTCAATGTCCAGCTTTCACAACCATATGATATGACAGAAAAGACCATGGCATGAGTCAGATGCACCTTTGTCTTCAATATAACATTATTACTTTTCAATACTTTAAAGCGATCTTTTGCCACAGCTTTTCCCAAAGCAATGCATCTTTTGATTCCTGACTGATGCTTCCACAGGTGTTGATTGTAGAACCAAGTAAAGTACAATCTTGGACTACCTCACTCTTTTCTCCATTTATCACGACGTTGCATACTGACCCAGTTGTAAGGATTTTTGTTTTGTTGCTCAATCCTCTTCCCTCAGCCTCCTGAGTGCTGGGATTGCGAGCATGTGCACCACGCCAGGTTAGAATTTTTTTTTTCTTCTTTTCTTTCTGGTACTTTGGAGTTGGTCTGCAGCCACAACAATCTAGCATGCAATCCCGCTGGATCTCAGAAGCTAAGTAGGCTCAGGCCTGGTTAGTCCTTGGATGGGGTACTAGAAATACCTGGTGCTCCAGGCTAGGGAGAAGGACCCACTCCTGAAACAATTTGCCGTTGAAAACCGTACCAACAGCAGAGAAGCACTGACAATAGTGCCAGGCATGGCACAGTGTCAGGGAGTGTTTTGTTCTTTTTGTCCTGTTGTACATAGGGTTGCTGAATTGGACCCAACTCAATGGCACCTAATAACAACAACAACAACAACAACAACAACTGTGGAGTGGAACCCAGGGCCTGGCACATGCTTTTGCAGGCCCTTTACCACTGAATTACACCCATAAACCTGGGCTAGACTTTTTAATCTTGCAAAGAAAAATCTGTAGCAACATAAATGGGCCAAATTCCGTCCACTTGGAGATAAAGCATCTTAACCTGCTCCTTTCGGAGGCTGTGTGGTGAAAGAGCCTGCAGCCATAGCCTTGTGGCATTCGATCCCGTCAGATCTTGAAAGCTAAGCAGGGTCGGCCTGGTTAGTACTTGGATGGGAGACTGCCTGGGAACACCAGGTGCTGTAGGCTTGGGAGATGGACCCGGTAACCCACTCCCAAAAATCAATCTGTCATTGAAAACCCTATGAAGAGCAGAGAAGCACTTGACAACAGAGTTTCACCTGTTGTACGTAGGGTTGTTATGAGTCAGATACGGACTTGACAGCACCTAACAACAACAACAATGGTGAAAGAGGAACAGAGGTCCAGACTCAGACAAACCCCATTTTCAACCCAGTTCTATTGCTTTTAGCTGGGAGATTCCCAAACCTTGCCATGCCGGAATCAGTTTCTGTGTGGGCCAATGCAGGCAGTGAAGGCTGCCTCAAGGACGCTCAAGGAGGGTCAAATGGAATCAGGGCTGCAAACATTTTGTGGTTGGCATGAATATGTCCTAAACAAATGGTAGTTTTCATTCCTTCCCTTACATAAGGAAAAATTTTTACCCAGAAAAATTTGATTTTGTCTGGAGCATCGTTGAGGAGGACAGTGTACATAGGGATCTGAACCCAGAAAGCAAGTCAGCAAGCACATCTCTGCTACGTGCCTATTCATGTGACTCTACATCCCTTGTGCTTAGCTTCTTGGATTTTCCGTGGACCTTGAAAAGAAATTGTATTCTATCCCACCACGTTCTCTACAACATGTCAGCGCCACTATTAAAATTCACTACATTTTTTTCTTTTCCTGTCCTTCTTGGAACCCAGCAGCCTTAGACTGGGTAGCATATTCATGTTTTATAACTCCCTCCCCTCTCATGTCAGTTTCTTGGCAAGTGTCCGATTTCATTAGGACACAGAGTGGCTCTGTGGGGCCACAGGGGCTCCGTTGAGTGGCTATAATGCCTCGGTATTATTCATCCTGCTGCCCTACCGCTTCCAGCGCTGTCAGTCAGCACAGGTACCTCTCAGTCCCGAGACTGCCAGGCTTCCTATTACATGGCCACTGAGCTCTGTGGTAGGTTCACTCCTTCCTGCCTCAGTGAAAAGCAGTCAGAGGGGGAATGGGGAAGGGTTATTCTCGCATCTTCCCCTGCCTATCTGTAAAGGCTTCCAGACACACATAACTTCCCTAGATCCTGACCCAGAGAGAAGCTCACTCCAAGAATGCCTGCTGGGAAATTGAAATGATATCTTCAGAATTTTTCAACTTCCTGTCCCTGTGCATTGGGTTATTGACAATGGCATTCCAGAAGACTATATTACTCTTGTTTGTAGCCCTACCACTGTGGTGTCCCATCCCGTCAGATCTCGGAAGCTAAGCAGGGTCAGGCCTGATTAGTACTTGGATGGGAGACAGCCTGGGAACACCAGGTGCTGAAGGCTTGGGAGAAGGACCCAGAAGCGCACTCTCAAAAACAATCACCTGTTGAAAACCCTATGAGTAGCAGAGAAGCACTAACCATAGTGTTTCACCTGTTGTACATAGGGTCACTATGAGTGGGACACCAACTCGAGGGCTAACAACAACAACAACAACAACAACAACAACAACAACAACAACATATTACTCTTGCAAGCACTTGCTGAGAGGAGACTGCAGGTCTTCAGAAGCCATTTTGACTTAGCTGAGGGTTGCGGGCTTTATGGGTTACCTGGAGATGGGACCCAGTGGTGCCCAGGAAGAGCCTTTGTGGGTGGAGGATGATGGGAGAATCCTTCTGCCTTCTCTTTCCTATTATTTTTATCCTTGCACCTAATAGTTTGCTCAGGATGGACATCAATATAGCACAGCAATGAGCACACGGAGACTTGAATCACACAGCCTTGAGTTCAAATCCTGGGTCTCCAACTTTGGTCTGTGAGATCCTTCATCCTCATGCTTTGGCATGTGACTTTGCAGAAAGGGCAGAGCATGTGGGATGTGGGAAATAGTGACCGTGAGCTGGCCTTCAGTGGTATCATGTGCTTCAGCTCCTCTCTTGTGCTTCCTCCATCTGCCACCAGAAGAGTACAGCCTGGGTAGTTGCTGTCCTGGAATGATGAAGATGGAGTTGACCTGACCCCCAGCCACAGCTGCTGATAATCCCAGCTGACCCGGAGAACTGTGAGTGTACAGGGCTGGTGAACTTCCTCTCTAAAGGGCACTGCTGCTGCAGTGCAGATGCTGCACAGATGACACGTGAGCAGAGGAGCATGACTGGGTCCCGTTCATGGACGTTGAAATTTGAATTTCACATATGGAATTCTCCTGTGTGGAAAAATGCTTCTCTTTTTTGGGAGTGGGGATCAAACCTAGGCCCTTGCTCATGCTAAACATGTGCTCATCCACTGAGCTACACCTCCAGCCCCAAAATATCCCTCCTATGATTTTCCTTTCCTTTCCTTTCCTCCCCTTTCCACTTCCTTCCTTCCTTCCTTCTTTCCTTCCTTCCCTCCCTCCTTCCTTTCTTCCTTTCTTTCTTTCCACTGGAAAACATAAACCTTGGGCTGGTGGCATGGCTCCAGGGTAGAGCACTTGCCTAGCATGTAAGAGATCTTGGGTTCTATGCCCAGCACTGCAAAAACAAACAAATAATGTGCAAACCATTCTTAGCTCATGGGCTGTAGAAAACAGGTGGTGGCCTAGATTTGGCCTCTGGCAGTAGTATGCTGGCCCTGTTAGAAGCCATTGAGATGGATGAGGTTTCTTTGTTATGAAGCAAAGCTGATTAATACACCCTTCTCATTGTGCCATTGTTGCTGGAGCTGGAGTGGCTGGGTGCCAGGCCCCTGGGCTTTCTGCCTAGGAATAATTTATACGGTACACAAAGGTAAGTGAAATGTGGGAGCTTTATAACTTAAAAGAGAGAAAGGGAGAAAAAGAGAAAGAGACCTCCATGGCAGGAAGGGGTCTCAAGATGGGGTGCTGAAGTGGGTCATCTACCTGGCATTTTAATGGTCTTTTTCTATGGGTTGTACTACCTGGGCTGGCTTCAGTAGATTGGTCCTCACTGGGTACCTCTGTGCTGCCCCAATACAATTGAAGGGGCTGTTACTCCATTGTTTCTACCTAGAGGCTAATTGATCAGCTGATTGTTAGACTTACCATCTGTATTCTCTGAAGAATGGGACCCTACTTGAGGAAGTAAACCTCGTGAACTTCCTGCGGCTTAGTTGAAACTCCTGTACCATAACCGTTTTCCTTGTGCATGTGTCCCTTACCTCAGTGACCTCCTGTTTCTAGGTCCTGCTTTTCTGATTTAATCCTTTCACAATCTTGGATAAGTCACCTCACCACTAAATCTCAGTTCTCATTGTAAAACACAGGTGACAGTAGACTTTTTCTCCCAGGGTAAGCAAACCAATGTACAGGAATCATCTGAAGTGTTTACTATGTCATAACTTTAGTCTACAGTATTCTGCAGCAGGACAGGAAAGAGGGGCTTGTTATGGTTTGGATATGAAGAGTCCTTTAGGCGCCGGGCGTGGTGGCGCACGCCTGTAATCCCAGCGGCTCGGGAGGTGGGAGGATTGCAAGTTTGAGACCAGAGGCAGTCTGCGTAATTTAGCCAGACCCTGTCTCAAAAAGTAAAAAAAAAAAAAAAAAAAAAAAAAATGGGCTGAGGTGCAGCTCAGTGGTCCAGCACTTGCAGAGTATGCAGGCGCGAGGCCCTGGGTTCAACCCCCAGTACCGCAAAAAAAAAAAAAAAAAAAAGTCCTCTAAAAAAGCTCATGTGCCAAAGGCTTAGTCTCCAGTTGGTGGTGCTACTGCTAAGAGGTGATCACATTATGAGGTTGCTCACTCCTTTGGTGGATTAATCCATGGAGGGGCCCATCTCAGAATAAGCTATTAGAAAGTGGTGCCTCCAGCTGGGCGCAGTGGCACACACCTGTAATCCCAGTGGCTGGGGAGGCAGAGGTAGGAGGATCGCAAGTTCGACACCAGAGGCAGTCTGCATAATTTGGCGAGACCCTGTCTCAAAAAAAGTAAACCAAAAATGGGCTGGGGGCGCAACTCAGTGGTCCAGCACTTGCAAAGCATGCAAGTGCAAAGCCCTGGGTTCAACCCCCAGTATGGCAAAAAAAAAAAAAAAAAAAGGAAAGTGATGCCTCCCTGGAGAAAGTAGGTCACTTGGGGGTGTGTCTTTGAAGGGTATATCTTGTTCCCAGACCCTTGCTCCCCCTCTGGCCACCACGAAGTAGCAGCTTTCCTCCACCATGTTTTTGTCTTGCCACAGGCCTGAAAGCAATGGAGCCAGCTGACCATTGACTGACACCATGGGACAGAATAAATCTTTCCTCCTGTAAGTTATTTACCTCTGGTGTTTTGTCACAGCAGTAAAAAGCTGACTAGCAGAAAATTGGTATTGAGAAATGGGGTCATTGCTGTGACTCTATCTGACCTTGTGGCCGAGGACTCTTTGGAGCTGGCTCACGGGAAGAATTTGGGAAACTTGGAAAAGCTAGCTAGAAAAAATAACTTAGAATATTGTAAGCAGAGCTGTAGTGGGAGCTCAGAAGACCAGAGTGCCAACAGGAGTGTGAACAGTGAAGACTGTGCTCAGGAAAGTTCAGATAGAAATGAGGACTCCACTGGTTATTGGTCTAGAAGACACTTATGTTACATTTTTGGCAAAAGAAAAAAAAAACTTGTCTACATTTTGTCATGCCCTGGTATTTTATTTGAAGCTGAGTTTAAAGGTGATGGACTAAATCTAATGGAGGAAATTTAAAGGCATCCCAACATCCAGGCAGTAGCATGGTGTGTTAATTACTTTTGCATAGCTGTGACCAAATCCCTGGCAGAAACAACTTAAGGGAGGAAGGATTTATTTTAGCTCATGGTTTCAGAGGTAACCATTACGTTGGGGAGGGTGTGTGGAGAAGAGCCGTTCACATCATGGTGGCAAGAAAACAGAAAAAGGGACCTGCCAGCACTGGGCTGGCTTTCTCCTTTTCGCTCTTTTATTCTATCTGGACCCCTTAGCCCATGGAATGATGCTGCCCACATTTGGGGTTGTCTTCTGTTGGGGACAAAGGAGCCCCAGGCAACAGGCAGGCGTAACCTGCAGTTGAGATAACATTCAGAAGGTAAACTCGCGATTCAGAGCATATCAGAATAACAAGTGCACCGGTGCTGGTTGTGATTAGACAAGAGCGGGAAAAGGTCATGCTTGT
>VMDO01001088.1:216191-232208 GCA_007922755.1 Pedetes capensis
TCAATGAATTACCCAATCACATTTCAGACAAGTTCCTCTAAGGGCATTAGACCCAGCCTTTCTTCTTCTCTATAAAACCTCCTGTATAACATTCAATAAACGGACTTGATCAGCAACTGCAGACTTGTCCCCTTGTCTCCTTTCGTCCACTCACCCCTCCCCCACAGGGACCGTTCGATTGAGCCGCGGGCCGGCTCAGTCTTCCCCCCTCAGTTACTCTCTCTGGAAACACTCTCACAGACACAAATCAAGGTGTGTCTCATCAATGCCCTGGGTGATTCTAAATCCAATCAAGTTGACATTTAAAACCAACTACTACCACATACAGGTATTGATGGCAGCTTTTAGTCAGATTCACATGATAATTGGGGGTGGAAAAAGAGAAGGATTTGAAAAACTAGCAGATTTGAAAAACTTTGGCCAGAAAAGAAGCATGTTTAAATTTGGGGCCAAGGAAGAGTGGGTGCTGAAGAGATTAGCATTATTAAAAAGAAGCCAAATACTTTGCATTGTAACAACAGGATAGATGCCCTGAAGATATCTCAGGAATTGGCTAGACCCTACCCATCAAAGGCTAAGGGATATAAATGTGTAGATTCATTGGAAAGACTTTGCTTTGAGAGGAGAGTGCTGGAGTGCTATGCCCATACTGGGCTGCCTAGGCAAGTGCTTCCCTCACTCATATCTAGATACTCAGAGGTCACTGCGGCCATTGTCCAAAGGGGCCCAGATACCGCTTAAGCTGGTGGTACACCTTGGCATTGTTCACATGATGCTGGCTCTGCAGGCATGCAGAATGCAAGAGTTTGGGGGTCATGGATATTTCTACCTAGATTCTAGAGGAAGGCCTGGGAGGCCAGGTAGTATGTGGCAGGTTTTGAATCCCTGAGGGAAGCCCCTAGGAGGATGATGCGGTGAGAGTGAAGCCAAAGCTACGATGGAGACCTCGGCAAGTCGGAGATGCCAGACATGGAATGTCTGGGGAATGCTGCAGGCAATGAGCAGAGCCATCCCAGGAGAGAGGCTAAAGGGGAGGACTGGCTGCTCAAGCCCTTTGGTGTTCACATCACACCACAGGCCCCAAAGCCTGGGCATGGAACTATAGAATTAAATGTTTGTTCTGCTGGGTTTCAGTCTTATTTGGTTGGATCCTTCTTTGTTATTCTCCTATCACTCTCTTTTGGAACAGGAATGTTTACTCTATGCCATCATATGTTGGAAGTATGTAAACTATTTTTGATTTTTTTTTTTTTACAGCAGCTCACAGCTAAGGGTTTGAACTGAATCTCAGAAGAGACTTTAAGCTTGGACTTCTGAGCAATGCTAGGAATGGTGACTTTAGAGACTCTTAGAGATGGACTAAATGCATTTGCATTATGAGACAGACATGAACCTTTGGAGGCCAGAGGTGGAATGTTATGGTTTACATATTAAGTATCTCTCCAAACAGCTCATGTGTGGAAGTCTTGTGCCCAGCTGGTGGCATTATTGAGAGGATTGGATCATAAGAGCTCTAACTTCATCAGCTGATTAATCCATTGATTAGTTCCTAGCTGAATGGATTTCTTAGAAGTGGGGCCTCCTTGGAGGAAGTAGGTCCCTGGGGGAATGCCTTTGAAGGATACATATTGTCATAGCTCCCTTGCTTTCATTCTCTGCTTCCTCACAGCCTTTAGGTGAGCAGCTTTCCTCTGCCATGCCCTTCTGCTATGATGCTCTCCCACAGGTATAAAAGCAATTGAGCCAGCTGACATTGGACTGAACCTAACTATGAGCCAAAGTAAATATTTCCTCTCTTAAGTTGTTTATCTTGGCTATTTTATTTCAATGATGAAAAGCTAACTAACAGAGCTCTACCTCAAGCCCAGGTTGAAGGTAGCAATGTTTCCCTTCTTCCCCTGCACACAGGTAGGGCACTAGGATGGCAGCTCTTCAAGATAGGGGCAGCTACCAGCTGGGGCTGCAGATAACTGGGTCCCACCTGATGCCTGTGGAGATCTAGAGCCTGCTGCCTCCTCTGCTCCTGCTCTCAGAACAGGTAGGCATGGGAGGGGTCCCTGGGGGAACGTAGCTGTGGTCTCTGGGGCACTGAGTGTTTGTGACCATGAAAAGTGGTGTCTGCCTCCTGCCTGGAGTGCTCAGAGGGTGTGAATCCAGCTGGGGCAGCAGGTGATGGCGGGGTAGTGGGGCACTGTGGTGCAATGGCCCAGAAGGAAAGGCCAGAGGTTCCCTTAAGCACTTGGAAGGCACTGTAGAGGCCTCGTTAGTGCCTGTGGCTCTGTTTGAATGACAAGACAGAGAGGAGAGGCCCAAGCTACCCCCATGTGAGGGACACCGCTCTGGTTTGAATGTGTGTCTCCTCTAAAACCCAGGTTGAAATTCAATTGCCATTTTAATAGCATGAAAAGGAAAACATTTAAGAGGGGATTGGGCAAAACAAAACAAAAAAAGAAACAAACAAACAAAAATAGGTGATCAGGCTATGAGAACCCCACCCCCATGAACAGATCGATGCTGTAGTTGTGGGAATGGGGTCAGTAGGATAGGGTGTATTCCTACTCCCTCCTTCCATTTCTCACCAAGAGAGGACACAGATTCCCACCAGATGACAAGTCCTCCATCTTGCACATCCCAGGCCCCAGAACTGTGAGCCAATGCACTGCTGTTTATTTATTATAAGTTCCCCAGCCTCAGGTACTCTGTTTCAGCAGGACAAATGGACTAAAGGCAGACACTTTACCCAGGGAAAGTGCTAGGGGCTAGGACCACTGGCAGCGACTGAGGATGCCCTTAGTCCTGGGATGTCCAGTATGAGTCTGAACACTGCCCTAGGAAACATGCGGTGGGCAGACCCACCATCTCCACCATCTCCACCATCTGCAGCTTGTGGGCAGGTGCTTTCTGGGGCAGATGGAACCATATCAAGGCACAGAGAAATGTGGAGTCCTTCCAATTCCTTGGCTGATGCAGGGGAATGCAATCCCTTCCCCAAGCTTTGAATTGGACATGAAGTTGTGGCTTGAAACCAGTTTCTAATAACTGAAAATAATAAAGAAAAAATGTGGGATCTGCCAGAGATATCAGTTGGAAGTGGAAAATGGAATTTGACAGAGTGCAGCTGAAGGCATTAATTACAGAAAATATAAAACCATTTATGTTTATTCCCCGTGAGTCTGAGACTGCTCAACACATTGGTTAACCACTTGATTACAATCCTTGTATCTTCCTGCACTTCATCTCCTGAGCTCCCTTGCCAGTGGGGAAATGTTACAAGCTGCTTTCATCTTTTTGCAGAAGGAAGGAAGCAAGGAAGGAAGGAAGGAAGGAAGAAAATGAAAGGAGAGAGAGGAAGAGAAGCAACATGAAATGGGTACTTGAAAGGGCACACTTAGCCCCAGCATGCTCTAGTTATTTCTGGAACACCCTGACTTATGTGTGACCTCAAGTGCCTTACTGCCAGGCCAATTACTCTAGGTGGGTAGGTTTCCATTCAGGATCTATATGTGTTACAAACATCTGAGATAATCAGCATAAAACAGGTTAGTTTTGGCTCACAGATTTGGAGGGTCTAGTCCATGATGAGTTGGCCCTTTTACTTTGGGCCTATGCCAAGGCTGCACATCATGGCAGGGAGCATGTGGTGGAGCAAAACCATTCACCTCAAGGCTAAGGAGCAAACAAGAGAGCAAGGCGAGTGCAACATCCCACCAGCACCTTCAAGGGAACTTCCCCAATAACCTAAAAGCCTCCCACCAGGCACCACCTCCTAAAGGCCCACCACCTATCAGTGGTGTCGCCCTTGGGATCAAGACTTTGCCACATGGCCCTTGGGGGGAATGTAGCCCTTAACTGACATTGTCAATGACAGATACCAGTTTGTGGGGTTGTCCAAGACCCCCAGACAAAAACCTTCTTATTATTTAAGATATTTGTTTTTAAAATTTAATTATGTTGTTATATGAACTAAAACACCTTTAAAAATTACTAATATAACACATGCTGGGGTTTAGCTCAGTTGGTAGAGCACTGCTGTGCACTTTTTGAGGACCCAGGTTCAATCCCCAGCACCACAAAAATGGTAGAAGGATGTGGCAGTCCACTCCTGAAAAACAATCCTGAAACAATTAGCCATTGAAAACCCTATGAGAGGGCCAGGCGTGGTGGCACAGCCTGTAATCCCAGCAGGCTCGGGAGGCGGAGGCGGGAGGATCGCAAGTTCGAGACCAGAGGCAATCTGTGTAATTTAGCGAGACCCTGTCTCAAAAAGTAAAAAAAATGGGCTGAGGTGCAGCTCAGTGGTCCAGCACTTGCAGAGCATGCAGGCATGAGGCCCTGGGTTCAACCCCCAGTACCGCGGAAAAAAAAAAAAAAGAAAAGAAAACCCTATGAGGGTGGCTATGAAATGGACCAACTTGACAGCACCTAACAACAACAAACAACAATATAACATACATTCAAGTCATAATAACTATTTAAAAAATAAGCAATTTTTCTTAAGGCACTTATAAAATTCTCATCAGTTTTCCCATGTTTCAAAAACTACAATAAGATCAAACTTTAACATAAAAAATTCTCTTCTCATTTTATAATGTAGCAATCCTAAGAATTATAAAATCAATAATTTTCATGAGCTCAATCCTAAAATATGGAGAATGACAGGTAACTTTAATTGATATTTTGGGGTCATATGTGACCCCACCAGGCACCTGGACTTAGGCTGGTGCTACAGCACCACATCCCTGGCACCTACCCTGAGCCAGGACATACTGAGATTACATAGAACACTATGTTTCTTTGACAATTAGGACTGTTAAAAAATAGCAAAATTTAGATTTCTGGGATCCATTTTGACCTCACAATAGCAGTTAAAGGTTATGATCCAAACTATAGCAGAATCGAATATTTTCTACCTTTCCGGGTCCTTCCCTGGCTTTTCATTTTAAAAATGCCCATATATCATGTGGGACCCAGTTTGAACTTGCATCTTCTCTTAATGCCACCTCCAGCCCTCCAAACACTTTGCTTTCCTTTTCCTATGCTTCTGTAACACTTATTTTGGAGGCAGAGGGATACTATTTCGGCTTTCAGCACATTGTGCTGGGGTTCCTATTTTATGATTAGCCTATAATAGAACCCCTCAAGGGCAAGAACCATGTCCTGTTTCCCTCTGTGACACTGAGACTCGATTGAGATTGACGCTCACCAGAGGAACAAGATCCCCTTTATTTCCCTCTCCAACCCTTTCAGGTTTGTGAAAGTGCCGATTACTAGACTCTAGGGGGAAATGTTACTCTCAGTATTCACTGGCTTCTTATCCTTCCAGGCAAAGTCAGGAAAATAGAGCCACTCAATCAAGGTCATAGTCAAGTGACATCAGGAAAAAGCCCAACAATAAAGACCCAGAATCTTTATTCTTCTCTTGTGAAAACAATACTTTTCACCTTGCAGAAAAGTAACTTGATCCTGAAACCAAGACTCATCCATATCTCTTACTCTCAGCATAGAAGAATGCCATCATCTGACGGCCGGGATGGTTTTACAGCACACTGAATTTTCCAATCGGCTCTCAGGGTCTCTTCTGTCTCTCACTGCTTCAATCTGTTCCTCACACTGGAAGACAAGGTAAAAAGTCAGGGGCAGAGGTTAGGATGAGTAAGAGGGAATAGATTTCAGAGACAGCTTGTAGCCCATAATATTTGTGATACAATCCTTTCAAGTTCATTTTCAGGCCCTCTGTCCATTTTTCCCTCTTAGGATATATTCTAGAATGTTTGTGTTTTTCACGAGGAAGTAAACCCTATGTTCAATACAACTAAATAGTATATACTGTTACCAATGCATGTAACTTTAATAAGGTGGTGAACGTGAGAGATATTTTCTGCACAAAGTTAAATTGGTACAAGTTTAGGCAGTGACAACTGTGGCACACATTCTGCCTGGTGGAGAAGGTTATTTTTGTACCTACTGTGACGTTCACATCAATTTTAGGACATGAGAATGTGTGTCTCTTAGAAACAAAGAACCTACGACATGAAGGATGGTTATTGTGAATTAAAATGTGGATGTGCAAAAAAAAAAAAAAGGAAAAGGAAAAGGAAAAAGACATTAAGAAGGGAGAATAATCGGAATTTGGTAACTGATTGGGGTTTGAGTGAGGACCAGGTAGGAGATGGGGAGGGGGATCCAGGACCTCGGCTGAGGGTGGGCTGCCCTGCCCTGTCTTGTGCCCAATGAAGCCCAGTTCTTCTCAAGGGTCTGCTCCTCTGGGCTAGAGAGCAGAAGCCACCGTGAGGAGGGGCCAGTAGGAGGTGACCTCCGCCAGAACACTTCTGCCAGCCTATAGCCAAGTCTATTTGTCACCTAGTGGTCCTGCTGGTGGGTGGTGTGTTCCATCGTCAGTGGCTCCCCAAAGGCTCTAACGGGGGTAACATGGGGTCTCTTTCTGACTCAGTCATCCAAGATGACAACACTACACTGGTATGCAGACTCACCAAAGATCTGTGAAATTTTTGCATTCATGTGACAACATGAGGTTTGGCTCACAGCTGCCAGATGGAGGCAAGGAATCGAGAGGCAGAGATGTCACTGGTGTGAGCACTGCAACCCAGTGCTCCCACTGTCTTAACCTGAGGAGTTCTCCTTTCTCAGGACCTCCACCCAGGTGACAGCCAGGTCCTTGGCTCCACTGCAAAAATGAATTTTAGGATGAGTCAGTAAGAATGAAGCAGTTTGAACTTTATTAGGTAAAAGGTAAGAGACAGTACATGCTTCAGAGTGAGCACGGATGTCTAGAGACAAAAGCACGACTGTGTGTCTTTAAAATGGAGATATATCTATAGACACACACACACACACACACACACACACACACACACACATATTTGGGCCTTTTTCTAACCAGGCTTAAGGATTAAACAAGGTTTAAAAATTAAGTAGAATCAAAAATCTATTATAAGAAAAGGCAACACAAGCTATATGATTTATGCCTCTTATCCTAAAGATTTCCTTGTGTAAGTTAAATTGTAAGATGATTTTTTGGGGTGCAGTATTTACGCTTGGGGATGGGAGAGTGATGTTAGTAATGTTAAACTCAAAGGTCATAAACATTCAAGGCCTTCTGTTGTATCTTGGGGCTACTTGGGAAGAAAGGGGTCGTGCCGTCCTAGCTAGCTTTATTATTAAGTACCATGAGTAAGCTCTGACTCATAGTGATCCTAAGTACAGCAGAATGAAACACTACCAGCACTGTGCCATGCACATGATCTTTTTATGTTTGAGCCCATTGTTGCAGCCACTGTGTTTTTTCTCATTTTGAGTCAAGCCATATCAGCAACTGGTGGTCCCAAGGGCTTTACTCCATTCCCATCATTAAGATAGACTCTACTTTGAGGTGACAACTCTTCCCCAGTCATCTTTTGAATGCCTCCCAGCCCGAGGGGCTCATTTTCTGGCACTATATTTGATAGTAGGTGCTGGGGTTTAGCTCAGTTGGTCGAGAGCTGCTCTGTGTTATCTGAGGCCCTAGAGTCAATCCCCAATATGCAAAAATGGGAGAAGGATCTGGCAATCCACTCCCAAAGCAATCCAGAAACAATCAGCCATTGAAAACTCTATGAATAACAGAGAAGCAATGACAGTGCCAGGCATGACACAGTGTCAGCGAGTGTTTCCTTCTGTTGTACATAGGGTTGCTATGAGTAGGAAGGATCCAACTCAACAGCACCTAAAAACAACATATTTGACAGTGCTTCTCTGCTATTCACAGGGTTTTCAATGGCTAATTGTTTTGAGAATGAGCTCCCGGGTCCTTCCTAATCTGTCTTGGTCTGGAAGCTCAGCTGAAATTTGTCCACCATGGGAGGCCCTGCTGGTATCTGAAATACCAGTGGCATAGCTTTCAGCATCACAGCCACACACAAACCCCCACCGCACGACAAGCTGGCAGACACCTGGGGGTAGCTAGCTTTAGTGTGTGGTAAATAGATAAAATACAGACTTCAGCAGGCAGCTAATCCTTGCCAGAAAGGCAGGCAGGAACAAGGACAAAGGTCTGAGAAGTGGGTCTCCTCTGGGCTGGCGGCTGGTGTGCACCTTAGCTCCTTCACTCAACAATGTGGAATTTCTATGGCGTGCCAGCTCCTGCGAGGAGAGACAGGGCTACGAAGATGCCCGGACGCAGTGCCTAGTTCCAAGGGCTCTCCGGATCTACTTGGGCCGACAGTGATAACAGAGTGCGCCGACAGCTCCCACAGGATGGGCCCAGGGTAGAGAGAGGTTATAGAAGGGACCCCGAGGAAGTGACACCTGAGTTGGAGCCTAAGAAAAGCAAGGGGGATGAAAAGCAGCCCAGGCAGAGGGGCAGAAGACAACACAGGGCACAGCGGGGACGTCCACCAAGGAGCAAGCAGGTGAGCCGCGCTGGGCCAGAGAGGCTGCCGAGAGGCAAAGAGGCCGAGGAGGCCTGGAGAGCAAGCGGCCTTCACCCTGTAAGCACGGATGAGGCACTGAGGGGCTCTGGTCCGAGAGGGACGCGGCCGGATCTATGTTCTCTTGGCAGAAGGTAGGACCCACACCTGGCCGCCCAGCAGCCCTTGCACATTCTTTTAAACCTTTCCAGGAATTGACTCAAGGGTGAGGGGCTGAGGCAATCAGGGCCTTGCAAACCCTGGCCAGGAATTGGTGCAGATGCCTAGGCCTGAGCCAATCAGGGCAGGACAGGCCTCTGGAGCTCTGATTGGCTGAGGAACAAGCACGTGATCCAAGATGACTACGTAGGCGGGCGGGAAGTGCCTGTCATTTCATGCTTGGTTCGTTTCTTTGTTTGGGTCCTGTCTCAGCTCTGCTGCTCAAAGTGAGGAGGCATGTAGCTTTGGTTTTTATAGTCATCCTAATGAAATAGGGATGCCAGAGAAAACACAGGAAACCAAATTAAATCTGAATTTTACAAAAACAACAGGGGGCCATACTTGGGACAACACTTATACTACATTTTTCATTGTAGCTGCATGTCATTCATTCACTCACTTTTACTAAATCTGGCATTCTTATTTATGAAGGCACGTGTGTGTAGCTGCCTGTGTTGAGGACTGATGGGCAGATGAAGGAACCCTCAGACCTGGAGCATCTGGGATGATAAAATGGACTGACACAGACCCTGTACCCCAGACCAGACCCCCTCTGCCAGCACCGTTGACGGCTCGGGAATTAGAGCCACAAGCCCTAATGGAGTAGAGGCTTCAGCAGCCTCCTTGAAATGCAAATTAAGTTACAAAAAATAAAGATATTCTTGAGTTCCTAAGTTTGCTGACTTGGAATTATACCTCATCACACATAGAAAGCTTTCTTTACTTCAAGAACCTAAAAATATTTATCCAGGTATTCTTTTAGCACTATAATGGTTTTATTTTTTTACATTGATATCTAGGATCCAAACAATTTGGGCATAGGAAGGGAGGTGAGAGACAGATTTCTGGGGTCCCATGAATCACATGGGGTCCCATGAATCACATGGTAAAGCAGTAGCAGTTCTCAGCTTTTCCCCTTCATTTGGCACCTGACACACCATGGTCATGGCAGTATCCCCTGTGAGCCTGTGTAGGGCTGAGCAGCCCTCTGGAGTCCAGAGGACAGGACAGCACACAGACATGGAAGGTCATTGTCATAGGCACTGTAGAGACAGGCAGGAGAGGGGTGGGAAGAGAAAGACAAAGATAGGGAGGGGGACCAGAGGGAGGCGTTCTCCAAATAATAAACTAATTTAAAGTCCAGTGTCTGTCTCACTAGAGGCTGTCATTTTGAGGGGCTGCCTCTGGGATGTTGGTGGACAAATTCAGTGTTTCATGATCTTGCAGTGCCTGTGCCCGGTGACAGCCCATATGATGACAAGTCACCCATTTGTTCTTCTGACTAGGCCCCTGTCACACATTGCTCATCATTTGTGGTTGGAGGGAGCAGAGCATTTATACCCCACACTTCCAGTACATGCCATTTCACTCCTGCCTGCTGGAAAGGCCTCTGCAGACAGAATGTGGAGGAGCTGGAGAGAAGGAAATAATTGAGTTCAAACACAGGTTCACTAGGCACTCTCTCACATGTAGCAGGGGCTCCTCTCTGTGCAGTACCCAGGGAGGAAGAGTGTTAAAGGTCATCAGAGGGTCGTTTCAACCAGGGTTACTGCATGCCTTCCTGGGGACTCACAGGTCAACTACTGTCATATTATTAGAGTCAATTTTCTGGCTCTCAGTATGGTCTTCTAGAGTAATGATGGTCAGGATGGTTACATGACACAGGGTGAATGAGGTACAGCCTGATTGAGTACAGGATAGAGACAAAGTGCAATGTGAAACCAGCCCAAGAGAGAATCTGTGTTTCCTTGCCTTGGACAGTGGCCGGGCAGGACACATCCATCATGCCACCTTGCAGATGGGTCACTGATGAGTCATGTTTTGTTACTATAATGAAATAACTGAGACAAGCTAACTTAATAAACAAAAGAGGCTTATTTAGTTCACAGTTGTGGAGATTCACAGGTGTGGCACTAGCATCAGCTCATCTCTGATGGGGGCCTCATGGCAGATGGCAGGACTGTACACAAGATGGAGATCCCATCACAAAATAGGAAGCCAGAGAGAGACTGGGCTTCTACGGTCCCTTCTGAGGGCACATCTCCAATTACCTAGAGACCTCCCACCAGGCCCACCTCTTAAAGGATCCATACCACCTCATAAAGTTTTTAATATATGAACCTTGCAGGAACAGGCATCCAAACTCTAGCAGTCACCAAGAGGAATATTAGTGCATTTTTTTAAACTGTCCACACCTAGAGCGTATGGATTCCATGAGGATAGGAAAAGGTTTTTTTAAATATTACATCCTCAGTAATCAGAACAGGGCCCCACACAGAGTGGCACCGAAGATATTTTTTGAAAGCACGAAGAAGGGAGTGAGCAATGATGACAGTGAATGCTTCTAAAGATATCACAAGACATTGTTACCCCAACATGTTTGCTACATGTTATTACACAGATGCCAAAGTTCAACACTCACCTCCCCCTAGTGCTTGGGACCTTTCTCCTCATCTGCCCAAATAGCTTGGGTGGCCTGCGCGGTCCCAGGCGCTCAGAAGATCCCTGAGGACAACTGCCACCAGCACCTATTCAATTGCTCTTGAAATCTCCATTATTCAGTTTCAGGTATGAAAGAGGACAGGGAAAATTTAGCCTTTTCGCCATCCAATTCCATCTTGAAAGGGTTCAAAGGGTAATTGGCTTCTTAAGCCAGAGCAATAAGGCTGGCTTGGTGGGCAACATTGGTTACAGGTGAATGAAAAAGACAAACGCAGCCCTTAGCCCAGAGACAGTGGGTGATGCCTGGGGCAGAATGGGGTACACGCACAGCAGCTGGGAAATAAAATGCACTTGGACCCACAGCCCTGGGGTGGAGGGCGGACAGGGCATGGCAGACAGGTCCTGCTCCCCACGTGTCTGCGTCTCCCACCTGCTTCCTGCCAAGCTCTGTTGATTCCCCTACAACACTGGATTTGCATAATGGCTGTGATTGCCTGTGCTGGAGCAGGTTGGGAAGGGGTTTATCAGTCCCCAACACTCCAGTGGTTGCATAGTTTATGGGATTCCAAACCCATGGAGGCTTCTTCTTTCCCTAAGCTTCCCTCCGTACAGGGAGAGAGAAAAAAATGAGGCATGAGAGAGATGAAAAGGCTTTTTTCTTCCAAAAATTAGAACCACACTTCAGATGAAAATAATGTGTCTTGAAGGCAGTGATAAGATAGAAGAGAAAATTGCTCTAGACGTGTCTGGGGCTGTGTCTTCTGCTTATCTTTTTATGCCCCTGTCAAATGGAGACAGTGTTTTCTGCTGATTGAGAAAACCCAGAATATGGAACAAAAGCTGTCTTGAAAACATGGTCTCTGAGAACATTAGCTCGTTTTTTTTTTTTAAGTGTTTAATTTCATGGCTTCAACACATACAGCTGTTTTCTGATTCCATGAAGCAGATGGAGGGAGAAAGCAAAACGTGGCTGCCAATTAGTACTGTGGTCTCGCCTGCCTGTCCAATCGCTCCATCTTTTGTTAAGCTTTAAATGCATTTTTTCCAAGCCACTTGGTTTCGCAGAGGCTGTGCATTTAATTTGACTGGGACATTCTCACAGATCAACGTTTCCCAAGAGCCTACCTGTCTTGACAGTGTGGTATTCAGCCTAACTAGTGGTTCCACACCTTCATGGTGGCTTTCATCCAAGAAAAGATGTCACTTGCTGTTATGAGTTGAATTGTGTCATACCCTGCCCAACACACATGGGTTGAAGTTCTAACCCCAAATACTTGTGAGTTGTGACCTTTTTTGGAAATAGGGTCTTTGTTGAGGTAATCAAGTTAAGATGAGGTCATAAGGGTAAGTCCTTGTCCAATAACTCATAAAAAGGGGAAATTTGGACACAGAGGCACACATGAGGGAAAGTGACATCAAAAGACACAGGGAGATGGCAGCCATCTGCAAGCCATGGAGAGCCCTGGGCCAGATCCTCCCCCATGGCCCTCAGAAGGAACCAGCCCTGCCCATGGCTTGGCCTGGGACTTCTGGCCTCCGGAACCGTGAGAGAATAGGTTTCTACTATTTAGGCCCCTAGCATGTTACTTTGTGACACAACCACAGGAAAGTAAAGTAGTTATCAAAAAAGCCTGTGTGGTCTGGAAAGTATAGAAGGCTGCCTCAGTTTCCCTGGCATGGCTGAGCAAGGTTACACAGAGCCAGGGTTGAACCAGGTTATCTTTACCTAACCATCATTTCTCATGCCTCTCCTAATGCCCCATCATCCACCTGACCTGCACCTGGGGGGTGCACCAGCCCCAGCCAGCTAGCGGGCAGAGCAGCCCTGTCTCTGGTGCTCACTGAGCACTGGATCCTCTGCCCTGTGGGCCCTGCTCTGGAGGTGCTGGACATCTTGAACATCTTCCCTACTCAGCACATCACATCCCTGACCGCCAGACCTAAAATTACTGCCTGGGGGAAAATTTTTTTTCTCGTTTTTTCTTTCTTTCTTTCTTTCTTTCTTTCTTTCTTTTTTTTTTTTTGCATTGAACCCAGGGCCTCACACAGTCTAGACAAGTGTTCTACCACTGAGCTATCTCCCCAGCCTGAAAATATGTTCTTAACCTACTCAAAGGCTGACAGCTTGACGGAAGAAAGCCTGGATTTCTAGAAGATTCCTTTACAGTAGAACGATGATCAGGCCACTGGTCCTTCGGAGGCTGCCATGAGGCCTCTTCTGGGTCATCTGCTGCCCGTGAGGATTTTCCACTCAGCTGAAGGCTTCAAGCTTATCCGTGCTGACCATAAAATATACTTGACACAGCATCGGGTCACCGCTGCCAGTGAGCCACTGTCTGCACATGCCCAGGAACAGCCAGAGCCTGGGGATTGGCCATGGGATGTTTTGTGGGGTAGTGACTCCTCCATGGCCTTTTTAAGATGGGAAATGGTGGGGCTCGGCCTCGGAGGGGATCCTCAGTGTTCGGAGGTGGGGGCAGACAGCTTCGTGTGGAGGCCCCGATGTGGGTTTCTCTGGCTGGGATCGACCGGGGATCTGCAGCAGAGGCTCAGGTCAGGCCAGGTGGACAGCAGGGGAGGGAGGAGCCCGGATTCTGAGTGCTCTGGCTTTGAGGGCTGCCGTAGACTGCATTGTGTCTCTGTCCCCACGGATATATCGAGTCCTAACCCCTGGCTCCTGCAAATGTGACTTTATTTGGCACGGTGTTTGCAGGTGTCGTCACGCTAAGATGAGGCCAACCTGGAGTAGACAGGCTCTAATCCAATGTCACTGGTGTCCTTAATAAGAAAAGAAGAACAGCTATACAGGGTCATGCATGAGAAGATAGAGGCAGAGACGGGGGTGAAGCATCTACAAGCCTCAGACACCAAGGATTGCCACCAACACCAGAAGCTGGCGGATACCTAGGATGCCCCCATCACAGCCTCCAGAAGGCACCAGGCCTGTGAGCACCTTGATTTTGGACTTCTGGCCCCCAGAACAGGCAGACAATATATACCATGCTTTAAGTCACACTGCCAGGGTCGTCTGTTAGGACTGTCTGGGGAGACAAACACAGGGGCTATGTGCCAGGCATTTGCCTTCATTTCTGTTAGATCCTGAAGGCCACCTGAGGTTGCAGTTCCATTTCCACATGCACTGGCCACCTGACTCCTCAGAAGGTCAGCTGGGGGCCCGCCTGTCAGACACCCCTGGCCTTCTCCTGTGCCCCCCCAGATACAGACCCCTCAAATGTCTCCTGCTTTGTGCCATATGCCACCCCTGGCAGGGCCAACCCTCACCCATCCCGAGGAGATTGAAGAAATTTAGGGGGCATTGGGTGCTTCCAGGTCCATTCAGTGAAACTCTAAGCCGCCCTTACAGCGATGCCAGAGTCCATCTACATAGTCACCAACACAGAAGTCGTTCACATCCGTCACCTATCACAGTCGCAGATATACAACCAGGGAAAGTCCCCTCACATCAGGTGACGCCTTGTGACTAGTGCTTGACATGAGACTTCACAGAAATGCCCCCACCTCCAGGTGAGCCCCTGCCACATCCTCTGTCCCTTCCTCGGACAGGACAGCCCAGCAGGAAGGGCTGCACACAAGGCAGGTGAACCCTGGACCCTCAAGTCGCCCTGTGGAAGCCATAAGTTATCTTGCTGAAGCAAGCTGCCCTGCAGGGGAAATACTGCCCGGATGGCCTGGAGTGAGGAACAGGAGATGGTTGGGTTTGAGCCCTGGTGTCTTCGGAGCCTGTTTGTTATTGCAGACTTAACCCCCCTTCACCACTGGTCCCATGGCCACGCTGCGTGAATCCTCCCACTCCCCATCCAGCAGACAGTTTGTCCCAAGACAGGAACGTATTCTGCTATCTTTGCGCCTGGTGAAGGGGGGGTCACTTAATACATTGTGAGTGAGCCACCACGCAGATGGCATGATGAGCTCTCTCCAGCTCCCAAACTCATTTCTTTTCTGTGTGAAAGCAGCAGAGACCGTGTCCTTTCCTGCAGTTGTTCAGTTAAAACCAAACTAGACCATGGCGCTGTGGACAAGAAACCAGGATGGTAGGACCTGCTTCTGCCAGAGCCTGGGCCGCCACAGTCTGGGCCAGATGCTCCCCTGACTTTGGACACGCACTGGGATGCTGGGAACTCCCACAGGGAGGTAACATCTCACCCCAGGAGCCTGAGCCCCAGAGTGCTGGCCCTGCTCCAGGCCCCAGCGGACCCTCCCTTCACCACTCCCACAAAACGTCTCCAAATGCCTCCTGGCTTCACGGCAATCTTTCAAGGTTCTGGGAGATGACACCACGTCCAGGGGAGAAGGTGAGCCCCTTCAGAGGCTGGTGAGACGCCTGGAGTGGGCCCCAAACATTAATGAGGTCGTCCAGACTCAGCATCTGGAGCCCTCCAGCTATTCTGACTGCTCCTCCCTGCAGGAGACTCGGAACCACTAGATGGCAGTAGAGACTGAGGCTGGCCAAGTCTGACGCTCTGAGGATGGGCGGCACCATTTCGGGTGGGAGAAAGAGCCAGGCAACTCATGGAGGCAGAGGTGGCCATGGCCCTTTGTGGGGGGTAGAGGGGTGGGGAGCCAAGGCTGGCTGTGTTCCCAGGGCTGCAGGTAGAGTGACCCAAGGGCCAGTGTGCTATCAGGAAGGCTGGCAGCCTGATTTGAGATCTGAGCCAGGAGGGGTGGCTCTGGCCCGTGATCCCAGCAACTCGGCAGGCGCAGACAGGAGGATTTCAGGTTCAAGGACAGAGGCAGCCTGCATAACAGTGAAACTCTGTCTCAAGATTTAAAATAAAGAATGGGCTGGTGGTGCAGTCCAGTGATAGAGCTCTTAAAAAGTACAAGGCCCTGGGTTCAACCTCCAAGTACAGCAAAAAGAAGAAGAAGGAGGTGGAGGAGGAGGAGAGGAGATGGAGGAGGGGGAAGTAGGAGAGGAGGGGGGAGATGGGGG
>VMDO01001089.1:0-78811 GCA_007922755.1 Pedetes capensis
GGCCACTTAGTCTTTAACACTCAGGGCCACAAGAACATATAAAGAAAGACTCTCTTACACACACACACACACACACACACACACACACACACACACACACCTCCCCACTGTAATTATAAATACTACACTGGCTTCCAGATCATAGGTTTGCAGCTTGGGCATGGAAATGTCTGAAAGGCACCCAAAGCAATTAGTGCTGTCCCTCCACCAGTCTGGACATGTCTTCAGGGCTTTTGCACTTGCTCTTCCCCTCTTTGCACACGCACCCCAGGCCTGTGTGTCACTCATCACTCACACATTTAGGTCTTCACTCCAATGGCACTGCTTCAAAGAGGCCTAGCCTGGCCACTTCCAAGGCTCTCAATCTGCTCACCAGCTAGCTTTATTTTTCTTTATAGATCTTTTCACTTTCAGACATTTTTGTTGCTGCTATTTTTGGGTGGCGTCGAGTCAGTGTCTGACTCATGGTGACCCTATGTACAACAGACAAAACACTATTGTCAGTGCTTCTCTGCTATTCATAGGGTTTTCGATGGCTGGTTGTCTTTTGGGAGTGGATTGCTGGGTCCTTCTCCCAAGCCTACAGCACCTGGTGTTCCCAGGGGGTCTCCTACCCAAGTACTAAACAGGCCCCATCCTGCTTAGCTTCTGAGATCTCATGGGATCAGATGCCACAGTGGTATGGCTGCAGGCCTTGAGACATGATGCTATGCACTTATTTGTTATCCATCTGTATTATTAGTCTGTTTTCTATTGATAATAACACAATACAGACTTGGTATGTTTTATCAAAAAGAAATTTATTTTTGTTCACAGTTGTGGAGGTCCAAGGTGGGGGAATGTATCTGGTGATGGCCTTCTTGCTGGTAATGTTCCAAGGAGTACATTGCATGATATAAGACAGGGAGAGAAAAGTTGTCTATATGTCTCTCCTGGTCCCTGTCCCTCTTCTTATTTAGCTACCAGGATTCAGTCATGGGGGCTCCATCCTAATGACCTTATCTAATCCCAATCACTTCCCAAAGGGCTCACCTCTAAACGCTATATAGCTGGATTAAGTTTCCACCCTTGTAACACATTACAATGGGGATACAATTTTAACATATGAATGCTTCGGGGACCCAATCAAATCATATCCAAGCCATTGCACCATCTAACATCTCTTTCTCTCTGTCACAGTAGGCTGGGACCCCCATGAGGCTCCCTGATCACAAGCCTATGTCTAGGGCCTCAGTGGTGCCTGGTATACAGCTGGCCCTCAGTTGGTAGCAGCAGAACACAGGGATGGTTTTCTTCCTTTCATCTCTGTTCCCACCCCCTCCTTTCTCCTACTTCCTCTCCCCCTCCATCTCTCCTGCCTCTGCTTTCAACCAGCAGGCAGGACCAGCCATCAGTGCATTGTCAGGCAGGGGATGTTGGTGGTCTGGGCCCCTTCCTTCCCCTCCCTTTCCCATGTCCCTCTTGGGTACATCTCTCTCCCAGATGCTGCTGCCCACTGCCAGCTCCAGCCTTCTCAGAGGGAAAAACCCAAGCTCAGGCACCCCAGATGACTGTAGGAACATGGGAAGCCGGATGGGTGGAGATGATAAGAAAGTCAGGGCTCAGTCTTCAAAACAGCCCAGCCAGACACACAGAGTACAGAACATCATTCAGGGCTCCCTGCAGCACCCACAGCCCAGCTTCTTGCCTTTTTCAAAAGAGCCAGTATCACAGTTAACGGGACTCAGCCCCTTCAACCTGGTCATCCATTGCCTCCATCTCTCCAGCCATGATTTACTGTATCTCACTCCATCTGCTCTCCTCTATGGCTTCTCTTTCCTTGTGCAATGAACTTGGTACAGAGCCTACTGGATCAATGCAGGCATCCTTCCTCTGCCCTTCCTCTGTCCCTTGTCTTCCTTCCTCTGTCCTTCTCTGCCCCTCTACATTTTAGGCAGCCTCCAGAGCTCAGCCAAGTTCTCACTTCCCAGGACCCCACAGGTGTCTGCCATGCTGATGGCAAATGATTGTATACTCCATAATGACACTTCTTGCTCTCATTTTTCCCTTGACTCCAAGCAGGATTATAAACTGTGTAGGAACTGTGTCTTGCCCTCAGAGACCTAATCGGAAGTGGTGCTCTGGTCAAGCAGCCTCCTTGCATGGAAGCCACACATTCCTTTTCCTCCACCACCTTTGTGCAGACATCCAATCTATTGAAATCAGGAGCCATAGCCCCTTGGCATCTGATCCTACCTGATTGCAGAAGCTAAGCAGAGTTGGCCTGGTTAGTCCTAGGATGGGAGACCACCTGGGAACACCAGTGCTACAGGCCAGGGAGAAGGACCTGGCAATCCACTCCTGAAACAATCCACCATTGAAAACGCTATGAATAGCAGAGAAGCACTGACAATAGTGCCAGGCACGGCACAGTGTTGGGGAGTGTTTCATTCTGTTGTACATAGGGTCACTATGAGTTGGACCCAATTCAATGACACCTAACAACAACAAGAACAACAATAATCTATTGAACAACAGATGTGCAGCCACAACACATATTAGGCACCTACTGTATACCATGTTCTGGGGATGCACCAGTGAATAGCAACAGACAAGAGTCTCTGGTCTTCTAGATCTTATAATCCAGGAGGGGAGATAAATTAATCAAACACATGAATAAAGATATGATTACCTAACTGCTGAGACAAGCATGCCAAGGAAGTGAGTGTCACTTGTGAAAGATAAAGCAAAGGGTCTGATTGGTCAGGGAAGTGACACTTGTTTGAGACCTGAAGGATGGGTAGACATTTACAGGCGTGTAGGGATCATCCCAGACAGGGAGACAAGCATTTGGATACAGACTGCTGGGACCCAGCCATCCCACAGGAAGTTGACATCTGTCAATAGCAGGAAATGCAAATTTATCGTCCAGATTGGGACATTTTTGAGAGTAAGAGCTGAGCTGTTAATAACACCGGGCCACTAGGTGTTAATGGAGATTACTCTGGGCGTCCCAGATACATGGTTGTATTAACTAAGGAGCCCTCCTTCTCCCTCCTGCCTCTCTCACCACAAAAGGAACCTTAGCTACGCTAGAAGGTGCCAGAGACCTGAGACCTTGCAGTGCATTCCCAGAATGGGGTGGGGCTGTGACAGGGAGGACTGGCAGGCCCCAGTGCTGTCATCAACGATCAGGGCACATGAGCAGGGAGTGCAGGCCTGGGCCAGGGAGGCAGGATGGTGTCGAGTAGGACACCAGCTTTCAGTGTCTGTGACTGTGCCTGACTTATACACAGGTGGATTTTGCAGGCTCTCTCTCCTCCTTGGAAGCCCAAGTCTTGCCTGTTTCAAGGAAAATGGGGCGCTTTGGGATCCCAGAGCTCCTTTGAGTTTCTTTGGTTTTATTTCCTTGTGCAAAGAAGACATGATTTGTACTTGGAGTATAGGTAGAGCCTCAGTGTGTGTGTGTGTGTGTGTGTATGTGTGTGTGTGTGTGTGCATGTGTGTGTATGTGTGTGTACTCACACACATGTGTGAGAGACAGAGATGACAGAGAGAGAGAGAGAGGGAGACAGAGGGAGGGAGACTTATTTCCCTCTGTCCCTCTGTCTGTCTGACTCTTAGACTATTAATATGAGCCCTGTGTCTGGCTGCACCCCCAGAACTTGTGCTCCCCACAGCAAAACACCACCCCTCCCAGCAGGACTGTTGTTTGTTCTGTTTCTGATTGGCGCCAGGCTCATAGATCCCATGTAGGTAGAATATAACTTTCCATAAATAACCTCTAACCTGACCTACAATTTAGCCTTTGGGTATTTTTATTTTCCCCTCGTGGTAATGGGATTGTAGCCCAGTCTGATCCCTCCTGGATCTCAGGGTCCCAGAAAGCAGGCCCTAGGTGTGCCTTGGTTTGAGTGCTGCTTGGAATTCCGGTTCCCAACATGCCTGGCACATGGTGAGGATACAGGGCACGTTGATGGATGGCAGATGGACTTTGCTGCACCCTCAAGCAGCCATGCATATGCAGCCTCAGTGCCTTTGCTTAGGCTGGACTTTCTGCCTAGGAGGCCTGGCCCCCTTTCTCCACATGGCAAACCTCCAGCAGCACCCACTTCTGTGAACCTTTCCCTAATCTTTATCCCTTGGGTTTGCCACAGAGCACCAATTACTCCTGTCTGGTTCCCATCACACTTGGTACAGAATGAGGTGTCCTAGTATTTGCCCACCTACCTACCTACCAGGCAGCTGAGTGAGTGCCGGGGCCAGGAACTGAGCCAAGGCCTGGCTATGGGGAAAACAGTTAAACCCTTAGCAACTCAGTCTCAGATTCAGACACAAACTTGGCTTCAGAGCCCAGCTCCCACACTGCTTCTTGGGGTTAGATGAGGTCTCCATTACCTCTGCTCTAGGACACTCTTCATGACACCTGGATTTCCTGCAGGGTCTTCCTTGGGACTCCCAACCACAGGGAGGGACCAGCCAACAACATACAATGACACTTGTCAAAGATATTGGTGATGATAATGAATTTAGGAGGTTCATTGGGAGCTGACTTGAAAAACCACTAGGAATGACTGCAGCTTACTTTAGGGAACAGGGTTCCCCCCCAAATAGACTGCACTTGATTTAAACAGTTGTGGTTTATCATCCCTCCTCATGGCAACCAAAGAGTATTTCTTGAATCCCAGCCAGCAAGCAGCACTATTAGGCCCCTCGGGGAGACAAGACTTTGAGAGAAGGGCCAGACATTGTCTATTTTTGAAGATCTTATAATTTCACTGGAGAGGCATAAAATTCACATTTGGAGAAAGCTCAACCAATTTTCCTGTGAGCTAGTCCTGAATTGTACTTAACTTTGTGTTTATCCCAGTGCTAAGCAGAGCTTGGCCAGGCTGCACAGGTACTCCATGAATGAACGTCACATGGAAGATCTAGAATTAGGAATCAAAGTAGTTACGTGAACAAAAGGGGTTGGGACATCAGAGGAGAGAGGGGTCATCAGAGACTGGCACATCTCTGGAAGGTTCTGAGAGGAGGTGACAAGAGATATGGACCCTAAAGAAAGAGTAGGAATTCTTGGGGCTGGTAAGTGGGGTTGGCAAACTAAGGAGGCAGAGATTGGTGTGGTCATTTGGAATCAGGAAGGGGGCTTGGAAGAGTGAAAGATGGGAATCAAGCAGAAGAAGGCCTTGCATGTCAGACCAAGGGCCTGAACTTGGTCCTGGGCAAGAAGGAGCCATGGAAGAACCCTGAGCAGGACAGCAACACAGTGAAAACAGCACCTTTGGAAGCCAGTGTGGAAGATAGGCTGCTCAAGGCACACCAGGCTGAGGTTATGACAATGACCCAGTGAAGGAATGAGGTCTAGGTTTGGAAAGGAAGGGATGAACATGGCTTTTCAAAGGAAGGGCATAATTACCACAAAGGCCATAAGAGAACAGTCAAAAGTATCTTCAAGGTTGGAGCCTTGTGATCAGGAGAAGGGTGTTAAGTGACAGAAATGACATTTTGTGTGGTTGACAAAATGAGACCACATCCTCCTGGTAACAATTCATTGTCTTTATTAACAATGCCTCTGGACACTGAAAGAACATGCTGTACTTCAAAAAGCAATATTAATGGGGTCATTTCTACAAGAAAAACATCTGCATAAATAACTTAAATGAGAAAATAAATACGTAACTTAACTCTTTAATACCACTACTTTCATTCTTGTGACAAGTCCCACGTGGAAGGATTGTAAAACCCACCAGCCAAGTAGGCTTTCCTATGGCATGTGCTTCTGTTTAAAACATTTTTTTGTTTTCTTTTAAGAATTAAGAACTACAAAGAAAGTAAGAGGTGTCTGGAAATGACTTTCAAAAAGATTTGTGGGTGGCAGCTATTATGCTCTGCAGTTTCTCAGCCTATGTACAGCACTTGTAATCCCCCCCACACCAATAATATCCTTTTAAGGTTAGATATGCCATCATATGTAAGAGCAGTAAGAAGCTATTTTCTAGGCAGAAATATGTCCTTGAGGCAGAAGGAGGTGCCTCTGACGGGACATGCTGGTTTTTGATGGGTGGTGGCTGCAAGCCCAGCATCCCCAGATCTTGAACTTCTCTGCAGAAGGTGACTTTAAAATATAGCAATGGGACAAGGAAGAGACACTGCTCTTTAGGAATGGTGGGAGCATGACGTCTGTCCCTCTCACCACCCCTGGGGCCCCCTCCTTTATCTTAACTGAAGGCATTATTTATTTGAGACAGAAGAGTGGAGGTAGCCAAACATCTGGGGAGGCCTGGCTGGAAAACAACACAGCTTCTTCCAGGAGTTTGTCAACCATAAATAAGACTCTTAATTCTCTTCCTTCTTGTTTTCCATGGTTGTCTGTCAGACCTGAACAACACAACTCTGAAATTATGCATTCTGGAAGTGCCCCTGGCAGTGATTCCATGTTTGTCCTCTTTCTTTCTCTCTTTCCCACTCCTCTCTCCCTCTCTCTCTACCCCTCTTAACTCCCTTCCCAAAGGGCACCTCATCCTTGGAATCATATCACAGCAAGGGCCTGGAGATCCTAATTCCACCCTCACTCTCATTTTACAAATAGGACATTCAGGTCCCAAGACAGAATCCTGTAGCCCAAGGTCACACAACAAGTTAGTGGCAGAGCCAGGACTAGAAACCCTATCTAGATCTTGCTCACTGCACGCAGGCGTTATAATGGGGAGAGAAGTGGAGGAGAGATCTTATCAAACTTTAACTGGTCCCTGGACTTTCCACACTGCTCCCTTAAAACGCCAGCCTGGTGAAAATGCTTTCATTTCTGCCTCCTCTGACATGGGACTAGCAAAAGTAGGCGGCCCCAGTGGGTAGGGCCGCGTGGCTCAGTGTCTGTGACTCATCTCCCTCCTCGGCCCCGCGGGAACCTCGCAGGGTACTTGGCGGACACCCGGGACTCCGAACAGTCCGGAAGGTTTCGGGCCCCTGCCCTGGGCTGCAGGCATTTAAAATGAAATATGATCGAACCACGCGCAAAGGGCAGGAACAAGGCGCCAGGGCGCGGCGGGCTCTAATACGCGTTCTCCAGCTCCGCCTGGTTGGCTTTGGCGCCCCGGGCGCGGGGCCGCGGCTTCCGGCCCTTTTGCGGCCTTGCGGTCTCGGGCCCGAAGTCCTTGAGCTCAGACTGGTTGTGGAAGCGGGTGAGGCGTTTGCACTTGCACGAGGCGACGAGGCGCACCTTGCGCGCCCGCGGCGCCGCGCCGCCCGGACACAGGAGCTGCACGCGCTGCGCGCGGTAGCGGTCGGGGATACAGCGGAAGTCGGGCCCGCTCGGACGCCACCACTTGCCGCGGCCGATGGCGTTGGGCAGCAGGCGCGCGGGGCCACACTGGCCCGAGCACACCAGCTCGGTGACCGGCTTGGCGCTGCGGCACGGCCCGTCCGTCACGTAGCGGGTGAAGTGCAGCTCGCGGCAGCTGTACTCGGATGCGTCTGCGGAGAGAGGAGCGCGTGAGGGAGGCTGCCCCGCCCGCCTTCTTCTACCCCGCCTCGCTTTTTCCAAACCTGCCTCTCCTGCCCTTCTTCAGACGGGTTTGCGGCTGTGCTCCTGTTATGCAAACGTACCAGGTACTCATGGAGGTGGTGGAAAGATCCCTGGCTGACCCTCTCCTTGGAGCCAAGTGACTGCTGGGGTCAAACACCAGGGATCCATCACATAACTCCCCGTGTGATCTTGGGCAAGTTACTTAACCTCTCTTTTCTTTAAATCTGTAAAATGGGTTGCCCCGGGATTCAGCAAGTTCATCCACTGCATGTACAATGCGCAGAACATCGTATAGCACACAGAGCTGGGAGTGCTGGCCATCATTATCATTGTCATTCCCCTCCTAATGGACCCACTTCTGATTTAAGCCACTCCTGTGGCTCACAGTCCCCAGCTTGAGCAGAGTAGGTACTAGCCACGCCTTCTGCATGACTCTAGCTTCCCCTAAATTCCTTTTCCAGCCACAGGGGAGGGGTGGAGAGGAGATGGAGAAAGGCCCAGAGGTTAATTGAAGGTAATAAATCAAGACAGCTGCTGTGGAGGAGAGAGGTAGAAGGGCAGGTGGTCAAGACAAGAATTCATTAGACTTGAAAGGAACCACAGGTAGCATGTTCAAGCCCCTCATTATCAATGAGGACACTGAGGTCCAGGGAGAGAAAAGAACTTGCCTGAAAGGCAAAGCTGGGGCACCTGACGCCCCTCTGGAGGGCCCCAACACCTTCTGGCTCTGGGAAGAGTGGAAATGATTTGCTCAGGCACCCACAGGAGACCTGGCGGGGGCAGGGGACAGACGGCAGAGTGCTGCTTTTTACAATACTTACTTTCCTACCAGAGCAGAACAGCTCTGACCCAAACCTACAGCTTCAACTGCCGCAAGAATTTATTAAGCACCTGCTATGGACCAGGCTGCCTGCAGCCATAGCTCTGTGGCATCCGATCCCGTCAGATCTCAGAAGCTAAGCAGGGTTGGGCCTGCTTAGTACCTGGATGGGAGACCACCTGGGAACACCAGAAGCTGTAGGCTTGGGAGAAGGACCTGGCAACCCCCTCCCAAAAATCAATCTGCCATTGAAAACCCTATGCACAGCAGAGAAGCACTGACAATAGTGTTTCCCGTTGTGTAGAGGGTCGCTATGAGTCGGATACCGATTCGACGGCACCTAACAGCAACAACATGGACCAAGCTCTCTGCTGGGCACATTTTTTGTTCATGTCCCTTGAATGGGCACCTGATGGTGACACAAGCCTGCTCCCTCCAGGGGAGGAATAGGCTCTGAGACCTGGCCTGGTCCCCTGCACACTCCATGACCAGGTCTCCTACTGTGGGGTTAGATGGCCCAGAGCCTTTTAAACAGGTGGTCCTCATGTGAGTACCTGTTCACCCCTAAAAGTGTCACGAAGACAGTTCCAATATGACACAAAGGGATAAAAAATAGTCATAAGACCAAAAACAGAGAGGGGCTCTCATAGAAGGCCAGGCCCAGCTTCTAGCCATGGAAGGGAGGCCCTACAGGGGAGGTGGCCTGCCACCCTCCTGTGGCTGGCATTCTGGTTTCTGGGCTGGCTTGGCACCCTCAGCCCTGCAGGGGTGGTATGGGAGGGCAGCCTGTTTGCCCAGGGAAGGAGTCATTTTAGAGTTTTCCAAGAATAGTGCCCCAAGGTCAGGCACTTCCTCTGCAGAGCGTGACTGTTCTGAGCGTGAGGCGCTCTCACCAGGTGTGGCCTCTCACCAGGTTGGCCTCTCACGGGAGCCCAGGGGGATGAGCGTCTTATATTCAGGGCCCCTGATGGCCTTGCAGGCAGTGGTTTGGGTTCAGTGGCCCTTGCCTGTGAGGAGCTGGGGAGGAGATGCTCTTGTCCTCCCATTAAGAAGACCTAGGTCCTGCCTGGCCTCCTCCAGGGTCGCCCTTTCCCTACAGCCCCTGCTGTCTGTGAGGCTGGAGAGACAGTGTGTGGCAGCAGCCTGGGCAGCGTCTCCTCTCCCCTGTGGATAATGGGCCTCAGGCCGTGAGGCCCCCACTCAAGTGTCATTTGCAGTCCCACCTCAGCAGTCCCTATCAGCTGCACACATTGCCCACAGGCTCCTCTGCAGACCTGACCAGGAACCCAGGTGTGGCCTCCACAGGCCCTCGCCCTCTCCTGTTCCTTGGGTCAGGCTCCTTCCCTAGGAATGAGGCAGATCTGGGGCTGGGTGCAGGCTCAGGACAGAGGGTACCACCTGTGACCACGGCCTGCACAGGGCATGCTGCCTCCCCTCCAGGGCTGCCCTCAGCTGCCCCCATGGCAGAAGCTAAAACTGCACATCTAACTCCCATGCTGTCCAGTGGCAGCCCACTGGGCAGACTGGGCAAGGGGAGCTGAAGGAGGATGCTCACGCTCCTCTTTCCCCCTGCTTTGCAGGGAGTGGGCTACTCAGACACCACCCACAGCCCCGCGTTCCCCCACCAGGCCTGTCTTGCAGTTGGATCAAAACTAGGTTGGAATCTCAGCTTTGCTCCTCACTGCCAAGTGACAGTTTCTGGAGCCTCAGATTCTTTACTTTCAAGCTACAGCTTCACCTCACAGGGCTTCCATGAAATGGGTGTGTGGGATAAGGTACAGCCAGTGTCTGGCATCCAGCAAGTGCCTGCTACCCTTGCCTTGTCCCCTCCCCACTGGTGCCAGCAGCTGGAGCTGGCTCCTGCATTCGTAGGAGGGGATTCTTGGAACCTTTTTGCAAGCCCTTGAAACTGTGCTAATGCCATACCCTTTCCAACTCAGTCTTCTCCCTGTCCGTGGATCTCATTGCCAGCCTCTGTCCCTGCACTCAAAGTTTAAAGCTGGGCCAGCATGCCATCTTTTCTCCACTTCTAAGCAAGCCTGTACCTTCACCAGTATGGTAGAGGCTGACGGCCCACCTGGGCAGCAAAGCTTCCGAAGAGAAGATTCTGAAACTTCCCTGGCTACCTCCCCAGGACCCTTATGCTAACATTTCTCTCCTCCACCCCATACCTTTGGCCTCAAGGGGGTGGTGGGGAGGCCTCCCTCCATTCTCAGCCCGGTTCATGGTCTTGTTGTTCTCCAGCTCCGGTGGGGGCTCAGGGTACTCTCCGAGCTCAGGGATGATTTCCGTGGCATCATTCTTGAAGGCCTGCCACCCCTGGCCCTCCACAGCACGGAAGGCTGCGTGCACCAGCAGGCAGACCAGATACAGGGCGAGAGAGAGCTGCATGGTGCCAGCAGGGGAAGGCACCCAGCCTTCCAGTAGCACAGGCTCCGGTCCCCAGTCTAGACACACTCTCCTTTTTAAAGCCCCCTCCGCCTCATGCCAGCCAATGAGGATAGGCTGGGACAGGGCTGGTCCCACGTTTCCCTTAGCCCCGGGGGAGGGAAAGGGGTGTGCTCAGAGCAAGCCTTCCCCAAAGACTTCTCAAGCTCAGCAAACTTCCAAATTGCTGCTGGCACTCCCAGGTGACCCAGAGAGAGGGGTGTGTGTGAAGAAGAGCCCAAGCCAGCTCTCCAGGCACCTCCCACGTGCAGGCGGCTGTGGTTTTCACATATCAGAATGAGCTCCAGCTTTTAATTGTCTGCCTCCCTGGGCCTCTCAGCATTCTCAAAACTAACTGTGGACCAGCTTGACAAAGAAAATGTGAGGCTCTGAGTTTTCCACGGGACTGAGCCCAGCTGATCCTATTTCTCAGGCCAAGTTCATTTGTCACCCTACCAACAGGTTGTTCTAGGGGTGTCTGTCTGGACCCCACTGACCCAGAGGCAGAAGGATGGTTCCTTTGGTTTCAAAGGGCTGGAGATCAAGCCCAGGGATTTAAACCTGCTAGCCAAGTGCTCCACCACTAAACTATACCCCCAGCCCTGGGAAGGATGCTTGTTAAGAAATCCTACTGGTCCCAACTCCATGTGGCTCACACTGATTATGCCAACCAAGAAAGCCTCTCTCGGCATTCTGTAAAAGGTAAGGGAGAAAATTGGAGGGCCACAGCAAGCGTGCCCACTGGGTGAGAGGACAGCCTTCTGGTGACACGCAAATGAGCAGTCACACAGGCTCTGGCGATGACCACAAAGAGAAAACCTAAGCTCCTGCTCCTCAGGTTGCCTGCGCACAATGCCAGGCACTTCTCATCCAGGTCGCTCACTGTATATCCAGGCTGGGGTAGGAGAGGACAACACAGAATCCCACTTCCTAGCAAAAGTCAAGGACATTTTTTTTTCTTGTTTCCCAAACCATTAACATTTTTCAGAAACAGCTTTGAGTCCTGTATGGAAGACCTGAGTGCTGCATACTACACATGTGCTCCGGGCAGCCCCAGGTCCATCTTGGCACAAACCAAAAGGAATTGCTAGCTCCGCCTGGAGTAGACTGAGGGCCACAGGGAGGGACAGAGGCATGGGGCAGGAAGGTTCACACCTGAGGTGCAAGAAAAGAAAGGAGGGCCAGCGGAAGCCTTCATGGGAGACAGATTGTTCGAGGACGCCCTAGGCATGGAGGGCGGCTGGGAAGAAGGCTGGCCCCAATCGCCTTGGCGTGCTCACCGGGCAATGAATCAGTGCGCCCCACCTGCAGAGCCTCTGCGAGGCTTTGCCACCTGCCTCAACTTGTAAGTCGCTGTGTCCATCTGTGACCAACGGACTCTCCTTTCCATCATCCATCACCCGACACATGAATGCAGCTGCTCTGACAGTTTTACAAGCCAGACAGAAGCCCCTACAGGAAGAGCCCTTCCTGATACTTGCTTCCTAAGTCAGTTTCCTTCGGGGCAGACAAAAACAGCTGTGGCCATTGTTGGGGGTGATCTATCTCTCCCAACAGAGCCTTGGTGTTGTGAGAAGCTGGCCTTCCGTGCCCCCTCCCTTTGTCTGTGACCCCCCTCTGCCTCCTTTTCCCCTGCTCTGGAATGCGGACTGTTAACCCTATCCTGGCCAGACAACTGCCTTCTTGGGGGAAGTCAGAGAAGGCAGTTCCGAAGCCTGGGTTCCTGGATCGCTACGGTTGATGTTCAGAGCTCCCCCTGCTGGTAGGAGCCACCGCACCATCTTCTTTTAGAGAGTGGGACGTTCTTGGAACACTTCTGCCACCTGCTGGGCTCAAAGGAAGGAGCCAGCGACTGGAGCATGGCCCAGCTTGGCATTTTGTTTTATTTCACTTCGTTATTTTATTTGAAACTGAAGAAAAAAGAGAATTCAGTGGACTTTCACTTCTGGATGACCCCTATGTCTCTGGATTATCCTCTGCCAGTGGATAGCTGTGCTTGTCAGATGACAGCTCAGAGAGAAGCTGTGATGTCTGTCACCTGCTTTTTCATTTACTATTAAGTCATCAACAGCTCTATATTTACTCAGTCCACAAATGTGTCATTATTCATAGTTAGATAATATTCCCTGGGGTTAATCTCTGTTGTGAATAGTTATTTCCAATTTCCTGTCCTTGTATGAAGTAATTATTTTTTATTTTAAGATAATTATAAATTCGCTGGTGCTTGTAAGAAATAATTCAGAGAGGTTCCATAAACCCTTTTCTCAGTTTTTCCCAATTGTAACATCTTACAAAACTGAAGGACAATTTCAAAACCAGGATATTGATGCTGATGCAATCCACCAATCTTACTCAGATCTCTCAGTTTTACTTGTATTTGTGTGTGTGTGTGCTTGTGCACACTTAGGTGTATTTAGTTCTACACAACTGTATCACATGTAGATTCACCTATCCACCAGCACAGTAAAGATGAGGAATAGCTGTGACCACAAAGGTCCCTCCTGTTGCCCTTTTATAATGACACCCATTCGCCTCTCTCACCCTCTCTCTCTGCTCCTGACCTCCGACAACCACTAATCTAATTTATTTTTCTCTAATTTCAAAAATGTTATGTAAGTGGAATCAATAGGAGGGATCCACTTTTTTCACTCAACATAATTCCCTGGAGAATTATCCAAGTTATGTGTGTCAATAACTTGTTCCTTTTTATGAGTTGTTTTTGTTGTTAGGTGCCATCGAGTCGTGTCCTACTCATAGCAACCCTTATAGGGTTTTCAATGGCTGATTGTTTGGGGTTGCCTTGGGAGTGGATTATCATGTCCTTCTCCCACAATTTCTTTTTTTTTTGGGGGGGGGTACTGGGGGTTGAACCCAAGGCCTCGTGCCTGCATGCTCTGCAAGTGCTGGACCACTGAGCTGCACCTCCAGCCCATTTTTTTACTTTTTGAGACAGGGTCTCGCTAAGTTATGTAGACTACCTCTGGTCTCGAACTTGCGATCCTCCTGCCTCCGCCTCCTGAGCCACTGGGATTACAGGCGTGCGCCACCGCGCCCGGCTCCCACAATTTCTTTGAAAAGACCTTAGGGTTATTTCCATTAATGAATGCTGTGCCCAGGGAGTGAACAGTTTGGTACCTCTTGCTACCTATTGCTAGGCAGTTCCCCAGAAAGTCCATCCAGCTCCCCAATCCCACTAGCAAAATATAAGAGAGCATATGCAGTCATTTTCTAGAGCTGCTGTTACTAAGTCCCACACTCTGGGGGGCTTAAACAATAGAAGTTATCTCACAGTTTTGGAGGCTGGAAGTCCAAGAACAAGATGCAGGCCAGACGGGTTCCTTCTGAGGGCTGTGAGGGGGAATCTGTTCCATGCCTGTCCCCTCCCTGCTGCTGCGTGCTGACTAGATCTGATGTTCTTTGGTTTGCAGGAGCATTACCCTGACCCCTGCCTTCAGCTTCACATAGCATTCTCCCTGTCTAAATGTCCCCCCTTTTATAAGGACAGGAGTCACAATGGACAAGGGCCCATCCTAATGACCTCATATTAAGTAACTACATCTGTAAACAGACCTGTTTCCAGATAGGGTCACATTCTGAAGTACTTGAGTTTAGGTCTTTGACATATGAATTTAGGAGAGAGAAAATTCAAATTCAACCTGTAACAACATCTTTCTCTACAAGGCTGCCTGCCAACACTGGGTTTGGGCTGCTAATTTTTAAAAATTTAATAGTTGTATCTTAATTTCTAGAGAGGCTATTTTTCCAGCCTGTTCAGATGTCCATTTGCCAAACATTTAATGAGACAAGGTGGACACACATGCCCCCTCTATCAGCCCCCATATCAAGAAGGAAATATCCTTCATCCTAATAACTCCAACACCAGGTAGAAAGTGATTGGTGACACTAACAGAAGGTTCAAGTGCTTTTTAAAAAACAGACCAGGCCGGAGATAGCTGAGTGGTATAGCACTCACCTAGCGTGCTCCAGAACCTGGGTTCTATCCCTAGCACTGCAAAACAAACAAACAAACAAACAGAAAATGCTATTTTTTTTTTTAAAGAGCAGTGTTAGGTTCACAGCAAAATTGAGTAGAAGGCACAAATTTCCCATATACCTTTTGTCCTCCCACACATATACACAGCCTCCTTCATGATCAACATCCCCCACCAGACTGGTCAATTTGCTACCATCTATGAACCCACATTGACACATCATCATCATCACCCAAAGTTCACGTTAGGGTTCACTTTTGCTGTTGGACAGTCTATGGCTTTGGACAAATGGCATGTATCCACCATTAGAGTATCATATGAAGTATTCTCACTACTCCCTGGATTCCTGGTGCTTTAGCTGCTCATCTCTCCCCCAGCTTGCCCACTTCTGGAAAGCACAGATCTTTTTTCTGTCTCCATAGGTTTTGCCTTTTTCAGAATGTCAGAAAATCGGACTCATACAGTACATGGCCTTTTCAGGTTATCTTCTTTTACTTAGTAACATGCATTTACATTTCCCCTGTGCCTCATCATGGCAGATAGCTTGTTTCTTTTTAGCACTAAGTACTATTCCACTGTCCAGAAATACCATTGTTTATCTAGTCACCTGCTGAAGGACATCTTAGTTCCTTCCGAGTTTAGGCAATTATGAATAAAGCTGCTATAAACACTTGGGTACATGTTTTTATGAAGCTATACATTTTCCAATAACTTGGATAAATAAATACCAAGGAGCACAATTGCTGGGTTGCATGAAGAGAGTATGTTTAGTTTTGTAAAAAAAACACGAAACTGTCTTCCAAGGTGACTATATATATTATTTTGCATTCCCACCAGCAATATATGAGGGCACTTTTTGCTTCACATCTTCACCTGATGCATAAATAAAAAAATAAATAACCCATAAAACACTGTGGGTCTTCAAGGAGAGAACTATCTCTTCCCCTGGGGGTAGATCTGGAATCATCACGGAAATATATGGCAATTGGGCTTGACTTTGAAGGACAGGCCAAATTTGTGCTCCTTAGACTTGGAGATCACAGATGAGGTCATTGGGCTTCATTCTCTCCTTGGTTCACGAGCCCCCTATCTCTGATTAATGGGCATTGAAGATTCTCCTTAATGGCTGTGGGGGTTGTTTTGTTTTGTTTTGTTTTGTTTTTGCAGTACTGGGGGTTGAACCCAGGGCCTTGGGCCTGCATGCTTTGCAAGTGCTGGACCACTGAGCTGCACCCCCAGCCCTTTTTTTTTCCCCCCCACTTTTTGAGACAGGGTCTCACTAACTTACACAGACTGCCTCTGGTCTCAAATTTGCGATCCTCCCGGCTCCTCCTCCCGAGCCGCTAGGATTACAGGTGTGCGCCACCGTGCCTGGCTACAGCTGTGTTTTAAAAATGATTTTGCCCACAAATCAGTGACAGAGACTATCTGAATTTGGAGGGCCATCACTGTTTCTAGGCTGCTGCCTGCACAGAAAGATGTCCAGAATCATCTTGTATTTATTTGAATTTTCAAACTTGTTCTCTGTAAAATTCAGGGTCTCTGCACAGCTGGAAATTCCCTCTGTTCACTTAGCAGCTTTAGAGGCACAGCAGCCCAAAAGAGCTTGAATTGCTCAACTTCCTGCCTAGAATAAGCTAACGGCTGCCCAAGTCCTAACAGGAGAAAACTTCAGCGTCCCTTGCCCTTTGAGGTAGGGCCCTGCTTGGCCCCCAGCCACACCCCAACTTCTGTACATACTGCCACTATCTGCTCTCCCTGGAGGGCCTGTCTGCCACTCTGGGTGTTTGGGGAACATCTGCCCTCATGAACCTGCATCACCCCTTCCTCCCTTCTCCCCTCACCTCCCTGTGCTTCCTGCTTGTTGCACTGACCCAAGGCCAGTTCAGCCAGTAGGAGGCTTGCCTTTCTCCCTCTTCTAATTGCCTCCTCCTCCTCAGGGTTGTGGCCCAAGTCCTCTGTGCTGTAGAGATGCAAATCTAGATGTACAACCTAGGTCACAGGCTTTCAGGTTTCCACAGACATCTCATGGTTTTAAAAGTATATATACTTTATTTAGAGATATAATAAAATACGCATTAATCAAATGTGTTACGCATCCACTTTTAATAAACTTTTAATCCACTTTTAATAAACATAGTGTTGCCTGCAGGCAGACTCATTTCAGTGTAGACTTCAGAGATGGAACATCTGGCTGTTTGACCTTCTCATGAATGGCCATCACTTCGGAAGCCTGTAGCTCAGAGACTGGTTTTTTTAAAAATTAGGTTGGGGCATGCCCACTCCCAAAATTACACCAGCAGGCACAAGACACACCTCCTTAGCCTCTGAGTATAGCAATGTGCTTGACACCGTGCCACAACAAAGGACAGAAATTAACAGGTCACAAAGCAGGCAAAAAACCGCAAGGACCCACCAGAAGTCCTGTTTTAAAAATCTACGCATATCGCTGGGCGCGGTGGCGCACACCAGTAATCCCAGTGGCTCAGGAGGGGGAGGCAGGAGGATCACAAGATAGACACCAGAGGCAGTCTGGGTAACTTAGTGAGACCCTGTCTCAAAACAGTAAAAAATGGGCTGAGGGTACAGCTCAGTGGTCCAGCACTTGCATAGCATGCAAGCACAAGGCCCTGGGTTCAACCCCCAGTACCTAAAAAAAAAAAAAAAAAAAAAAAAAAAAAAAAAAAAAAAAAAAAAAAAAAAATCTACGCACATCAAAGCAGCCAAGACCTCTAAAATGGGAGTGTACAGAAATCACAGGACCCAATGGAATGCTATGTGGCTGTTAAAGATGAATGGGGTAGAACTATAAGAAAGAATAAAATACATTATTGTGATGGTTCATCTTGTCAACTTGATTGGATCAAGAAGCACCTAGATTAGTAAAGCACCCTCAGGGTGTGTCTGTGAGAGTGCTTCTAGAGAGGATTAACTAAGGGAGGAAGAGCACCCTAAATGTGGGCGGCACCATCCCAAAGGCTGTGGGGGCCAGATGGAATAAAAGGGAAAAAGGATAAAACCTGCTACTTTGGGCATTCACTTCCCCTGGGCATTCACTTCTCCTCCCCCTACCCCCTTCTCCTCTCTCTCCTTCCTGACCACCATGAGGCGAACAGCTTTGCCCCACTACACCATCTCTGCCATGGTGTGCTGCCTCACCACAGGCCCATGGCCACGGGCTGAAACTTCTGCAACGAGCCAAAAGAAATCCTTCCTCCCGTAAGTTATTTTGCTCAGGTGTTTTGCCACCATGACAAAAAGTCTAATGTTAAGCAAAACAAATCTTTTAAAAAGGCACAGAACATCTGTTGATGGGAAGAATGATATCTCCACATAAATACATGAATGCTGCACATGTGTGCTTACATATGCATGGGATCTTTCTAGAAGGGTATGATACTTACTAGTGGCTTTAACTGGGAAAAGGGATTAAAGGTTTGAAGAAGAGACTCACTTTTGTTTTGGGGCAATTGTTTTGGGACAGGGTCTTACTATGTAATCTAGTCTGACCTCAAACTTGAGATCCTCCTGCCTCAGCCTCCTGACTCTTGGGATGAAAGGTGTGTGCCAACACACCCAGCCAAGACTCACTTTTCATTATAATTTTTTGTATTGTTTGAATTTACTACTGTATTTAGTGTTGCCTTTTGTTTTAAAAATTATACTTAAAAGATACTTTTATCCATCTTATATATTAGTGTCCTGCCTTAAGATTTTGTACAAAACCATGAGGTATATGCTACCAAAGAGGTTTGACAGTTAGCTGGTCTCATTGCCTGATGTGACAGGGAAGTGGCCCTTCATAGGGGTGGGGTTTTTGTTTTGTTTTGTCTAGAAGAGAAGGCACCCAGATTTCCCTGAAATTTTTTATCCAGAGGAGAAAGGGACCACCTAGTGCTAACAGTGGAATTGTAAACATCAAGGGGCAAGGGATATGTTTTGGGCCTGCCCATTTGCAGGATCACTCAAATCCTAAAATGCCACCATTCAGCTTCATGTCAGGCTACCTGGTGACCCAAGGTCCACGCCCCTATTTACTCAAGAACACAAATCTTACCTCTCTCATTTGGGGTAGGCCACTTACACAAGAGCATTCCTAACACAGGAGATTTCTAATACTACAGAGATGTCCAACAAATAGCAAATGCATCAGTGTAATTGTCATGGAACTTACCAGTAGCTCCTGAGGGCTAATTTTTAGATGATCATTTTTAAATGTTAGAAAAAGCACACATAAATGCCAAACCTAAAAGTATAAAATAAGAAAGACAAAAAAGCCTATTTCTTTGTAAGGTAAGACATTTATTTTGGTTACAATTTTAGTGTTTTAACACTTATTGGTGATACAATAAGACATTAAACTTGCCTTTTTTTTTTTTTTCCCCTTCGGTGCTGGGGGTGGAACCCAGGGCCTCACGCATGCTAGGCAAGCACTCTAATGCCCCTCCCCAGCCCGCCTTTTTAATTTTTTTTAAACCAGTGTGATACTTCTCCCTTTTCTATCCAGAAAACCACTCTTTCACAAATTACCCTAAAAGCTGGCAGGAGGTAAGCAGAAATAAAAGCTAAGCTTCCAAGTCACCCTGAGAAGGTCTCTGTTCCAATCAGAATAGAACCTTGACTGGAAGGACCACCTTTTTTGGCTCTTCTGTGTTTCCTGACACCAGTTTTATGACAGAAAGTTTCCTTCAAGGAAAGCACGTATCTTCATACTTACGATCAGTGCTTATTTTGATTAACACATTAGCATCTTACCACTATTAACTTTTTTTTTTTTTTTTTTTTTGGTGGTACTAGGGGGTTGAACTCAGGGCCTCACACATGCTTCACAAGCACTCTACCACTGAGCTGCACCCCTAGCCCATTTTTTACTTTTTATTTGAGACAAGATCTCACTAAGTTATGCAGGCTGCCTCTGGCCTCGAACTTGTGATCCTCCTGCCTCAACCTCCCTAGTTGCTGGGATTATAGGCATGCGCCAAGGCACCCAGCGCATTATTAACATCTTAACATGAACTTGAGAGGAAAGGCACTACCATTCCCTTTCTGAACTTCTGTCCCATGGGTGGAACACAGTGCCACCTGTTGGCCATCACGTTATTACTCATTCCCTCTAATTTCCTGGTGGTGCTTAATTGTAAAAGAGAATTCTTAAGAGATCCCTACAGTTTCTAGCCAAAAGGAGCCTTAGAGGTCTTCTAGAAGAGTCCCCTCATTTGATAAGTGATGGTATGCTCTTGACATAGCTCAGAGTGGCAGGCAAACAGGCCAACCTATGGAAAGGTACACTGCTTTAAGATTGAGAAAAAAAGCCACTTGGGGCTCTAAATTGCCTCGGGGGGATTCTGTTAAAGAAAGGGATGAGGTCTGGGGAAGGGTTAGGGGCACCCTGAGTTCCTATTCCATCATTCCCAGGGGAAGAAAGGTGTCCAGGAGCAGCTCCCACTCACAGCTGGGTATGTGGTGGCTCTTACACAATACACTACCATTTTAAAGAACTAGGAGCTAAATCTCATGAAGCAAATATGGCATTGAGATACCAATGATCAAGAAATCCCAGGCTCTCAATAAAGTATCCCCAAAGAAAAGGCAGTAATTTTCCCAACAAACCTCTCCCCTCATGCCCCCACAGAGGCCTTCAGGGGGCACTAGTCAGCCATGCCAACTCGCTATGTTCACCTAAGTGGCTGTGGGCTGTCCAGTGAGGTGATCAACAAGGCAGGATGGAGGAGGGGAGCCCCATCCAGGAACAGACCAAAAAAGCTCTGATGTGAGGCTCCTATATGTCACTTGGACAAAGAGCCACATGGTCTGATCCACTTGAGGACCCAAGCATTACACTTCGTTCTTCAGGGCTGGGTCAAGGTCGAGGCAGCATACCTGGACACTCCCAGGAAGCTCATTTTGAGAGGAGGAATATCATCGCGAAGAACAAAATATAGCTTCTGGGAACAGAGAGCCTGAGATCTTGCCTCTGCTCTGCCTTAAAGAGCTGGGCAAGGCTGGGGGTCTCATCCTTATTCATCCTGAACTCCGGTGCCTTATTTTTTTTTAAGGGGAAGAAAAGGTAACAGTGCATGAATAAGTTCTGTCAACTTTATAGGAGTATTGTGAAGGCCAAGTTAGATCAAGCAGGAAGCCATCTGAAAACTGTGACATGAGGTACACGGTTCAACGGACAGCCATTTCGCTTGGGTGGGTCTATCTAGCCAACCCGGTATCTGGAAAAGATAACAGATCTTAGTTGTTCAGGATTGCTGTGGTCAGGGAAAAGAGGATAATGACCATCCAGGCTGCAAAGTGCTGCTCCTGCTGTGATCAGAGATCTTCACACCTGGGAGTGAGGCCCTACAGTGCACCTGTTTCTTTGTCCTAGCTGGAAGCCCCGAATCAGCTCTGAAAAAGGCACATTCCCCACCTGGACACATTAACACTGCTGGGATTCAAATTTAAAGCTGAATTTTAAATGTTCAACAAAAGTCCCTGATATTCCTTTCACTTCAGGTAAAACACTTTTGCAAATCCTTGCAAATGATAATCCCAAAAGAAGTCAGGCACCAGGAGCCAATACAACCACCAGAACAACACCCTATATATATATTTGGTGCTCAGAAACCGAGTTCAATCCCATAAACTTTTGTGAGGCACCTGTGTGCTGGGTGCTGGGGGTGTGGCTGAGGCCTACCTCTCTGCCCTGAGGGACCTGAAGACACACAGTGCTGCATGGGTTTCCAAAATAACAACAACAGAAAGTCTCAACAAGATTGTGTTGAAAACAAAATTCCTGTCTTCCGGCAAATGTGCACACATGAAGTCTAGTACATTCTGATATTGTCGTTTAAAGTCCCTAAAAAGGTCATTTCTTTTGGCCTGCTTGTTCTACCACTAATAGAGGATCCAACTAGATGCTCCACCATGTTTCATTTCTGCCCAGCTGAGTCACTCCAGGGCTCCTGTCCTGGCACCAGAGAGCCGTCAGAGCCAGCATAAGTAGGTGGGGTGAGTGCAGGGACCCTTTATCTCCATGCTGTCCTCGATGCAGTTGGAGAGGCACACCCCCTCGCATACACCCACGCACACAGGCTATAATTGGCCAACTTCCTCCTTCTGTTCTTGGAATAGCAACCAGGACAAAAAGTTAGCACGAGTGGCTTGGGCCAGCCAACACTATAATTCAAGACAAAAACCTTGTAATTCTCCAAATGGTGGGGTGTTTAAATAGGTTGTATCTCAACACCCTGTTTTCTAAAAAAGAAAAAAACCCAAGGCTTCGCTCTCTTAACAAGTGAAAGAACAGAGCGGTCCAAGGGAAATGTTCCAAAGCAGCAGATTTGAAACTCAAGCTCTCCAAAGAGGTGCATCTTTAAAATTCTACAGATTTAGGGGGGGGTCCTTCAGGACAAATGTGTTTGCCCACTCAAGGACCACTTCATCCTAAGGAAATAACTAAAATGCAGCCTCTTCATGGGAATTTCCATTCACAAACAACTGAAAGTATCCCGGGCCCAGCTTCAGACCTCACAGAGGGCCTCTGGCTCAGAGGAAGGGACAGAAGGCTGTGAGGAGACCAAGTGACAGACAAGGTGGGTGAGACGCCTGTGTTTGCATAGTTCCTTTACGAGGCTCACAAAGAAGCTGGGATTAGGGAGGGAGGTCATCAAGAGCCCCTTTGAGCAATCAGGCCTCACCCCCTCACAGACCTCCTGCCTGGGCCAAAGAGAGCATGTAGGCCACAGGCCTTCTGCCATGAGCTCCCACCTCAGGGAAAAAACCTAAATTACAGGACCAGGATAACCAGGGAGAAAGAATGTCGTCCTTGGCAAGCTTCTTTATGTATTCCCCAGGGGGAAGTGGCCCAGGGCCGTGTTGGGACAGACATGTGGGCAAGTGCCTTGTGATGCTGGGAGTAGGGTACACTGTGTTTCCTAAACATGGCAGCTTGGGACACCCTCAACCAGGATGTCCCCATCAGACCTCTAACGAAGAGGCCGTGGGGCTCTCTAGAGTTTCAACTTCCCCTCCTTGACTAGTCTGTCATTGAGCTGGCAAAGTTGAGCCAGGAAGCCATCGTTGGGGCCAATCTCACGGTTCTGCCTCACAAGGCTCAGGGCAGACTTGACATCCATCTTCTGACGCATCATGAGGTATGCAATGACTAAAGTTGGGGAGCGGCTATACCCTTCGCGGCAGTGGACAAGCACCCGGCCTGTAAGAAATGGGGGAGACACAGTGAGATGGGGACATAAGTGACAATGTGGAGCAATTAGGACTCTTCTGGGTGGCTAGAGGAGGCAGTATGTGAAGAGGCCCAACCACTGCAGAAAACTGGCAGCACCTACTCAAACTGAACACACACGTCCCCCGCAGCCCCACAATGCCATTCTGGTCCATGCCCCACAGGAATGTGGACACACCTTCACTGAAAGACAGGTTCCAGACGGTTCACAGGCAGCACTATTCACAGTGGCTGCAAGCTGGAAATTCCCAAAGGCCCATCAGCAACAGAAGAGATAAATAGCAAAGATGAACACTCTGTGACTCACCAGAAACAAAGTGAACCGAACGTGCAAACACAGGGCAGTTCTACAGAGTAGCAAAGCAGGCACGAACTCACCTGTGTTGCAAGTAGCCTGGACAGTGGTAACCCTGGGAGTGAGGATAAGGGGTACAGAGAATGCAGGGAACACATGGTGGGCTTTCTGGGGTTTTGTCTCTTTATCTGGGGGCGGGTATGTGGGTGTATGCCATTCACTGAATTACACATCTGTGGTATAGAATTCTACACTTTAGAGTCTGCCGAGGTGGCACATGCCTGTAATCCCAGCAGCACAGGAGGCAGAGGCAGGAAGATCAAGTTCAAGACCAGAGGCAGTCTGCGTAATTTAGCGAGACTCTGTGTCTCAAGAAGTAAAAAAATGGGCTGAGAGTGCAGCTCATTGGTCCAGCACTTGCAAAGCATGCAAGCATGAGGCCCTGGGTTCAACCCCCAGTACTGGGGGAAAAAAAAAAAAAAAGATCTTCTACACTTTAGTCCAAATCAAAAAACCAAGACGGGTGAGGTGGCGCACACCTGTAATCCCAGTACTCAAGAGGCTGAGGCAGGATTACGAGTTTGAGGCCAGCCTGGGCTACATGGTGAGATTTGTCTCAAGCCAAAACAAAAAGAAAAACAAAAACAACAAATAACTCCACTGTGGAATCAACATAATTGCCCACCAATGTTGTTGTTGTTGTTGTTGTTGTTGTTGTGGTTAGGTGCTGTAGAGTCAGTTCCAACTCACTGCGACCCTACGTACAACAGAACAAAACACTCCCCGGCACTGTGCCATGCAGGGCACTATTGTCAGTGCTTCTCTGCTATTCATGGGGTTTTCAATGGCAGATTATTTCAGGAGTGGATTGCCAGGTCCTTCTCCCCTAGTCTGCAGCACCAGTATTCCCAGGCAGTCTCCCATCCAAGGACTAACCAAAGCCAACCCTGCTTAGCTTCCGAAATCAGGCAGCGTCGGAGGCTAGGGTGCTATGGCTGCCTAGATAAAGAAACTATGGTGAATCCAGATGACAGGATGCTCCCTGGCCATAAATAAAAAGGAATGAACTATGGATGTGTCACAACACAGATGAAAGTCAAAATAACTATTGCAAGTGAAAGGGACCAGACCAAAAAAGAGCACGTGCTGTGACTCTGCTGACATAAAACTCCAGGAGAGGCGCACTGCTCTCCAGTGATGGAAAGCAGGTCTCTGGGAAGGGAGGGTAGAGAGGGTAGGGGAGGTCGCAGAGAGACCCAGAAAAGGTGGGGGGTGATGGATACCCTCACTATCTTGGTGGTGGTGACAGTTTCACAGGTGAAAACCTGTCAACACTTATTGCACTGTGATGTTATATACATGTACTTCACTGAATGCCAATTTCATCTCAGCAAAGCAATTTAAAAGGATAGCTATCAAATACAAAGCAAATGAAAACAACACACGTGCACACCCAGGCACTCTCTTATAGCTCCCCAAACAGCCTATAGAACCCTACAAAATCCAGCCCTTGCTCTGACATCACCCCCGCCCCTCCTCCCCCCTGCACCCCAGCCTGCAGCACAGCCTTCCTGAGTCTGTACTGAGGCTCCCTCCCAAGGAAGGCTCCTGCCCACCTCCCGCCACTCCCACCAGCCACTCCCATGCCTTCTGCTGCCTCATCCCCTTCTCTCTGCTTTATCCTCCCACTTGTGACAACATGAATCTTTTTCACTTGTTCACTGCCCCCTCCCTGCTGAAATATAAGCTCCAAGAAGGCAGCGATATGGTCTGCTCTGCCTCCCCACACTGCCTATCTTGCCACTGCACACCCAGCACTAGGAGAAAGAATGAAGAAAGGAATGAAGGAAGGGTGAGGACTTGCCAGAAGTCATTGCCATCAAAGTCGCAGCATGTTGCAGAGAGACCCTAGGAGCCACAAGCGCTGGCTTCTCTCTACCACTACTCCCACCCCACACAGAGAGCTTACTTCAGGTCCTTGTCATCTCTCACCTGAGCCTTCTTGGCTCCTCCAAACACAGCTCTCCCTCCACCCTCACCACTGCCAATCCATAGTCCATCCAGAAGCTGGAAGAATCTTTCTAAAATACAACTATGACCTGACCTGACTCTAAGGAGGGAGATTACCCTTGAGAATGTAGTGAGCCTCACCCAATCAGTTGAAGGCCTTAAGGACAAAAACCGAGGTTTTCTGGAGAAGAAATTCTGCCTCAGGACTGTAACATGGCAACTCTGCCTGAGTTTCCAGCCTGCTTGCCTCCCCAGCGATTTCAGACTTGACAGTCCTCATAATCACATGAGCCTATTGCTTAAAATAAATCATATGTACATGAATATATATAAATCAATAGAGTATTATTCTGTGATATATGGTTTTGCTTTGCACAGTTCCACAGGTTGATCAAAGTGTTGCCAGAAGTGATATAAAGGACGCATAGTGGAAAAAACCAATGCTGTATTACTCTGTATCCCATCATCATTTACTAATAAAAGGAAAAAAAAGGCCGGGGGGGGGGGTTGGGGCTGGGGCTCAGTGGTAGAGCACTTGCCTAGCAGGTGCAAAGTCCTGGATTCAACCCTCCATTCCTGCAAAACAAACAAACATGGAAGGACAGATGACCCGTGGCACTATATGGCAATGTGCTGGACATAGAGGAAAAAGCACAGCACGTCCAAGGTTTAGTACTACCTATAATTTCAAGCATCCACTGGGGGGTCTTAGAACATATCCTCTGAGGATAAGGGGGGACTACTGTATAATAAACAAATCAATATAATAAATCATATGCTGTTGTTAGGTGCCGTTGAGTAGGTGTCCGACTCATAGCGGTGCTACGTACAATAGCCAAAACAGTATTGCTAGTGCTTCTCTGCTATTCATAGGTTTTTCAATGGCTGATTGTCTTTTGGGAGTGGGTTGCCATGTCTTTTGGGAGTGGGTTGCCAGGTCCTTCTCCCAAGCCTATAGCACCTGGTACTCCCAGGCAGTCTCCTATCCAAGTACTAACCAGGCCCGACTCTGCTTAGCTTCTGAGATCTGATGGGATCAGATGCCACAGTGGTATGGCTGCAGGCCAATAAATCATATAGACATGAACATATATATTCTCCACTTGTTCTGTCTTTCTGGAGCACCCCACCAACACATTGCTTATAGACTCTATGACCTACTCAACCTTCTGGTGCCTCAGTTTTCTCCTTGGTGCTAACAGCACAAGGTGGTTGGGAGTTTAAGGAAATGAGCCATAAAACCTTAGGATGGTGCCTGGCATGAGCCCCCAACACCTATCATCCAGTCATAGGAGTCCTCTGATGGCCCCAGCCCGGTCTCTACTGCAGCAGCCATAGCCCTGTGTTGCCACTGACCAAGCAGACCCACCATGCTCCTGCACCGGGTGAATTCTTTCAAAGCAAGGATGGGGGTTGGGGGTTAGGGGGGTGTCAGGTCGGGTTTTGGATGTTCTGCAATCTCTAGCATACACTAGGTACTCAACATTTGCTGAGTGAATGGCTACCCACTACCACCTCCTCACAGGCATTATTAGAAGCAAATCTGTGGGGCGGGAGTCAACTAGCATCTCTTCTGCTGTCATCGTTCTACCCCCAAACCCCACTCTATTTTCCTAGGGCCTCCCAAATCAAGAGATGGGAGTCCTCCATTTTCCTGCCCACTCACTCTGGCAATTATACCCAAAGCATGCAGGGTGGGACTTCCCCTGCTTAGGAATGGGACCCTCTGCAGAGCTGCCACCCCACCACCTAGAACCCACTCAGTATGCCCAGGGCACATAAAGTCTACCAAGAGCCCAGACCCAGCCCATGTGCCACCTCCTCCACACCGCCTCCCTTGACCTTCCCAGCAGCAAGGACTGCTCCCTCCTCTAAGCACCCCCAGCCAGCCCCTGGCTTTCCCAGTCACGGGTCCCTAGTTCCCTGAGCCCTGCACACCGTTGGAGGCCAGGGCATTTCGGCTGATCAACATGCCTAATCGATCTTAGAAGCATTTCTATAGGGCATGAAAATCTATGGAACACTCTGTTACTTGTTCAGTAATCACTTGTTGCTGTTGTTGTTGTTAGGTGCCTTTGAGTTGTATCCGACTCATAGCAACCCTCACAGGATTTTCAATGGCTGATTGTTTCGGGATTGCCTTGGGAGTGGATTGCCATGTCCGTCTCATATTTTTGCAGTGCTGGGAATCGAACTTGGGACCGCAGAGACTGAAGATGGCACTCTACTAACTGAGCTAAATCCCAGCCCCTCAAAAATCACTTAGAGGGTACTAACTATTGAATGTGCCTGATGCTATATCAGGTTCTGGGGAGACAGAGGAAGGACACAGTGGACTAGCTTGTGGGTAGGGTTCATGGAAGAGAGGACATTTTACCCAGGGCGAAGGCACAAGTTAGAGTTTGCCAGAGGACAGCGGAGGGAGAGGCAGAGAGTGCTTTCCAGACTGAAAACCCAGCCCACGTGGACTAAGGCTGCAGGTCAACAGCAGTCACAGTCTGTTACTGGTTCTCTGGAAAGAGGAAGGAGTCAGGGAACCTTGAGTTCCTGGAACGGATGACCAGTCACTATCATATGAGGGCAAAATCCACCCCTTTAATTGGGCCCCTTGTTTTCCATCCATATAGAGTGAGGAGCTTAGTATAGCTAGACAGGAGGGAGACTAGGGTAGGCAGTGGCAGTGACCATGAAGAGCCTGAAGGTAGGGTCTGCAGTTTCCTGTCAAGAAAACTCCTCAGCCCTGAACATGTGCTGGGCACACAGTGGGCAAGGAAACTGTTTACTGGAATCATCTGGACAGGGAGGCTGCTGGGCCCAAGAAGCATCCGTGTAGCAGACAAGTCCACCTCACCTCCTGGGAGTCACCTCCTCCCCTCAGAGGGAGGAAGAGGTAATGGGAAGAGCTGAGAGAAACAGCTAAAAGCAGAAAGGGAAGGGCCCAGCCTGCTCAGCTGACGTCTGCTCTGTGGCCTTCTAGGATCTCTCTCCAGAATGCCCTGTCTGCTGCCAGCTCCTTGGCAGCTCTTCCTCAGTCCTACCTTTTGCCTGAGGCTGCAGGAAGCATTAGAAAGAGTGGCTGATGGATGTGGCCTGTGGGCTGTAGTCTGCCAACCCCCAGCCTGAGCTAACCAGGGCTGCTCCAGGTGTTCACATGCATGCCCAGCCAATGAAAGGGGCAGGGAGCCCCACTGGGGCTGTTAGGGGGAATGGGTCATTTGCTCTTGAACGGAGAGAAATGTGAGGTAAAGACAGCTGTTCATCTACTACATGCTGGCCATTTGGGATGTGGTGACCAGATCCCATTCTGAGACCTCATCTTGGGAACAAGAGGGGACTACCTACCACTGGGGGTGACAGAAAGGACAGAGACATATAGCCTGGTCCAGACACCACCACTGAGCTGCTGAATCAACCATCTCTGGATCTCCTTCACCTTAGAAATTCTCACCATGGACAAGAATGAACCTTCTTCCTTATTAAAGCTACTTAAGACAGCGGGGAGGGGAGGAGGAAGAGGCTGGAAGCCCACCTTCCACAAAAGCCAAATCAAAGACAAAACCGGGGATGCCACTGTGGGAAAGAAAGAGTTGAATATATTGTACAATGTGGGGTCACTTGACAGACAGCCTGGTGAGCCCTCAGTCATTCACCACAGGGGACAGGAAAGAGAGGGTGTCCTAGAGAAGACCTGCCAGGCCTATTTTCTCTGACAGCCCAGGTCAAAGCTGCCTCCCCTGGCCCCCGGACACAGGTCCCTTACCGTTCTTCTGCACCAAGGCCTGGTCAATGAAGTCTGCAGCCCTTTCAAAATAAGCACTAAGGTTGAACTCCTGGGTGTCATTGGCTTTGATGCCCAGGTAGGTGATGCCGGAGTCCTTGTAGAAGTTGGCATTGGTGTTGACGTGCATGAAGGACCTGCCCTCAGCAGCATTCAGGACGTGGGTGATGCCCAGTTTCTGCAGCTTGGGGATGTCCTGAGCCACAGACCTGGACAGGAGACAGGGGCAGGGTAGGCAGGGTGTGATGAACTGACCAACCACGGTCCCAGGGGAGGAAGATGGGGAAGAATCTGAGCCTCTTGGCAAAGCAAGGGGCCCTCTCAGTGCTGGCTCCTGCCAGCTTCTCCAGCTTCACCCAATACCTCTCCCCTCACTCAGCCATATCCAGTTACCAGCAGCTTCCCCAAATAGACTGGCAGTTTCATAGCCACACTGTCCCCTCTGCCATCCTTCCCCACCTTCTTTGTAGACACACACACTTTCATCTTTCCCCACGCTCTGCAGTATCTCCTTGTCTCTCCCCCCATTCCCTCTGGCATCCTGCCCCCTATATTATGGTGAGCATAGGGCAGCCAAGGAGTTAAAAAGGGGCTCAGGACGGCTGGCTGTGGTGTTGCACACCTGTCATCCCAGCACTCGGGAGGCTGAGGCAAGAGGATCCCAAGTTCAAGGCCAGCCTGGGCTACATAGCAAGTTTGAGGCCAGGATGAGCTACACAATGAGACCCTGTCTCAAAAAAACAAGAGAACAGGACAAAACATGGGCTCTGGAGCCAGACTGCCTGGGTCTGAATCCAGCCCTGCCACTTAACAGCCAGGCAACCTTGAGCAAGCCACTCAACCTTCCTGTGCCTCCCTTTCATGTTCTGTAAAATGGAGAGGAAAACAGAGCCTCCTGTCTGGGGTGGTCACAAGTATTAAAGGAGCCATTCTGTTGACAGAGCATGGCTCCACAGTAAGTGCTGCTATTCCAATATGGGGTTGCACTTTGTTTGCTTAGATGTCTAGGCTGTGAGCTCCTTGAAGGAGGACCTATGTTTGCTTCAGATCTGTCTACCAGCACTGCTACAGTGCCTGGCACATAGTAGATGCTAAATAAATATGTGGTAAATGAGTGAAGAAGAATGAAATCATCCCATGCCAGGCAGCCCTCTCCTTGTCCCCTGGAGGGATCCTCCCAGCCATACTCCTTCCTACCATGTTTCTGAAGCTCTCGTGTGTGTGTGTGTGTGTGTGTGTGTGTGTGTGTGTGTGTGTGTGTGTTAGCACTTGGGGAGCAAGGGGCCCCCCCAACAGAACCATGGGACTTACAAAAACCTGATCTGAATTGTCAATGGGCCCCTTTATTTAATCTCAAAGCATCCCAATTCAAGCAACAGTTTGTACTTTATAAAGTGGTACCTCCTAAAAGATGTCATTTGCCTGTCACAGCAAGAAGAAAGGATGGCAGTGTTCATACTGGGCACATCTTAAAGTCTGGTCAGACAGGATGGGTGGAGGGTTGTGCATGTGTTCACAGGGTGCTGAGCCAGAGCTGGGAGATCCTTCTCCTGACATCCAGCCTTGTTCTGTCTTCCACCTTCCTCTCCTTCTTATGGCCAAATCAACTGCAAAACCTGGAGACCTGGAAGCCATGGCTCACACAGGATCCATCTCTGCCACAGGGGGATGTGGCTGGACTCCAGGTTTTGTTCAGGGGCTCCCAATGGGTGGGGGTACCCAAATCTTCTTGGCACTAGGTGCTCAGTTGATCCTCCCCACTGAATGCCCTCCATACTCTAGACCAAGTCAGGGCTGGATTTACATAGAAAGCAAGGGATGTGTTTTCTATGATGACCACCACACCTGCCACTCTGGCCACCAGACATTCCACCTGGGAAGCAGCTACAGCTGAACGCACCAAACTGCCCCTGCAAGCAGGTTCCTGAGATTGCCAAGCCTGCTTGAAGCTTGGGTAGTTGATGGATGGGGAGGGTCTTTCCAGAACTTTGCAGTTACTGGGCCTTTGGATGACACTGGGAGACTGTTTTAGCCATTCCTGCTCAGGACACTGCCCAGGATTGTAAAACAGTGGCCGACAGAACATGGAAGCATCACTCCCATTCATCTACCTTCTCTAATACTGATTCAAGAGCCATCAAATTCGCCATTATCATTATTACTGTCTTGGGAGAAGAACGCAGCAGCCCACTCCCAAAACAATCAGCCATTGAAAACCCTATGAATAGCAGAGAAGCACTGACAATAGTATCGTGCATGGCCCAGGGCCAAGGAGTGTTTTGTTCTGTTGTACACAGGGTCACTAAGAGTCTGACTCGACTCAGTAGCACCTAACAACAAACAACTAGGAATGAACATCATACAGCGACGCATAGTAGGTGCTCAATATGGCAAATGAGTGATAGAATGGGTGATACCTGTCCGAGTGGCTGAGACCTGCCTTATGAACCCCCTCTAACTGCACAATCACCCCATTTCTGTAGTAGTCCCTGACAAGTTAAGCAGGAGGTCCTAGATGCTAATGGGAGATACACTCATGATACACTCATGTCCTCACAATCCCTCAACTGCTCTGAGCCACCACTTCCTCCTGTGTAAAATGAGAGGAGGGGTTAGTGACTGGGTTTTGTCATGCAGTCTTTGAGTTGGGCCCAGGAAGTTTGTTGTCAAAGCAATCCTCACAGGGTTTTCAGTGGCTGATTGTTTTCAGGATTGCCTTGGGAGTGAATTGCCATGTCCTTCTCCTGTTTTTGCAGTGCTGGGAATCAAACTCAGGACCTCAAAGACTGCAGAGCACTGCTCTACCAACTGAGTTAAATCCTGGCCCCATAACAATCAGCCACTGAAAACCCTATGAGGGTCGTTATGAGTTGGACATGACTGCACGGCACCTAACAACAACCAGGAAGCTTAGGACTTTGACAAACAGGGCCTCAGAGTTTCATGAAAATCCAAGCTAGGCTTTCTCCAGCTGTAGAGTATGCTCATTTATTCTTTCTTTTGGCTGCTATTTCAGCACCTCTCAGAATTGTTAGCACTGGTTCTTTTCTGATGCTGAGAATTTTTCACTAGCAGTTAGAACAACAGAAAGACGGGAAAATCAATTTGATAAGAACTCCTAAGTGATCAATAATAAATACACTTCCTGATGGTGAGAAGCCTGGGAGCCTTTTTCCAATGATGGCTCAAACCCTTTATGGGGTTTATCATTTTGGTTTCTCTCATCCAAATCAAGCCCTATCTGGAAGGTGGGAGAAAGGACCAGGAAACGCCAGGCCCGGTCTCTACTCCTTGATTTGGGGTATTTCTATTTCCCGGATCTGGGCCTATGGGCCCTGGGAAAGTTCCACGCCCGGGTTGTGACGTCAGCCCATTGCCATGGCAGCGAAGACAGACATTCCGCGGTGACCTCACTGCAGAATCAGGCAGCAGTCACATGACGCGCGGGCAGGAGAACGGCCCAGCGACAGAGGGCCACCTGTTAAGTGACCCTGGTGGCCTCGACCCCGCCCAAAGCCGAGCCCCAACCGGGTGGCAGCTTAGGCCCTGCCAGGGCACCACGGGGACTCTGCGTACTCCGCAAGCGGGGAGGATCGCTAGGGCCTGGCTGGGATCCAGACCCTCGGATCCACACACGCTGGTGGGCGTCGACTCGAGCCTGTCTCCTCGCCCCCGCTCGTGCTCCCAGAAGGGCGACCGCGCCCCGGCTCCCCACGCCCGGGCCTAGCGACGCCCCCACCGCAGCCCCCGAGTGGGCGGGGCGCCCGGGGAGGAAGACTCACGCGTTGCCCACATAGATCCGTGGGGTGACCTCGTTGCAGGGCTGGCTCGGGAGGCTGTAGCAGCCGCTGCCATCCGAGAGCAGGTCGTTAAGATCTTGCACCGAGAGCTCGAACGGGCCCGACATGGCGGCAACCGGGCCCTGCGCGCGGGGCAGGAGCTAGCGAGGGGAGAGCGGCCGGGTCAGCTGGGCGGGGCCGGCGAGGCGGGAGCCGCCCTGCGGACGGGCGGGCCCGCCGGGCGCGGGAAGCCGCCGAGCGCCGGAGGTGCGCGAAACGACCGCGCTCCCCTGCGCAGAGGACGCGCGCCGCCGGCGGCCGGCCCACGCTCCGCAGGACCCTCGGCCGCGTCGCCCGTGGAAATGCCGCCACCTCAGGAGCGTCGAGAGTTCTCGCCCAGCCTTGGCTAAGGCAGTGTCTGTATCTTTATAAAGAGCAAAGCACGGTACCGTCCTTCACTGAACTAAATGCAGGGCGCCATAAATGTTCATGTGGATGGGGGTACATCCAGGTGTCGCTTTTTCAGGGTGACAGGGACGCCCGGATTGTGCTGTGATCTCTTAACTCCCTGCTGCGGACCAGCAGCGTTGGCACCCCCCGGCGCTTGTCAGAATGGCAGAAATCTCCTCCCCAACCCAGCCCAGCTGAATCAAAGCAGTTTACCATCCCCAGGGGATCCCTACCAAGGTCAAGGTCTGAAATACCCTACTCTGGGCCACAGCTGATTTCAGTATCGTGCTTAAAAAGCGTGGGCTTTATGCATCCGGGCTTGGAATTCTGACCCCGACGATTAATCTCTCTGAAGGTGTTTGCTAGGGAAGAAAATAATAATAATAATAATAATTATTATTATTATTATTTTAAGGAGTGTGGTAATAATCATACAGGTTGAATATCCCTAATCTGGAAATCTGAAATGTTCCCAAATCCATAACTTTTGGGTGTAGATTCCACAAGTGGAAAATTCCACACCTGACCTTCTGTGACAGCAGTCAAAATAAGGTGTGCTAAAAATATTGTACAAAATTACCTTCAGGCTATGTGCATAAAGTGTATATGAAAAAACAAGCAAAAAATAAAGGGTATATGAAGCATAAATGAATTTCGTGTTTTGACTTGGTTCCCGTCCCCTAGATATCTTGTTACATATATCAAAATATTCCGAGATCCAAAATCCAAAACATTTCTGGTCCCAAGCGTTTCAGGTAAGGAATACTCAGTATCTAACTCTTACAAAGTTGTTGGAGAGATTAAATGTGACATTCAAGAGAAAGCACCCAGGACTAAGAGTGAGCTCTCAGTAAGTGTTGGTCCTTCCTCTCTCCATCAGTGTGTTTAGAATCCACTGGGTCTACACTCTGTGCTGGTGTGGAGATAACTCAGGCAGGGTTGTCAGCAGCCCAGCCTTTCCTGAGCTCCCACTGAGTGCAAAAGATGTAGTCTCAGTTCTAGAAGAAAGCTGCGCTCCCCCATGACCATGGAAAACAGCGGATTCCCTTCCCCAAAGGGACAAATATGGTCCCCAGAATTTAGGAGCCCACATCCTGAGCCCAGCTCTGCCACTATCTTGGATCTTGAGTGGCTTTGCTGCTGCTTTGAAGCTGCTGCTTCATCTGCAAAATGAAGAAACAGGATCAGATTATCATTTAGGTCATCTTTTACCTCCTCAAAAAGCTATGGTCTCAGGGAAACCTCATAATAGAGATCACTGGGCTCTAGTTGGAGGTGTGTAACCAAGGTTGGAATTTCTCCCTCCCCCAGTCCCTACCTGTGCCCTCTGGCTCCTCTAAGCACACCTGTCTTTTTCCCTCCAGTGCTGGCACCAGGCAGGTGTGCTTCCCAGTATTTGAACCTGGGTTAGCACAAAAAGCAACACATAGAATGATAAATGGTTGAGGGGACAGAAATGCTAATTACTCTGATTTTATCATTACACAGTGTATACATGTATCGAATCCTCATTCTGCACCCCATAAATAGGTACAAATTTTGTCAATTTAAAAAATAAAATTGTGCCGGGCACAGTGGCACATATCTGTAATCCCAGTGCCTTGAGAGGCTGAGGCAGGAGGTAATTTTGAAGCTAGAGGCCACCTGCATAACATAGTGAGACCCTGTCCCAAGATAAAAAGTGGACTCCCATTTAGTTGCTCCCAACTAAAAAAAAAAAAAATGCCCAGAGACCGCCAAGTGTGTTCCACTCTTCCTTTTCCTTTCCTGAGAACTGTCCCTGATGTCATAATAGGGTCACTATGGTAACCTGTCATAGGGACAGGTAGATACCTTACAGAGGAGCCTAGGTGCCTCATTTCTGAAGTGAGACTAGGAAGAGAAGATGAACAATTCCCTGGATTATCTCGCCTACCCTGTTATTGTCTCTAATCATAGGCAAAGCACAACCTTCAGGAAGAAATTGGACTTTGGCCACTATGTATCTCACAGGAATAGAATACAAATAGGTATGTGGGGAGCTGGGGATAGACACTGCCATTAGGGGTTCTGGAAGGGTCATCCGTGGAGATATTGACAGCAAGCCAGACTAGTGCATGGCTTTGGGATACGGCTTTACCTGCTGAGTTTGGTCAAGAGGACATTAGTATCAATAACCAAATTTATCTTCCACCAACGAGTTCATATGATGATGGAAACACTCATTTTAAACTCTTTAAGGCCAAAGTAAGTTAAAAAGGCTGGACGTGATAGTGCACACCTGTAATCCAAGCACTGGGGAGGCTGAGGCAGGAGACTCGTGAATTTGACGCCAGCCTGGGCTACATAGGGAGACTCTGTCTCAAAAAAAGAAAGGAAGGAAGGTAGGAGGGAAAAAAGGAAAGAAGGAAAGGAGGGAGAGAGGGACTTTGGTGCCCAATTGGGTAGCTGTGGCTAGTAATATAGAGGCTGTTTCATTGGATTAAGAGGATATTTATCTCTATAATTTTTACTTTTTCTAGCCCTCACCATTCTTTCATTTCTGCTGGCAACTCTGCAGAGATGTCAGTTTTGGAAACTAAGCCAAATTGAAATTGCTTGACTGGATCATGGTCAGAATTCAAAACTGTAATGTTCATTAGTCAGGGCTGTAGTCTGGTAGGTTTTCTGAGGCTGCTGTTAGGCTTCCTGTGCCGTAACATTGTTCTTTTATCCTTTTCTCTAGTGAAGCCTACTGTTGATACCAAGCCTCCGTTGGCACACACACATTACATTTTAAAATTGAGCAAACTACAGGTACTTGTTCTTGCCACCTGCAGGCAAATTTTATTAGTTTTTTTCTTTGTCCTAAAGAGATCCAATTTCCCAGACCCTTCTAAATGCCCACTTAATCCCAAGATTTGTGAATACTCCACCCTCCATACCCAGCACCCCCAGTTTCCTAAGCTGTGCTCCAGGTTCAACTGTGGCCCTCAATGTGACCCTTTTCCACAGTCCCAGAGGAGGGTGATGCTCAGCCACTGTTGGTGGGAACAGTACAGTCATGATGTCACTATGCTGGGGTGGGTTTTCTTACCAGGGTGAACAAAAGAGAATCGACAAAATCGAATATGAAAATAAGCAATTATGTCAGAAAATCGCCAATGCCCATCGAGGCCCTGCCAAGGTGGACTGCTGGAACCAGTATTTTTCCAAAAGGTAGTGTTCTTTCTCTGTATTTCATCTTTAGGGAGCCAAATTTGACCTTCCCCTTGGGTTTTAGTGCAAATTTCTCTCAAGTAAGAGGAATGTTTGAGGGAAGTTAACACAAGGAGAATGAAAATTTCCAAAACAGGGGCCTTTCCCTAGTGTTACAATGATAATTTTGCCCAGCACCATAGCTCACACCTGTTATCCCAGCAACTTGAGAGGCTGAGGCAGGAGGATCCTAGATTTGAGACCAGAGGCAGCCTGCACAATTTAGTGAGACCTTGTCTCAAAGTAAAAAATATTGAAAAAGGATTTTGGGCTATGGCTCAGTGGTAGAGCCTAGCACATGCGAGGTCCTAGGTTCAATTCAACCCCCTAGTACTCCAAAAAGCAAAACAAAAAAGCTAACTTTGATTTCATCTAAGAGACTTTTCAGAGCTCTATTCAGAGTTTGTTACAAGAATATGTATTTTTGTAAAATGACCATGTGCCTTAGCCATTTAGATTACAATATTATAAACTTGGGTGGCTTATAAACAATAGCAGTTTATTTCTCAACAGTCCCGGAGGCTGGGAAACCCAAAGATCAAGGCACCAGCAAATTCGATGCCAGTGAGAGGTGGCTTCCTGCTGCATAGACAACAATCTTTTCACTGTACTCACACAGTGGAAAGGGCCTGGAGTCTCTCCCTGGCGTCATATATGAGACATTCATTTCCATCCCCAAAGCCCAACCTCTTATTATCATCACTTTGAGGGTTAGGATTTCAACATATGAATTTGGGTAAGAGGTACACAGATATTCAGTCAGATATAGTATAACTAAAGCATAAGTATAGCAGCATGACCTAAAATCAGTCCCACAAATATTCCTGAGTAATGACTGTGTGCTAGGCACCAGAAATATAAGTGAAATGAGGTGCATTTTTTTCCCTAACTTCAAAGAACTCCAGGTCTGAGAAGGGAGACATTTATATAAATAATTATAATCCTATGTGGTCAGAGTTACAAAAGAAGTGTATGCAAGGGAAAGAATTTAGTGTGTGGGGGGGGGTTATATGAGAGAGAGAGAATGACAGACAGACAGACATGATGCCTTTCCTACATTGTTGTTTTTAGGTACCATCGAGTCAGGCCCGACTCATGGCAACCCTGTTACAACAGAACAAAACACTCCCCAACACCGTGCCATGCCCAGCACTATGCAGTGCTTCTTTGCTATTCGTAGGGTTTTCAATGGCTGATTGGTTTTTGGGAGTGGGCTGCCAGGTCCTTCTCCCAAGCCTACAGCATCTGGTCTTCCCAGGTGGCCTTCCATCCAAGCCTGACTCTGCTTAGCTTCTGAGGTCTGATGGGATCAGTTGCTAGGGTGGTACAGCTGCAGGCTTTTCCTATATCCTGGTATACCTTAAACAAAATTGAAAGCCAAGGGGAGGGAGATGAACTAAAACTTGTCACCAGCCATTATGATGTAGTTATAGGAGCCCTTCCCCCAGCATACCACCTAAAACAGAGGTTCCCAATCTTAGTTTCACATTATAATCTTTGGGGAACTATTACAAAATGCGGGTACCCATGCTCCATCCCAGACCAATAAAATAGAATATTCTAGTGGGGAATGAGGTTGAGGACTACAAATATAAACCTGTGCTGGGGTTTACCTTAGTTGATAGAGTGCTTCTCTGAGCTCTCTGAAGCCCTGGGTTCGACCCCCAGCACTGCAAAAAATGGGAACAGTACCTGGCAGCCCACTCCTGAAACAATCTCGCAACAATCAGCCATTGAAAACCCTCTGAATAGCAAAGAAGCACTGACATAGTGCCAGGCATGGCAGTGTCAGGGAGTTTTGTTCTGTTGTCCATAGAGTCACTATGAGTCAGACCCAACTAAACAGCACCTAACAACAACAACAAAAACAACAACAACATAAAACTGCAAATTCTCTGCATGTTTCCCAGAGTGCACAGCACTGCGTTTATTGTCTTGGGGCCCAGCAAGACAGTTTACTCCCTGCACTTGGGCAGCTTAGTACTTATGGCAACATTCCTTCCTCTCCTGCCCAACTCCTGTCCAGGAGCAGCATTTTCTTCTTCACTCATCTTGGGGTGTTTGTGCTTTTCAGCTTAAACAGAGAAACAAGGAACCGCGAGCTAGTGAGAATCACTGTGGAAAACCAGGGCATCCTGAAGAGGCTGGGTGATCGCAAACCCCACTATGACCGCAGGACATCAGAGTTAGACTGGCAGGTACGTGGGCACTCCTGTTATATTCCCACACACACACAACCTGTGTTCAGCCCGGAGGGAACTGCAGACAGACCCCGAAACGGCTAATGTGAAATGCAACAATGGCTAAAAGGAAAACCTCCAAGGCAAACAAAACTAACAGACACAAACCATCACACAAACAGCTAAAGACATCTTGGTAGCAAAGCCATCACGTGTCACTTTCAGAAAATACTGGGTAGTGGCACACGCCTATAATCCCAGCGGATTATAAACTAAAACCTCCGCTCCCTGGCCTTTCTAAATCATGCTTAGGATTTAGAACTTCATCCTTACCATCAGTGCCCTGGTACTGACATAAACCTTTCTGATCTTTATCCTTCAAGAATTCAAGGCGCTATATCAGAAATACAACAAGATATCTTCTCTCCCAAGATGACTAGGTAAGTCTTTTTCATTATAAAGCATTACCATTAGAGTTGCTCCCAACCCCTAAGAGCACCATACAGGGCAAATGAGGGACCCAGTTTAGGGGATGGATTTATCTCTTCTCATACAATATCAACTGGCCATCCATGCAGTTGATCCACACAAGAAGCAAATGACTGCCCTCTGTCATCAGCTTCAAGGCTTGACCAGAGTCTAACAGGAAGTGATTCGTTCCAAAAAGACATTAACAGGAGGCCTCTTGGCTTTAAAGTTGTACCAAAGTTACATTACAGGTCTCTATCACTATTCAAGTTTCTGTCAGTTTGGCATTTTGTATTATGGGTATTTGACATGATTAATAATGACTAAGTGGTCCCCTCCACCCTTAAGGGAAGAAAGAAGAAATAGATACCAGGCTTTCTAAGGAACAGTGCTATCAGTGCTATGTAATTTCTCTCTCTCTCTCTCTCTCTCTCTCTCTCTCTCTCTCCCAACTCTCCTCTCTTTTCTCTCCTCTTTTTCTTTCTCTTTCTCTCCCACTGAATACAAGGCTAGTTATCACAGAAAAGACACAGAGAAGACCCTAGGATTCCTTGGCTGCTTAGAATCTGAAGACACTCTGGAGTGGCTGCACGCTCAATCTTCAGTTGCTACAATAAAGGTTGAAACATAAAACAGAGCAAGCCAAAGGAAAGATGCAGTGAGCGTTTTTATTGGGGATTATAAAAAGAAATTTCAATGGGAGGGTACCGAAGAGGGAAGAAAAGAGTCCTGAGAAGATTCTTCTTTTTATTTCCCCTTTATCTTTGAGACAAGATCTTACTAAGTTACACAGGCTGCCTTTGGCCTTGAACTCACCATCCTCCTGCCTCTGCCTCCCAACTTGCTGGGATCACAGGCGTGCACCACCACACCTGCCTCTGAGAGGCTACTTATACACTGTCATCACTGTCCTGGGGGGAAGAAAAGGTGGAGTGAACTGATCCAGCCACAAGACGGACAATGTCAAAATGGAAACAAAAGCACATGTCAGCATGGTTTAAACAAGGTAAGGAACAAATGTCACTCATTCCTCTGTGAATATACACACTTAAAAAGGAAGGCTTCCCTGTAGTTTCCATGCACTCTGCTCAATCATGCACCTATCTCAAAACTCGGTGGAACAATATCACAAGGCTTCTGTGACTGGTCATGCTAGTTTTAAGCCAGATTTTTTTTTAATCTTTAGTAGATACTTAATAATTATGCACATTCATGGGGTACAGTGTGATATGTTTACAAATACGTGTAATGATTAAATCAGGGTTGTTAATGTATCCATCACCTCAAACATTTATCATTTCTCTGTGTTGGAAACACTCAAAATCCTCTAGTCTAACAGCTGAGTATGATAGTGCATGCCTATAATCCTAGCTCTTGGGAGGGTGAGACAGGAGGATTGCAAATTCCAGGCCAGCCTGGGTTACATAGTGAGACCCTGTCAATAAAACAAACGAAACTACCAAAATCCTCTCTTGTAGCTATTTTTTAGGAATAACAAATTAGAAGAAGGGTTTATTTAATAAACATAATAAAACAGATTATACAAACCAGAAATAACACCATTTCAGGAAAATGGAATAAGACTCATTCCCCAAGATCTTCGTTGTTGTTGGGTGCCGTCAAGTCGATCCGACTCATAGTGATCCTAAGTACAGCAGACCAGAGCACTACCCCGCACTGTACCATGCACACAATCTTTTAATGTTTGAGCACATTGTTGCAGTCACTGTTTCTTCTCATTTTGAGTCCTGCCATATCAGCAAAAGGAGGTCCCAGGGGCTTTACTCCATTCTGGCCATTAAGGTTGATTCTACTTTGAGGAGATAACTCTTCTCCAGACATCTTTTGAATGCCTTCCAGCCTGGGGGGGCTCATTTTCCAGCACTGTATTTGACAGGGTCTGCAGCAATAACACTGTGGCATCTGATCCCATCAGATCTCAGAAGCTAAGCAGGGTCGGGCCTGGTTAGTACTTGGATGGGAGACTGCCTGGGAACACCAGATGCTGTAGGCTTGGGAGAAAGAACTGGCAACCCACTCCCAAAATTCAATCCTCCATTGAAAACCCTAAGAATAGCAAAGAAGCACTGACAATAGTGTTTCACCTGTTTTACATAGGGTTGTTATGAGTCAGACACCAACTTGATGGCAACTAACAAGTACAACAACATTTGACAGTGTTTCTGTGCTATTCCTAGGGCTTTCAATGGTTGTTTCAGGAGTAGGCTATCCGGTCCTTCTCCCTAGTTTCTTAGTCTGGAAGCTTAGCTGAAACCTGTCCACCATGGGTGGCCCTGCTGATATCTAAAATACTTGTGGCATAGCTTTCAGCATCACAGCAACACGCAAAGCCCCCATGGCACAACAAGGTGACAGACACATGGGAGCCAAGATCTGTAGGAACATCCAATTCACCTACATGTTACAAACAAGAAAAATGAAAAGTAACACATATTTCCCTCCCTTTTTTTTTTTTCAAAACTGGGTGGACAGTAAGAGACTCCTTACTGGAGAGGTCACTACTGTCAAGGCATCTGGGAGTCCCACCATCATGTGCAGGCCTGGCTGCAAGCAGCGACACTCATGTGATGGTGCTGCATCCCTCTTGTAGCTACTTTTAAATATACAAGAAGTTGTCTAAAGTCACTCTACTGTTCTATAGAACACAACGACCTAATCCTCCTGTGTTTGGTACTTGTTAACCAACCCTTCTCTCTCCCTCTTCTCCCCAACCCCAACTCCTACTACTATTCTGCTGTCTTCTCTGAGATTGGCTTTTGCAGTTTCCATATATGAGTAAGAACATGTAGTATTTAGCTTTCCATGCCTGGCTTATGAACCTGACTCTTAAAACTTTCTACTTTGCAATAACAGCAGATTCATAGGCCATTACAAATAAATGTACCCCTTGTAGACCTGTCACCCAGGCTCTTCCAGTGTTAGCATCCTGTGTAACTATAGTAAAATATCAAAACAAGGAAAGGGACATTGGTACAATCACTACAGCATATGCAGAGTCCATCAGTTATACATCAGTATACAGACCTCTGCAGTGTGGTCACTTGTAGCTTTGTGTAACCACAAACACATTCAAGATACTTAACTGTAGGACTATCAAAAGATACTCTTTAGCCACTTTTTAGCCACAGCTACCCTCTTCTCCATTCCTATTGCTTGGCTATCACTAACCTGTTTTCCATCTCTATAATTGTGTTTTCATAAGTGTTACATAAATGGGATTGTGCAGTTTGTGCCTATTTTGAAATTAGCTTGGTTCACTCAGTACAATTTCCTTGAGGTTCATCAAGGTTGTCATGTATTGATGTTTCCTTTTTATTGCTGAGTAGTATTCCATGGTATAGATTTGTCACAAACTGTTTAGCCATATACCCAATGAATGACATTCTGGTAGTTTCTAGGTGTTTTATTAAAATACACAAGGCTGCTATGAACATTTATGCACAAGTTTCTGCATGAAATAGGTTTTGATTTCTCTGGGATAAATGCCCAAGATTACAGCTGCTAAGTTGTATGGTTAGTCTGTTTTTAGTTTTAAAAGGAACCACAAAATTGTTTTGCATAGTGGCTGTACCATTTTACATTTCACCAGCAACAGATTAGTGGTCGTTTCTCCATATCCTTAGCAACATTTGATGCTGGCACCATTTTTTATTTCAGCCATCCTTATATGTATGTAGTGATATCTCATGTGCTTTCAATTTGCATTTATTCAACGGTTAATGAAGTTGAACATCTTTTGTGTACTTATTTGCCATCTGTATCTTCTCTTGGTGAAATGTCTGTATCTACACATATCTTTTGCTCGTTTTCTAAATAGTTTTTTTAATATTTTAATATTGAATGTTGAGAGTTATATATGTTAGATACATATCTTTTGCTGATATGTGGTTTGCACTTATATTCTCCGTCTGTAATTTGTCTTTTCGTCCTCTTAACATGGTCTTTCACAGGCAAAATATTTTTATTTTGATGACAATTTATCAATGATGAAACTTTTCTGTATCTTGACTTTATTAATATCAGTATCTTGGCTGCAATATTACACTATATGGTTTTGCACTATGCTATGGCTGATGAGAACTGGGTAAGGGGTTTGCAGGATGTCTTTATTATTTCTTATGTGCATGTGAATTTATACTTATCTCACAGTAAAAAGGTTAAAGAAAAAAATCAAGATGCCCAATTATAAGTTCATGATTAACTGGTTCCAATTAATGTCAATTTAAGGAGCACCCATTCTTCTAGACACCCAAGTTAAACCTGGGGCCATCCTTTACTTCACCTGTCTTTTTCATCCTTTCCCCCACCCTATATATTTCAAATCAGAAAGTCCTACCTCTCAACCACTATATATGCTACTGCCCATATCTTGGGCACTTGTGATTTATGATTGGTGTTAGCAACATAAAGATACATCTGTATTACTTTCTACTTTCCTACCCCCAGTGACTTGCCATTCTTCCATAATGGACTATTGCTTTCAATAGGGCATACAAGATGCCCTGTGAGCCTGCTCCTCTGCCTTTATAATTTCTAGCAGTATGAATTCTTAGTTTCAAGCAACAAAAACTGACTTCAATAAAAGCAATGAAATGATTTATTAGAAAAACATAAATTCATTCACACTATTTCCTAGAAAACTGCCAGGCATGATAGTACACACCTGTCATCCCAGTACTGTGGAAGCTGAGGCAGGAGGATTGCAAATTGAAGGCCACCATGGGCTACATAGTGAAATCTCAGCCAAACCTGGCTACACAGCAAGACTTTGTCTCAAAAAAATTGGAAGGGCCGGGCGTGGTGGCACACGCCTGTAATCTCAGTGGCTTGGGAGTCAGAGGCAGGAGGATCGCTAGTTTGAGACCAGAGGCAGTATGCGTAACTTAGCGAGTCCGTCTCAAAAAAGTAAAAAAAAAAAAAAAAAAGGGCTGGGGGTACAGCTCAGTGGTCCAGCACTTGCAGAGCATGCAAGTGTGAGGCCATGGGTTCAACCCCCAGTACCCCCCCAAAAAAAAAAACTGGAAGGAAGGAAGGAAGGAAAGAAAGGATGGAGGGAGAGAGGGAGGAAGGCAGGGAGGGAGGGAGAATCTGCTGAACTGGTGCTGCATTTGAAAAGCCTCGCCTGCTCCCGCCATTCTGCCACTAGCCCCAATTCCAAGTCAGTGGAGGTTTATCTGGTATAACTTAGATCCTGTGCCCATTGCTTAGCTGCAAAGGATGCTGGGAGGGTGATATGGACATGGGCTCTGCCTGTCACTAGGACTCATAAGACAGGAATTTTCCCCCAAATTAGGAGGCGGCTCAGATGCTAGACTTCCCTAAAAAGGACAAATTTCTGCAAATGTAGACCTCATCACTACCTGTCTTTTTCAGCTAATAGAAGACTGGTGCTTTTCTTATCCCACTAATTTTTATGTTGTCCCCTCTGGCTAGAAAAATCCATAGTTTTTCCTCTTTGCTTGGATGCATATTCAACATCTGAGAGAGCCCATCCTCAGGATGGGGATGTCGCTTAGTGGTAGAGTGCCTGCCTAGAATGCATGAGGCCCTAATACTGATCCCTAGCAGTGAAGGAAAAAAAAAAAAAAAAGAATAACAAAAACAAAACACCCTTCAGGAAGTTTCCATAGGCTGTTCATGTTGTTTTAGGCATAATTTCAAATGCTATTGCTGATTTTTAGTTTGTTTTCCTTATTTCCAGAGCTCTTAGATCTTTTGTTGTTGTCCCGCTGGGCAATTCCTCCTCTGCCTCCTCTTCCTTCTCTACCCTTCTTCTTCTTTGGTATAAGTTGATCATTTGGTATTAGTTGGTTATCTTTTCTGATTTAGATTGTGGCTGTCCTGGTTTGGGGTATGACTGATCTCTTATTGCATCCTGGGCATTTAGTTATTACGCTAGGTGACTCTTAGTCCTATCTAAATGTTCTATTTTAACGGGCAGTAGTCCATTTAAGTGCAGTGTTTAGGTTCTTGCCTTCTTTTGTGGTGTTCAGTTCCAAGGAAACCCAGAGCTTTGTAGTGCTCTTCTGCTTTGTTCTCAGGTACTACTGGGGCTGCAGCTCACTCCCTGCTGGTGTCTTCTGATGGGTCAAAGACGCTTCCTAGGGTTGTCACCCAGCCACTTTCTGCAGAGGGGTGAGCAGATGCTGCTGGACTTGGGTCTCTTTGTGCCACTGGGTGGAGGGCAGAGAGAACACAGGGCTTTACTGCTGCTGCTACTGCTGTTATAATGAATTACGCCACCTACTGGTGCCTGATGTGAAGCTAACATTGGGGTCTCAAATGGGACGCCCTTTTACCCATCCTTTGGCCAGAGAAACCAAGCATTTCTGGGTTTGTTTTTTCTATGGCTGTTGGCGGTTCTGAGTTATAGGCCTCTCCAGAGCCTAGTCTGGGGTATGTGGAAGATAAAGAGGAAATCCAGGGAAGCCCCCGCATTGTTGATGTCCTGAGGACCCTTGTTAGCCTATCATCTTTTTTGCAGCTTTTAGAGTCCTTTTATCAGTGTCTGCAATAATTTCCAAGGTATGTAATTGCATTTAGAGGAATAAGAAGTGATAGTACACCATCTTCTTCTGGAATGACAAGCCTAACTTTTAAAGGAAGCAATGGTGAGAGAATGTATTCAAATGGTAGGGGGAAATGGAGTCAGAAATAGATCGGTATTAACTCCACCAAACAGATAAATGCTGTTGATTTGCCCTTAACTATCTGATTCAAAATGGGCTTTGTGCAATGCTGAAGTCTACAGTGATTACACAGATCATCAAGAGCCATTGTTGTTTGAGTGGTATGACTGGTGGCAGAGATGACATGACATTAGATGAGAAATCCACAATTTGATTGTCCAACATGCTTTAAAGCATATACAGACTCAAACATACAAGGGCAAAAGCCCCATTGGCTAATGCTAACCAGATCTGAAGGTCTATGAATGACAGGTGGCTGTAACTTCTTTAAACCCACCTCCAGGGAGTGGAGTGGGTGGCAGGGAAGGTGACTCATCACTGAATCAAGGACAGCAAGCAAGATGAACTCATCTGCTAGTTCTGCTCGACTGACACTGAACAGTGTGTCCTGAAAGAGCCAAAGGCAGAAGAGCCACCCATGCAGGAACGGGCAGCAGCAAAACATATGCCATCCATTTAACATCTCTGACCTAGAAAATTCCTTTAGGGTTCACATTCTATCTGATTGCAGACACAGACAGAGGACTTATCTGTGTTTAAAGGCCTCAAATGGATAAAAAGAAAAGGTACATCTTGAGGGGTTTCAATGAGATTTATTGGTGTGGAAGCCAAGAGTAATGAACTTTTGCAAAGAGTTCCCCAAGGGGCTCAGAACATATGTACTGCTAGTTGGAATGAGAGTAAGAATTGCATTTATGTACATTCCACCAATATATACTTGAAACAGGTGCACTTTTTTTGGAACAACACTTTTCTGCTTTTTACAAACAGCAAAAACACGCCTTCCAGATGACCTCTATCCCCAGGGCCCTATCCTACTTTCACAGACCTAGGAGTAGACAAACAGCTGTGGACACAGTTGTCCCGGGGCTAGGGAGGGTACCCTGATGGTAAATCAAGCAAGCATGTTTTAACACTTTGCCTCATAACACATGTAAAGAGAATTACTAACATTTCATTTGAGAATTGTGTAAAAACATGGAGTAAGCAGCAGAAAATGACCATTGAGTAGCATGAAATGCAGAAAAAAAAAAAAAAGCCATCTGGTGCTCAGAACTGTGCTCCAACAGTGGAGGACAAATCAACCAGGTGAGACCTCCTAAGTTGGGCAGGGTCTCCACTGTGGTACCTCCATGGGATATTCAAGATTTTTTTTTTTTTTTAATACTGGGGGTTGAACCCAGGACCTTGCACTTGTATGCTTTGCAAGTGCTGGACCATTGAGCTGCACCCTAGCCCATTTTTTTTTTTTTTTTTTTTTTACTTTTTTGAGACAGGGTCTCACTAAGTTACACAGATTGCCTCTGGTCTCAAACTTGTGATCTTCCTGCCTCTGCCTCCCAAGCCGCTGGGATTACAGGTGTGCACCACCCCACCCGGCTTTCAAGATTCATTTTTACTTAGGTGTTTTTTGCCTGGGAGTGGGCATTAGATCCCAGGTCTCTAGCCTAATAAACAACTTTGCAGGTGCCATTCACCCTGCATACCACAGCCGCCTTCCCTGGCCTAGATCTCTATGGAATAGTTCAAGACCAACTTCACTTGATAAGAAACCAATACTCTTAAGTCCAAAGAAGTTCCCATACATTTGCTAGAAGGTTGTGAAGAATGTGCTCCTGGTGATTGGACCTACCTGAGTAGTGGGCTAGAGACTCACAAGAGTCCTTTTACAAGAAGGTAAAATGGAAATTTCTAAATGAACAGCAAATCCTCCTCTGCTACTTCTCCATCGATTTGGCCTCCTTTTCTTTCCAAAAGCAAGAGCTTAAAATTTTACACGTGTAAGCAGCCTCTTTTCAGTCTTACAAGCTGTAGGCATACTGCAAAGTGTTGTTAATTCTAGCCATGAACACACTCCTCACTTGTAAGTCACTTATTTAATAGGGAAGTCAGGCTTATTTCATGGGTAGCCTCCATGATGGGACTACAAAAGAATAAAGCAGTAGTATATAGCAGTAGTATATAGTGGTTTCTGGGAGAAGGACCTGGCAACCCCCTCCCAAAAATCAATCTGCCATTGAAAACCCTATGAACAGCAGAGAGGCACTGACAATAGTGTTTCCCCTGTTGTACAGAGGGTCGCTATGAGTCGGATACCGACTCGACGGCACCTAACAACAACAACAACATATAGTGGTTAAGGACCACTTCTGGTATTAGGGAAATTTAGGCTCAAACACTAGCTGTGCCTTTTTTTTAAAGCTGTGTCACCTCTGGCACCTTATTTACACCTTATAAGCCTCAAGTGTTTCTTAATCATAAAGTGAGGCTTATTATGAAGGTGATGTATGTAAAAGTTTTAGCATTGCAAAAAGCACACAATAAATGCTTATGTCTATTGGCTCTTCCTAAGTAAACTTCTCCAAGCAGCTAAGATGTATCATCATTTGCATGACCCTTAATCACTTTTGCTCAGAGACCTGGCACAACAAGTAGGGACAGGCTAAAACCAAGGCGGCTGTTAGTCAGAGCAACAACTGAGGGACAGGAACAAATTAAAGCAAGGACTCAATTTCAGGAGCATGAGGTATTAAGAAAGGGGGCAAGTAGCCCGAGCTTCCTGAAGGGTCACTAAAGGCACTACTGCGTTACAGAATAATAGTCATTCATGTGGATGGTTAAGTGTGCCTCAGTTTTCCAGAAAAACGTCATGTATGGTGACCATTTAAAAAGGCAGGAGGTTTAGCTCAGTTGGTAGAGTGCTTGCTTAGCATGCACTGGGGCCCTGGGTTCAATTCCCAGCACCACACATACAAAAAAATTAATTTAATTAAATTAAAAAGCAACCAATCTTCCTATTACCAGGCAAACACAGGTTAAAATCAAAGCCCAGTGCAGTGGCTCATGCCTGTAATCCCAGCAACTTGGGAGATGGAGGCAGGAGGATTACAAGTTCAAGACCAGAATCAGTCTACGTAATTTAGCGAGACCTTATCTCAAAAAGTTAAGGAAAAAAAAATGGACTGGGGGTACAGCTCAGGGATATAGTACTTGCAAAGCATGCAGGCGCAAGGTCCTGGCTTCAACCCCCCAGTACTGCAACAAACAAAAACAAAACAAAAAAAGTTAAAAATCAACATTTTAGTGCTAAACAGGGGAACTTCAACTGCATGGAAAATCCCCTTGGGTGAAACAACTTAGCTTCCAACAAAGCTGCATACATGCAGCGTCCCTATTTATAATGTTTAAACATTACTGCAGATCAGTACTGTATAAATTCACCACCACATTCAAGACAGTGGCTACTTAACTTTGGTACAAAGAATCAAATCCAACTTGTCTGTGACACTTTAATGAATGGCATGTGTTGTTCCGTGAACTGCCCCTTTCAACTCATGATTCAAAAGGGTGCAGTGGAAAATGACAAAAAAAAAAACCAACAATAAACAAGGCTTCCCACTACTAGTCTTGATGGTGGAGTTGATGGAAAATTCTGTCCCTCTCTGCACTTGAGATTCCTTGATGGTGAAGTGAAGGAAGCTGGACTACATGGTCTTCAAGGTCCCCTCCAGCCTGGAAGTTCTGGGATAAAGTTACCTGACCCAACTAACAGGTACCCAGTGAGTGTCCTTGCTCAGCTTCTCTAAGACCACTTTGAGCAGGCTATAGGCACCCTGCAGATCTTCCCTCACCAGCACAGTGTCCACCAGGTGCCCGTAGTGCTGATCGATGAAGGCAGCAGAGGCGGCCATCTCTTGCTGCTGCTCATCCTGCAAAGAAAGAAGCAGTGTGGGGCTGCTGGTGCTGTTGCCCTCCCAGAAACCCACTCTTCATTTTTAAGTGATGAGTGGATACCTATGCCCCATTAATAGCCAACATCACACACAAGAACAGAGGGTACTGACAACATAGCAAACTTAGAAGAAAGTTGCTAGGTGTGGTGGCACAGGCCTGTCATCCCAATGACTCAGGAGGCAGAGGCAAGAGGACCTCAGGTTCGAGGCCAGAGGCAGCCTCTGTAACTTAGCAAGACCCTGTGTAACTTTGCAAGACCCTGTCTCAAGATAACAAACAAAAAGGGGGCAGAGGGTACAGCTCAGTAGTAGAACACTTGCCAAGTATGTGCAAGGCCCTGAGTTCAAACCCCCAGTACTTCAAGAAAAACAATAAAACAAGCTTGGAAGAAAGTCATGGGCAGCAAACAAAGTAAATGCATGCACTCACAAAATATCCCCTGCAAGTCATGCTTTGGAGAGGTGCCAATTTTATGTCTGCATATATATGTCAATATCATATTTCTGCCCCTAAGTGTTTCCAAAGAAGTTGTACTAAACTAGGCATGGTGACGCACATTTGTCATCCCAGCACTCAGGAAGCTGAGGCAGGAGGGTTAAGAGTTTGAGGCCAGCCTGGACTACATAGTGAGACCCTGTCAAAAATAAAAAATAAAAAATAAGTACCTGGCAATGTAATACACAGGTTAAATAATTACAAAATTTTAATATCCTTCTAAAGACTCTCAAATTCATAATGTAGAATTCAATTTTTCATTTCATCTCTTCATCCCAGGGTCAAACACTCGCAGAGTACACGCTATGGAATTATTTAAGAAAGTGCTGGGACAACTGTGGTCAAATTCCCCATTTCCTTAGGCACCTGATTTCTTTAATCAAATTGCTCTCCTAACACCTCACATTAAGGTATAAACAAAAACCCTGTCTTACCTTCTTCATTCAAAAGAGCCCCTACTCAGTAGAATTTCAGATGTATAGTTTACTGATGATTAGTCTGGCTTATGGAAGAAAGTGAAGTGGCAGCTCCAGTTTAAGAAAAATTGCAGGAGGCCACACCCAGTGGTGCATGGCTGTAATCCCAGCAGTTTGGGAGGCGGAGGCAGAAGGATCGCAAGTTCAAAGCCAGAGGCAGTCTGTGCAATTTAGCAAGACACTGACTCAAAATAAATACAATTTTTAAAAAATGGGCTGAGGGTGTAGCCCAGTGGTGGAGTACTTGCAAAGTATGTGTGAGGCCCTGGGCTTAACTCCCAAGTACCACTAAAAAAAAAAAGAAAGAAAGAAAGAAAAAGAAAAAAAAATTACAGCATGGACTTTGTTGCTGGCATTCACCCACTTCCCCTCCTCAATCTCTCTCTCCAGTCCTCTGTTGCCATCTCTGCCTCTAGGGCCTCAGCATCTTCATGGTGCCATGTGGGAAGAGAATTCTAATCTCCATCATAGAGACCCACTTCCAAAACAGTCCCTCACCTCCTCTCTCTCTCACCAATTCCCACCTTTGCGAGAGCATCTGCAATTTTATAAGATGAGTTAAGGGTCCAGGCAACCTTTTTTTTCTTCCAGTACTGGGGGTTGAACCCACACACAAGCTAGGCAAGTGCTCTACTGCTGAGCTGCACCCCGAGCCCCGTTTTTATTTTTCACTCTGAGACAGGGTCTCACTAAATTATGCAGGCTGCCTCTGGCCTTGAATCTCGATCTTCCTTTCTCAGCTTCCTGAGTTGCCAGGATAACAAGTGTGCACCCTAGTGCCCAGCTCAGGGAAGTTTTCACATGCCACCAGGAGGACAGCAGAAACCTAAGAGAAAGCTGAGATAATTTCTTCTCTTTATCTCCCCCAGGAGGGGAACTACATTTACCCCGGAGGAACAACGCTCATATGTAGAAGCACTCCACAGCGCCCCCATGCGGCCCAAGGATCTTTAATCCCTCGTCCTCAGCCCTCACATATACACATCCTATGGACCTGGCTATGGCTTCCTGAGTTACCCTTCCTACAGTACTTTGCATGGTTCATCTGGGAAGGTTTTAGCCTTCTGAGAAATTACAGAAGGAACATTTTTGATATTAAGTCCAAAGGTCTTTCTAATAAATATTTGCATCTGAAAAGCAGTAAATCCTTAACAGAGTAAAATTTATGACATTTTACAGCCATAAATACCCCAGACTGTTGTTTTCCTGGACAGTAATGGTGAAATTCAGCTCCTGTGACTTCCTTAAGAATTACAGTCCTAGCTGGGCATCGTGGCACACTCCTGTAATCCCAATGGCTCGGGAGGAGGAGGCAGGAGGATCTCAAGTTCGAGACCAGAGGCAGTCTGTGTAATTTATCCAGACCCTGTCTCAAAAAGTAAAAAAATGGGCTGGAGGTGGCAGCTCAGTGGTCCAGCACTTGCAAAGCGTGCAAGCATGAGGCCCTGGGTTTAACCCCCAGTACCAAAAAAAAAAAAAAAGAGTTACAGTCCTACCCAGCCCTTGGGAGGCTGAGGCAGGAGGACTGCAAGTTCCAGGCCAGCCTGGGCCACACAGACCCTGTCTCAAAACCAAACCAAAATAAAAACAACAAAAATCAAAACAAACAAACAAAAGCCCTCAAAAAAAAAAAAAAAAAAAAAAAAAAAAAAACCCCAAAAAAAAAAAAAAAAAAAAAAAACTAGAGATGCTGAGTCGGGCACTCTGTGTTTCAACAGCCTCCTTGTGACCTTGATGCCTACTCTTGTTGAGAATGACTCTGGCTGCAGGATAACAGGCCACATTTAGAGACAGCAAGGTGCGGTGCGGTGGCACATGCCTATAATCCCAGCAGCTTGGGAGGCAGAGGCAGGAGGATCCCAAGTGCAAGACCAGAGGCAGTCTACATAATTTAGAGAGACACTATGTCAAAAAGTAAAAAATGGGCTGGAGGTGGCAGCTCAGTGGTCCAGCATTTTCAGAGCATGCAAGCGCAAGGCCCTGGGTTCAACCCCCAGTACCAAAAAAAAAAAAAAAAAAAAAGATTAACTTCTGATGATTCAAACTGGCTTGAAAGCAATGACAATGACCTTGTTAGTTGATGTTTTGATTAAAGAATATTTGCCGTTTGGCTTAGGAGTTCCACAGATGAGCGTGGTCCCTGAAAGGTGCTAGGTTGTTATTTGGGGGGAGAGTGCTTATGTAAGGGAGTGGAGGGTGCTGAGTCCAGGCAAAGCACCCCCTGCCTGGATTGGGGAGGCACCCTGGCTGTCCCACCTTGAGCCTTCTGGCCATCTGACTACTTTTTCTTAGTCTTGTGAGGAGGCAAAATGGAAAGATGGTCTTGTGCAGAAGGTACATCCTATGCCCTTCTTCCTCTAAAAGTACCCTTAGGCATCTTCGCACATCCCCTGGAATGGTCTTTACTTTTAAGCATTCAGAGAAGAAATGGTCAACTTTAAACTTACAAGTAGAGCTGCTGTGTCTTCACAAGCTGGGGACATAGGCAGTGTCTTCCTTTTTTCTTGAATTGCAGGTTTTACAAATATAACGTAAGGTTTGAACTCTGAGGTCCTCAGTTGTTTCAGTGCCTGAGAAAGAAGGTGCAGGAAAATTACAGATTTTTGAAGTATTTTACTGTGACACATACTTTTTGAAACCTCAATCCTCTTGTGCTTCAATCTCAAAATCCTAATGGCAAAGGTCCTGATTACATTGGCCCTTTGACAATGGACTTCAGTTGGGCTGACAAACTGCACATTTCCTCATCTTTCACTTTGACATTGAGCTCAGCTGGGCCCTGAAGGCCACTCGCTGAGAAACGAAGGTTCCAAAGCCTCAGTTCAGAGTCTCCCTTAGCTCAGACCCTCTGGTACCAATTAACCTCGTGAGGCTCCATTCTACCTGCTCATTCCTGACGGTCAGGGGAGTGGGACTCAAGGTGCCACCAATTTAGTCAAATATGATCAACTTGTCTACAAACATGCAAAATCTGTGCTACGACATAGGCCTTCTGACACTCAAGTAAGAAAAGGTTTGCAAAGCAAATGAAGAGAGGACCTAAGAGATCACATGGAATAAACTTGCAGCCTTTAGGATTTCCATATGCAAATCACATTTAACAAGTGTGTTTTCTGTATAATGTAAGGGCCTCTATTTGCAAATGTTGGCATTAAATCACTAAATGCACTAGCTGCGCGCGCACACACACACACACACACACAAATCAATCAAATTACTTTTCAAAAAAAATCTTTTGAAAATTTAGACTTTGTATTTTGACTACCAACTTGCAGTAAGTCCAAATGTGTGAGGGCTTTCCCTTAGAGGCTTTGGAAATGTGCTTTTGAAATATGTTTCAAGCCAACTTTTGTAAAGTAAAGCTGACAGTATATACTATAAAATCAAAGATCTGTTTCTGTAAAGGAAAAAACTCCTCATCCTGAGTTTAAAGCTTAGAAGCTCCTCTGAAAGACAAGGTTAAAAAGCCAGCCAGGCCCTGTGGATTCCACAGTGTGTGGAACTGCAAATGGCTTTGAAGCCTCTGCATGAGGTTGCATTTCCCTCCCTTTTCCCCCCTTTTCCAGACCACCTCCTCCACTGCATCCCCCAGGGGTTCCCTATGCCACTGACTTCACTTGTCCTGGTTGGGGGAGGGCAGACTGGCACAGAGATCAGCCCCAGCCTTGCCTGCTGTTTACACCAAATTCCCTGTCATGTTACAGTTAACCAGATGGGTCTGAGATGTTTTGCTTTGTTTTGTTTTGCTTTGCTTTGCTTTGTTGAGACAGGATCTTGCTGTGTAGCTCAGGCTGGCTTCCAACTCATTGTGTAGACCAAACTGGCCTCAAACTTGTGATCCTCCTGTCCCAGCCTCCTGAGTACTGGGATGACAGCAAAGCTGGCTCTCTGCGATCTGTTACATGATTTGCTCCATGTAGGGGTTACTGTCCTGGGTCTGTGGGCCACCAGAGGGCCCAGGAGCTCCCTCCACTTAATGCTGTATTTGTGGACAGAAGGGCATGTTTTAGGGTTCAAACCTGTCATTCCACATTTAGAGACAGACCCAAAGGCATTTAACATTTTGTATTCTGGACTAAAAATTCTTTTTTACACTTAAGTCAAGTGTTCTATTGACTAGGTATGCCCAGCTGGGCCAGGAACTCACTTCTGGTTCCACATCCACCAAACAAACTTTGTTTTTGGCCATGACAGCCTGAATGGCCTCCAGGCTGGTTCCATATAGATTTTCCTTATATTCACCATGTTCCAGGAACCTAAAACGCCACCAAAGGGGAAAAGGACTTTAATTCCTGAGGTTTCCCAAATTAGGGGGGAAAAAAAGTGGACTTCCCAATACAACTTCTCTCCCGCTTCCCCCATCTTTTGCAGAAGCCCACCCAGGAGGTCAAGTGCAATACTGGACAGATACAAAAAGACACAGGTGCCCGGCCAGCCAGCTGGCCCACCAAGTAACATACTTGTTGTGATGTAAGTCAGCCTCAAATGCTTGCTTAGAGACAAAGTGATATTCCACCCCTTCCTTCTCGTGGCTCTTCCGGGGCCGAGTGGTATCTTTTAAAGAAACAAGAAGGAGGGCTGAGCAAAGAGCTGCCTCATTACAGTGAGTGAGAACAGCAGTGAGCCTGTGCCCTCACCCAGGAGTTCAACACTGATCTGTGGGCATTAGCCAGCCACTTCCATGCATGGAGTGTTCCTGGGAGTCAGGAGCTGCACCCTCGCCAGACATCACTGATTCTCGCAACATCTCTGATGTAGGCAAGAGGAGGCTTCCTATTTTATAGTTGGGGAAACTAAGCAGCAGAGAAGTTAAATACTGTGCCCTGTGACCCATAGCTGGCAGGTAGCAGAACCACAGAGAGTCTCCTTGTCCCATGCCAAGCACATGCCCTTCATCACTCTGCTGGACTGCCTTTGTGATGCTGAGGCTTTTAAAGAACCACTGGAAGATCCCTAGTCCTAGCTTGCATTTATTTATTTATTTATTTATTTATTTATTTATTTAGAGTCAGGGTCTCACTATGTCATTCACACTGGCCTTGAACTCACTATGTAGTCCAAGTCAGCCTCAAATTCACAATCCTCCTGAGTGCTGGGATTACAGGAGTGCGGCACCACACCCAGCTTTTTATTTGTTGCTTTTCTTTCTTGAGAGCAAAGGAGCCATGGATACTTCTGACCCTGGTGTAGGCTTTTAATTCTTGATTTAATTATTTCTCATTTTGAAAGTAAGCGAGACATGAAGGCAGACGGCCCCTGTATGAGCTGGGTGTCTTTCAGCAAAGCTGGCTCTCAAAGAAATGCTTTGAAAACACTTAGTGTCCCACAGATTTCCATAATGGAACTGAGATGCACACTTCTGGGGATAATCAGGTCCTCACAGAATGAGAGGGCACGTGAGGCAACAAGCTTTGTCCAAAAGAAAACACGGGAACTTGGAGGACAAGGTTCCCCGGCCCCTGGGGTTATCATGGGATGCTCTGTGCTTGCCACATGGCATCTTAGTCCCCACTAGAGAAGCTGTCTGGGGCCTCCTTTCCATGTCATTTCCTTGCTTTAAGACTTTTATTTACCTACTGATTCAATTATAAATATTTTAACAACCACAGAGGACCTTCATGATCTGCCAACCTCTGGCTCAGCTTTGCCTCCTGCCACACCATCGCCCCCAGTCTGTATCATGGTTACCCCAGGTCACACTTTGATCCCTTTGCGTGTGTCGTTCCCTCTAAATAGCAAACTCCTTCTTTCTTCTCTGTGTGGAAAACTCCTATTTATACTTCAACAACCACCATAAGAGTCATTGCCTCTGGGAAGCTTTCTCTAACTCCTCCAGGGCCTAAAACCAAGAGAGAAAGATAGTCCCTTCATTCCTTCTTTCCTTCTTAACAGGCTGGCATCCAGCCACAGGGGAGTGCTAAGCAATGCTTCTCACCAGCTTAAGCAGAGGGCAGAGTCCAAAGGAATCCCCTACTGTGGGGCCCCCTTGGTGTCAAGGTGAGGCTGCCACTTGGCTTACAGTATGTTCTGGATTGAGCTTCCTCCCCAGGCAGGAGCCAGACAGGGAGTCCTCCAGCTTCTGCCGCAGAGGGTCTTAGTGGACCACTGAGAGTGAGCCTCTTCCCATCATGCCAGGGTCCCACAATTTGCCTACGATGGCCGGTGTCTTGTGGTCCCTCAGACCCAAAGTATCCAAAGTGTTAAATGTGAGGAGTCCAGTCCTCGTGAAAAACTCGTGGGTGTGCACACAAACACCCCCACCCAGGGGCCCTCTTACGTGGGACAGCGACACCAAAGTGCTGTGGGTTCTCAGCCACCACTTTTTGTTTCAGCTCATGCAGTCGTGCTCCCAGAGACCCTTGGAAACAAATGGGAAGCTGTTGGGGTGTCTGCTGAGTTCCCTCCCCACCCCAGGCGGGGAGACCAGCCCCAACCCATGGAAACCTACCTATCAGAACCACCAGGCGGGGCCGCTCCCCGGGCTGGTGTTGGTACCTGGACACTTCCTCATAGGTCAGCAGCTCCAGGGACTCAGCTCCTGCGGACATCTTCCCTTCCTGTGAGCCACCCAGCCTCTCCCTGCAGCCCAGCCGGAAGCTCCTCCGAAGACCAGCTTGGGGAGAGGCAGAGGGACACGGTGGCATTTGTCCCAGGATCTCCATGTAAAGACCTCAAGAGAGGGCCGACCTGCCTGACCTCCTCAGCCTCCTCTCAGGATAGGCTGTTCAGAAAGCACAGTGAGATGACGAAAGGTGACCTCACACTCAAAGACCAGGGTTCAAGGTCATTTTTTACCTGGCATGTGACTGACCTCAGGCCCTGAAATAAGGATGCAAACGTGCTAAAGCAGTGGATGGTCCTAAGTCAAATCCTGGATCAGAGGAAATGCTCTAAAGGACATTATGGGGACAATTGGTGATATTTTAATAAATACATGTAAGATAATAGAATTGCATGCATGCTACGCTACCGGGATTTGATCATTGTCCTGAAGTTATGTGAGAAGGTGTCCTTGTCCCTAGGGGTAAAGGGACATCATGTCATGTGACTTGAGAGACACATGTATACGTGTAGAAAAGGGCATGGAAGCAGATGTGGTGGTGGCCCATGCCTACAATCCCAGCACTCGAGAGGCTGAGGGAAGAGGATCGTGAGTTCCAAGTTAGCCTGGGCTACAAAATGAGAAACTTTCTGTCCCCCATACCCATTCAGCCCCTGCAAAAAACAAAACAAAACAAAACAAAAAAACAGAAAGAAAAAGAAAAGGGAATGCAAAGGCAAACATTAACAACTGTTGAGTCTGGTATGGAATAGGGTGTTCTCTGTATAATGCCTACAAATGTTTGGTACTTTCAAAATTACTTCAAAATAAAAGTTAAAAAACTTTTTGCCTGTTTCTAGGGCCTTCAAAAAAAAAAAAACAAACAAACAAACAAAAAAACCCCTCATGATTAGGAGGCTGGAACAGAAGGATTGCATGCTCAAGGTCAGAGGTAGCCTGTGCAACTTAGTGAGATCCTGTCTCAAAAATAAAAAATTTTGGAAAAGGGGGCTGGGGGTATGGCTCAGTGGTAGATAGAGCACTTGCTTAGCATGCTCAAAGTCCTAGGATCAACCCCAGCACTGCAAAAGATTATTTTTTAAAAAAACTCATGAAAATAGCTGGGCGGGTAGTGCACGCCTGTAATCCCAGAGGCTTGGGAGGCGGAGCCAGGAGGATCACAAGTTTGAGACCAGAGGAAGTCTGCGTAACTTAGCGAGACCTTGTCTCAAAAAGTAAAGGAAAAAAAAGGGGGCTGGGGGTGCAGCTCAGTGGTCCAGCACTTGCAGAGCATGCAAGCGCGAGGCCCTGGGTTCAACCCCTAGTACCGAAAAAAAAAAAAAAACTCATGAAAATAAAAGAAGTGAAGGTACTTTGTTGTTGTTGTTGTTGTTAGGTGCTATCAAGTCAGTATCCAACTCACAGCTACCCTATGTACAATAGACAAAACACTATTGAACTGCTTCTCTGCTATTCATAGGGTTTTCAATGGCTGATTGGTTTTTGGGAGTGGGTTCCTGGGTCCTTCTCCCAAGCCTACAGCACCTGGTGTTCCCAGGCAGTCTCCCATCCAAGTACTAACCAAGCCCAACCCTGCTTAGCTTCCGAGATCTGACAGTATTGGTCGCCACAGTGCTACGGCTGCAGAAGAAGGTACTTTAGAGACCAGCAAAAGTTGTATGATGGTGGTGAAAGCAATGAATAAACTCCAATTAAGACTATGATGATAAAATGGGTGTTAACATAGTGCTCTATGTCCCTTTCCAGCCAGGACTCTGGGATCGTGGCTGAGTGAGAGCTGGGCTGGGAGCCCCTAGATCTGAATAGGCTCATCCCTCCTCCACCTGACAGAGCCTAGTGGAAGACAAGGGTTCCCCCAGCTCAGCAGCTCTTGACCAGATCCTGGGGCTCTGACTGCTCTGCCTGTGTCTCTCCCCGGCCCTGGAACCAAGGCAAGGCGAGCTGTGCATGGGCCAGGAGGGAGGGTCAGGAAGGACCCCAGCTACTCACCCACATAGTGCCCTTTGAGGTACCCCTCACAGTCGCAGGTCTCTGAGAACCAAACAGAGGGAAGGAGCCCAGTGAGTCACGGTGAAAACATCCTCAGGCCCAGAGGGCCCTAGTCCCCAAGTGGCCAGGCAGGGCCCTCTGGGATGGGGTCCCAGGGGGATCTCAGGAGAAATCCCATATCCTGGCCACCCCAGGACAAGAAGTTCTTCAGCTTCCCCTGGTTCTCCATGCTTAGGAATTGACGGGCCTTTCTAAGCATTGGCTGGGCTCTGGGCCAGGAAACCCCTCCCCAGGCTTTGAGTTCGCAGCCCATGGGACTGAGATGGGAGGATCATTCCTGCTGCCCTGCTCTCCTGTCTCTCAGTTCCTACCTAGCTGGGTCACTGTCAGCACAGCCAAGTCCAGGGCAGGCTGGCTCCTTCATGTCAGATAGTAGGGAGGGGCCTCAAGGCCTTGAACCCTGCCCCACCCCACAGAGTTGGGCACAGGCACCCAGACAGGGAAAGGAAAACCGTCTCTCCAGCCCTAGATGTTCCACCACAGAGGGGCCTCACTCGTGTGCAGAAAGGACAAATACCAGGCCTACCTTTATCATAAGGCTGATCATCTGCGGTTTGCACAAAAGACAGATGGGACAGTGTTAGTGGAGGGGACCGGGAAACCCTGTGGCTGAGAGGCAGCCACGGCCTCAGGAGCCTGAGGAGCCCTCCATCTGTCCCCTGCTTCTTTGCTCCAACAAACCTGTGATCTGGGCTGTGCTGTGTTATTAAACCCCAAGACCTGCTCTAATTAGTCTTCTGTTGTGTCTCATTTGCAGCCCAGAGAAAGCCAGAGCAAGGCTGGTGGAAGTAACCTCTGGGCCAATTTACTCAGCAGCCTTCCCACCTGACAGGAAGCCTGGAAAAGTGGCCATCAGCAATGGCTGATGGAGTGGCCGCTTCTGGGATCCCATGGTGGGACCAAGGCCCTGCTCTTCTTTTTCTGAGGTTGGAGATTTGCCTGGAAAATGCAGGTGCCAGAGGATGGAGCAGACAAGTGGGCAGAGCAGAGGTGCAGGCCAGTGGTGCTCTAGTCACCTGCTGCCTACATACGCCCCTTGCTTCCTGCAATAAAGAGGCCAGACCCCAGAGGAGCCTACTCTCTCTGAGGGGCCTCTGATCACACATCCTCTGAAAACTCAGCCCCAGTTCTGTTCATAATCTTATGAGCCTCCGTTTTCTCATTTTGGGGCTATTTGCTTCACAGGTCTGCTGTGATGGTTAAGAGGCAACAGCCAGACTCATGGCGCACACCTGTAATCCCAGCAACTCAGAAGGCTGAAGCAGGAGGATCGCAGGTTCGACGCTAGAGCCAGCCTGTGCACTTTAGCAAGACCTTGTCTCAAAATAAAATGTAAAAGAGGGGCTGGAGAGTGTGGCTCAGTGGAAGATCACTAGCCTAGCCTGCATGAGGCCCTGGGTTCAATCCCCAGAACTGAAAAATAAAATAAGTAGCAGGCAAGAAAGTAGGTGGATATGTTTTGGAAGGTAAAGTGCTACACACAAAAGAGTCATCAAATAAAATACAAGACCCCATAATCTTGAATCTCAACAACAAATAACTTTCTTTCTCCTCTCCTTCCTTCCTCCTTTCCTTCCCTTCCCTTTACTTTTCTTTATATTTCTTTGTAGTATCGGGGTTTGAATTCAGGGAGTCACGCATGCTAGGCAAGTGGTCTATCCCTGAGCTGCACCCCATCCCATTTTTATTTTTTATTTTGAGATAGAGTCTCACTAAATACATAGAATCTCTCTGGTCTCAAACCTGCAATCCTCCTACCTCAGCCTCCTGAGTCACTGGGATTACAGGCATGTGCCACAGTGTCCAGCAATAACTTCTTAATATGTCTCAAATATTGCATGTCCCATACAATAACAATAAAACAAAATAAAACAACAAAAATAAAAAAAATTCATGTCTACATCAAATTCAAATTGAACTGAGCACACTTTATGTGAATTTGCTGAATCTGGCAACCCTTTCGCAAAGGCACAGAATCACTCAGCCTTCTCCATTCCCATCCCACATAGGTGGTTCTTAATGTTCAGGGTCAAAGAACCCCTAGGAAGCTAACAAAAGCTGTGGACCCTCTCCCCAATACACACATACAAATACTTACATACCTAAAGGTTTGCACCACAGTTTGGAGAGGTGTGAACATATCCCCTAGTGTCATCCATAGAACCAATCTAGAAGCTTTTCTTGAGAACAGCTGTTCCCACCCCACCCCTACTTCTCCTACTCCTGCCTCTCCCCACCCCTCCTTCACCTAGAGGCCTGCAAGCTCAAACAGGACCCGTGATGTCCACCCCCACCCCGGGGTTGGCTTCTTTTAGGCACACAGACCCCATGTCCTAACCCTGCATCCCTCCCCAAAGTGCCATCTCTGCCAGTTTACTCACATGGGGGCTTCTTGAGGCTCTGGGGGCTTGGCAGGTTGCCTGTGGCTCTCCGGTAGCTTAGTCGTCTGCAGGGATACAAGGGGATGGAAATTCATGAGCGGGCCCAGAGAACGACCCAGGGGAGGCTTTTGGAAACTCAGGAAAACCAAGGCCCTGACACTACAGGGGGACTCAAGGTGGGCACTCCAAGGGCCTCCTGCCTCACACTGAGTTCCTGGGAAGGTGAACACTTTTACACAGCTTGCTCATCCATGAGGAGGAAGAAATCGAGTATCTTGCCCTGCAAAAGCCACACTCAGCCCAAGGCAGCCACACATAGGGATCCAGGCTGGTGCCCAGGGCGATCCTTGGCTGTCACTTTCCTATAGCTGATTCCCGAGGAAGGGAGGCCCCTCTCCATCTTCACCTGGCCTCCCCATCTCCGAGGATGCTGGAAAACAGCAGAGGACTCCCTGAATCCTAGGAAAGGCTGAGGACAAAAGTGACCCTGATATACTGCCACTTCCCTTCAGTGGCACGCTCAGCCCTCACCATTATCCGACATGGCTGTCAGTAGAGATGCAGCCATGAAGACCTCATCTCTGAGTTTAGGAAATGCCCCAGGGCTCTTGGAGGTGCCAAGTCCTGAATATCAATTGAATGAAAGAGCCCTCCCCCACATGCTCTGGTAAGGTGTTGCCAAGACCAGCAAAGTCAAAAATACAGATGGTTCTCACCCTTTAGAACCTCAGAAACTCCTGGAACAGAATCCTCCAGAACTGTCAGTCCTGGAGCTTCTGCCTCAGCAGGTAAGGGGTGGGGCCTGAGGATTCACATTCCCAGTGAGTTCCCAGGTGATGTGGATACCCCTGGCCTGAGGACTATACCAAGGGGGCACTGCAGTGGGTAGGCCCTGAGGTTCTGGCATCACTGCCTTCCACACACCAAAAAATGTGAAGCAGGTTACAACGCACAGGAGAAGTGATGCATTTCTGACTGCTCCCCCTCCCATACCCTCTGCCGCCATCTCTGACCCAGGATTTATCTTCTTGGAAATCTAGCCTAACAAAAATGTTTGAAATATGAGGATCCCTCTGTGTGCAAGATAATTACTACAACTCTATAACAGAGAAAAACTGGAGCCCACCGACGCAGGCAGCCACAGGAAATCATAAAGTCACTCAGGCATGATTCTTCCTCCAAGAAGCCTTTCCTGCATACCCAGATGAGAGTGAGTCCTGGGATGAGCTCATAGAGAACTCTGCTTCTTTCCTCTCACCCTTTATATAAAGTGTGTGTTTGAAGAATGTCTGACTTTCCAGATACATTGTAAGCTACTCAGGGCAGAAACCAGGAGTTCATAGGAATTGCAAGATGCCTCGCACAAAGCCAGCCCAATTTGTAATAAATACTTGCTGCCTATAATCAAGTGTATACCTCCTGATAAAATATTATATAACCATTAAAGTCACAAAGAATATGTAATAAGACAGGAAATGCTAATACCAAAATATTAAGCCATGGTAGTGTACACCTGTAGTCCCAGCAACCCAAGAGGCTGAGACAGGAGGATTGTGAGTTCAAGGCCAGAGGCTGCCTGTGTAACTTAGCAAGACTCTGCCTCAAAATAACATTATTTTTAAAAAGGGGGCTGGAGGTGCAGCTCAGTGGTAGAGCACTTGCTAGCAAGCATGAGGCCCTGGGTTCAAAACCCAGTAATACAAAAAATAAATAAAACACACAGGAGAATATATGTAGGTTATATGCAAATACAACACCATTTTATATAAGAGACCTGAGCATCTGCTAATTTTGGTATCCACAGAAGGTCCTGGAACCAATTCCAATGGATACTGAGAGACAATTGTATACATTAACTTAATAAGGTAAATTTCAGCTGGGCTTGATGGAGCACACCTGTAATGCCCAGAGACTTGGGAGGCAGAGATGGGAGGATCACAGGTTCGACGCCAGAGGCAGCCTGCGTAACTCAGTGAGGCCTTCATTCAAGATAAAGTATTGGCTAGAGGGTGCAGCTCAGTGGTAGAGCACACGCAAACAGGATGCCTGAGGCCCGGTTCAACCCCCAGTCCCACAAAAAGAAAAAAGAAAAATGTAAATATCCATATATTTATTTATATCTCAAACAGCCATCACCACTAGCTATGCAACAAGAACAAACACAAGCGTACTGGGTGCTTACCTCAGGGAACAACACTCAGGGGCCCCTCTGGCTGTGCGAGCAGAGACTTGGGGGTTTATCACAGATCCAGGCCGCTGACCAGACCTACCTCTCCTGGAACTGCTTGGAGGGGATGAGGCCCGCTCGGAGGTTGGTGTCCCCAACTCGCTTGGCCTGCCACCACGTGGGGTCGTCCTGGCTCACCACCTCCAGGACCTGTCTGCGCTGGAAGGGCAGGCCCGCCTCCTGGCAGGGGATGGCGCGGTCCTCTCTTGGGTCATAGTGGAAAAGGGCCCGCATGAACACCTGCATGGGAAGGGCTCCGGTGAGGGAGCCGGCTCTGTGCATAGCCACAGATGTGTCCACCACATCAAAGGCCACACAATCATGACCACTTTCAATTAGGATGAACGGCAGTCTTGAGAACAGAAAGCTAATCAGAAACACAGACATTTCATTATTGTTCTTCATCCATTTTGGATATTCTACTTAGGAAACCCCTCCAGAATGGGAAAATGAACCGACAGGCCCCATGACTGACTTTTACTTTCCAACCTAAACCCTGCCATATTTACCTCATCAGTTGTCCTAATAGCCTCTTAGTGTACACAAAGAAACAACTAATCCTGAGAACAAAAAAGTAAAGCAAAGCACAATTTGTAGTTCCCCTGTTATTTTTACTATGCCGACTGACTCCTAATGAAGTCAGCAGCCATCTGTTAAGTAAGTAATCAGGATGTTCTGGTAAGTACACAAACATCAACAAAACCACTGTTACTGACTCTTCTCCATCACTTTCGGGGGTACTTGACACCCACATTTATTTTTTTACAGCTCAATCCTGCCTCATCTGTCATATACTTGGCTAAGCCCCTTTACCCTGGAGTCCCCTCTCTAGAGAAGATAGTGTGAAGACACAGCACTGTTTAAGATTTCCTTATTCTCTTCTATGATTCAGTGGCATGGACTTATTTTATGGATTTCTAGTCCTAGACCTCCTGCAGCTGTACTACTGTGGCATCTGATCCCATCAGATCTCAGAAGCTAAGCAGGGTCAGGCCTGGGTAGTACTTGGATGGGAGACCTCCTAGGAATACCAGGTAGTGCAGGCTTGAGAGAAGGGCCCAGCAGCCCACTCCCAAAAAACAATCAGCCATTGAAAACCCTATGAATAGCAGAGAAGCATTAACAATAGTGTTTTGCCTGTTGGACATAGTATCGATATGAGTCGGACACTGGCTCAACGGCTCCTAACAACAACAGTTCTAGACCCTTAGGTTACAATTATTTCAGTGGCAGATAGAAAGGAAAAAGCAGTCACAGGCCTTCCTTTGTCAGATCTCAACTGTATTGCTTTATGTGGCAACCAGAAAACATTCAGTTAGACAATGGTAAGAACTTTCTGGCTATACGTTGTGAGGATACCCTCATCCAGCCAGGGATGCTACCAGGGCTCTAGTGTTATCTTAAGTGGCTGCCCAGATCGAGAATCTGGATCAAGAATAAATTGTTAGGAGGGATGAGCTAAGGGACAGACCTCCCACTGTCCTCTAGGAAAATCAAGTTCTCTTCCTATGTCAAGCCAGAGCCCTGGAAAGCTGCACACAGGGACCACAATCGCTTGCCTCAAGAAGAAGAATCTTCTATCAGGTAAGAGTCAAGATTGTTTACACCCTGAGATTTAATCAAAGAGGGCAACTAAGAAACAGCCATGTAGATTATTTCTTCACTTGCTGCAAAGAAACTGTCATTGAATATATTGTCCATTATTAGTCATCATCCATCACGGGATACATGGCATCCTCTGTGCCAGATGCGGTGTGTCCCTTCTCTCATGCAATTAGCACTGGGAGGCAGGGGTGGGACAGGCCTGCTTCCTTCCATCTACTGATGAAAAGCTCACTAAATTCTCTATTCTGCCTTGGCTTCCAGGAAGTTCAAGTCCAAGCTCATTACAAAATCCTCCTCTCTAGCCTCTGCCACCACCTCAGTTCAGGTCTCCCTCAGTGTCCCCAGGATGGAGATGGAAGCTAGAGCCTTGTACATACTAGGCAAGTGCTCTACCACTGAGCTACATCCCCAGCCCTCAGGTCAGGTCTTAATCTCTCACTTGGGCTTCTACCATGGCCTTCTACAAGGCCTCTTGGCCTCTAGCCTCAAAAAAATATCTTTAACTTCTCACCACCATAGGCTTATCTCTTGGTCTTCCCACATCCTACAGACCTGCTGTTTCCTAATGCAGCAGGCAGGTAGTACAAAGAATTAACCTCTCATGCAGCCTGGCAGGAGTTGGTATGAAGATTCCCCTCAGCTCCCTGGCTCTTGGTGCATGTTCTACAGAGAATCCCCAAATTCTCCAGTAGATTAAGCTCCAGGTGCCCACAGTGGTGACTTGCTGATAACATGTCCCTTGTCAGACTGGGGCCCTTCCCTCCCTGCCTTCCCCTGTACTCCTGTACTGGTGTTTCTGGGACACTTCCCACCCACATAAACCATTTGCATTCAAATCTTTGTGTCAGGGTCAGCTTCTGGGAGTCCACAAACCAAGGAGGAATTATACCAAATCCTTTACAAAGCATCCAAGGCCACACAGGACACAGGCTTAACCCACATCCTAAGAAAAACCCACTGCTGCCCTCCCCGATTCCCACTACATTGCTCTTTCTCCCAGATCCCAAGCATTCTCCCCTCAAAGTCCCTGGATAGCCTGTGTTTGACCTTTCCTCCAAAGCCCTGGTCATCATCATCTCCCACAAGTGCCTCTGGACTCTCACTGTTTGACACCTTCCAAGGTGCCTCTAACTCTGTATAGACTCTTCCCGAAGTGCTTATCACACGGCAATGAAAGACATGCTCCCCAGCCTCCCTCTCCACACTAGGAACCCTTGAAGCTACTCATCATCCCTCTGTCCAGCATTTGGCTGAGTGCAATAGCACAGACAAGCAACCACCAAACAAAGGCTGAGCAAACAAACAAATGACCATTACTGCACTGGTCCAGAATCCTCCGCTTGATGGCCCTGATTTTCTATTTCAGTCAAAGTAACCTTGTCTTTTATTAGTAAGCTACATCAGATCCTGTTTGTAAAGGGGCAGGGTACAAACAAGTGAATCACTCTGAGACTGGGCCCATTGACTAGGGCCAGATGCATGATCTGTTTCAAAGGCCTGTGTCCAATGGCCAGACTGGACCCAGCACACCCACCACTGTCCCAAGCAGGGCAGACTCCTGGGAGCCCACCTCCCCATACCTTGCTCTCCTTGAAGCGATCCTCCTCCTGGGTGGCTGGGATGATCTTGAGGGTAATGGATCCCTGCGACTGGGCCTGAAAGGAGAGGAAGCAGAGGCCTATCGCCTTCCAAGCTGAACCCTCCATGAGTTCATTCCATGATCAGGTCTAAGAACCGACATTCAGAATAAGCTGTGGCCCACACTTAGAGGATGGCACCCTGGTTAAATTAACTAAAGCAAGACTCAGAAATCAAGTATCTGCCTTTTCATGGGAAAAAGGGGTAGATTTTAAATGAGAATCCAAGGATAGGATGTGTATTGACTCCTGGCTTTCCATTACTCCTGACCTCTGAACCCCTGAGAGCTGCTCTGCTTGCTTATCTCCTGGCAATCTTAACATTAACCTACTTCAGTTTCGTTCGCCTCCCTCCCACCTGATTTGGAGCTGTTCCCCGATTAGTACTTCCCTCCTTGTTGCCATCCTCCCCAGCAGCACTGATCTCAGGCTACTCCCACCTTTCTGGAAGGTCCCCTTCCCTCCACAGACCCTGAGGGAAGAACACTGTCAGACCATGAAGGCACAGCCCACTAGCCTGTCTTCCACTCCCACATCACCAGTGGGAAGGCCCAGACCTTCATTGTAGAACAGACATGTCCAATCCACAGTGCACAGGCCACTCGCCACCCAGGACAGCGATAGTAATGCAGCCCCACAAAATATTTTAACATCATATGGTTTTTAGCATTTATTTTCGTGACACTCCTTATTATATATATGAAGTAACATATTATATAATTAACATGTGGCCCAAAACAATTCCTCTTTACTCACTGTGGCCGAGGAAAGCCAAAGGTTGGACATCCATGCTCTAGAACTTGAGGAGGTTGGCACTCACAACCAGGGGAAGGGACACTAGGGCAAAAAACTGAAGGGCCAGCCTGCTTCTGTGTTGCCCATAAAGGACCTTCAAGGATGGGTCTCTTCTCACCCTCTCATTCTGTTTCTGTCCCCAAACCCTCAGAAGTTAGCCAAGGGTATCATGTGGGCGGAGGATGCCTGAGGCTAAAAGGGACTGAGCTTCTCATAATTTCCATTCTGACCCAAACTCTGCAGAAAGGAATGGGGAGGTCATTTCACCTCTAAAATCTCCTTACAGTGATGAAGGGCTTTTTTTCCTGATGTTTATGTGCTAATGACAACCACACATTGGCTGAGAAACAATCTCTGAAAGCTCTACTGTATAGGAATGGTAATTGAAACTCCAATGCCTGGTGACTTGTCCAAGGGTGCACAGCTAGAAAGTGACATAACCAGGATTCAAATCCAGGACCCAGGAGGGGTATGAGGAAAAGGATCTGGGTGGAGAGGATGCTGTGCTAAAGATAGTCTAAGAGATGCAGGAGGACGGCAAGCTCCAGTCCTACTGTCCCCCACCCCACATCCCTGGCACATTATATGACCACTTTGCCAGGCACCTCCTTATGAAACAGTGAGGCTAAGCTGAGCCTGAATCTGCCACAGCTCTGGGAAGTCCCCTGCTCTGGGTCTCTGAAGACCCCCCACCTCCCAGCATCCAGGCAGCACTGACCAGAATCTGGCTGATCTCATCAGGCCGCTTGTGCAGGACTGTGATCCCGTTCACCTCTCGGAGCTCGTCACCAACATGCACCAGGCCTAGGAGACACAGGGACTGATCATCAGGATGGGAAGGAGGTTGGCCCTGGAGCTCTGGGCAGAGGAACCCACCACAGAACAGTCTAAGGTCTAAAGATGGCGGGTGAGGCTGGAAGGCACTATGCCCTCCTGCGTGCTGGGCACGCACTTGGCATCATAGTCACACCATCACCTGGGGAGGCCTCTGATCACAAGCTGGTAGCTGACAGCCAGGAAGATGCAGCAGCTGCCCAAGGCCATGCTGCTATGAAACAATGGAGCAAGGTCACAGACACAGTGGTTTTGGAATAAAAGTTGCTTTCCTTCTGCTTTACTGCTGTGCTTCCTTAAAAGTATCATAAACTCTTCACTCTCCTGGGCTACAGACACTCTAAGAATGGTCTTAAATCTTAATAAGGAAACTTAAAGGCACCAGTGAAGATGTCATTAATAGTCTATTGGATATACATAGAGAGAGGGGGAGGGGGGGAGAGAGAGAGAGAGAGAGAGAGAGAGAGAGACCTTGCCATGTTCCCCAGGCTGGTCTTGAACTCTTGGCCTCAAGGAATTCTCCTGCTTCAGCCTCCTAAGTAGCTGGAACTACAGGCACCTGCCATCATGCCCAGCATTTGGCCTCTGCTTCACTGACAAGTGTCCCTGCATATGTGGGTCCTATTTGCTGTTCCCAGTGGACACTGGGCCAGTAGCAGCAGCAGCACTGGAGAAGGGTCAGAAGTTATCAAGGTGCTATGGGGCTTGTTAATGTTTGGAAAGATTTCTCCACAATGATCCCTCAGATTTTGAGGGTAACCTCTCCCTACCCCAGGAGATTTGCCTGCCAGCTTAACAGTTCTTCCACACACCAGTGATTCTCAAACCGTTTTCCACCCAAACTAATCCAGGACATGAACACCCTCCTCTCCATAAGAACAGCTTGACAAGGCAACTGGCAGGGGCAGGGCATCGTCACTACCCCAAGTTAGGAATGTCCTGGCAAGCCCATGCTATATGCTTAACTATCACAGCCCTCAGGCTAAGCCAGTGAAGGAACCCTTTCCTGATCACCCCAGAAGGACTCCAGGCCTGTTATGTCTTCAATTAAATTTTGTTGACCTGAGACAAGGAGGAAAGGGAGCCCTGGGAGCAACTCGGGAGGGCTCTGAGACAATGGCTATCATTTCATCCAGCCTGGCATTGCACTGCTGTTACTTACCACTCCGGTCTGCCGCACCCCCTCGCATGATCCTGGCCACCACAACAGCCCCGGAGTGTTCATCCCGCCGGATGGTGGCACCCTGCATCAGAGACAAGAACAGGCAGGCTCCTACAAGGCAGCCTCACTCCTAGACCCCAACTTTCTGGCCCCAACACTGCCTCCTCCAGCCTTCTCTCTACCACCCCAGAGGATGGACCAGTGGGGACCTTCCAAAGGCTGAAGATGTGATAAAACAAACATCTCTCATTAGTTTACCTTTGTGCTTTACAGTTTACAAAGCACAATAACCCAGTCATGTTCTACAAGAGGGACTGGGGCTCAGAAAAAGTTAAACATCCTCAAGGTCACCCTAATGGAGAGGTGGAAAGTTTTTTGTGATGCTGAATCCAGTGCTTTCTCTAACATAGCCCTGGCCACTGGCAGAGGCATTTAATAATGAGGACAGTATGTGCTAGCAAATTCTCAGCCTGCCTCAAGCCAATCACAGTGTTCCTGAGCCTTCTGTTGTTGTCAAAAGGAACCAATTATGCTCCTGCCAGAGCTTCAGGACCAGGACTTGGCCCATGAAGCACAGCAGAGATGACGTCTGGGATGAGAAAGGCACTCATGAGCCCTTGCCTTCCTGCACCAGGTGAGTGGGATCGTGCCAGAGCAGCAATGAGGTTGAGAGCTGAGCTCTGCAGTTGGATATCTCTGGGTTTGAATCCAGCTCTGCAATTGACTAAAAGCATGTGGCCTTATCAAGGAAGTCCCTTATGCTCTCTGAGCCTGTTTTCTCCAGGGTTATGAAGGGCATATTACCCTCAGGGTTGTGATAAAGATCCCATCAAGGAATGTGTACAAGACACTAAGTACACAGTGAGTGCTCGACAAATGTTAACCACTTGTGATTGACTGTACCTGCAAACACATTTGCACACTTATTACAAACTTCATTTGTGTCACCAATTTGAAGTACAGAAGGTAAATACTGCTGGCAAGAGAGGCCAGCAGTGGCTACTAAGCACCCAATCTTGGGCTCCTTGTCCCAAGGCCTGCAGACCATTATCTCTGTGCATAACTTATCCATCTCTGAACTGCCAGCCCCCACCATGATGCTTACACAGGAGGGCTACCAGCATGTGTGCCAAATCTGTGGCTGACAGCCCCGTTCCACAGGTAAGGAAACAGAGGCAAAGGAGAGGTACGCCTCTATTTGCAGACCTGGCTCATCACAGGTCAGCTGATGAAGAGCGAAACCAGAGAATGTCAGCTGTGGGCAATCCTCAGCTCTCTGGACTTCACCACTACCCTCTATCTCATAAACACTCTGCCCCTTTGCTCAGTCAGTAGTGCTGAACCCAGGCACAAAATAATCATCTGCCAGCTCAGGAAGAGAAAGGACCGGCAAACTTTATTTATTTTATTTTTGCAGTACTGGGGTGTTGAACCCAGGGCCTCACCCATGCCAGGCAAGTGCTCTGCCACTGAGGTACATCCCCGGCCCCTTTTGTTTTTCATTTTGTGATAGGGTCTTGCTAAGTTGTACAGGCTGCCTCTGGCCTCAAATCTGTGATCCTCCTGCCTCAGCCTTCCGAGTCACTGGGATTACAGGTGTGCACCATGATGCTGGCTCAAAGTTCTTCTATAAAGGACCAAATATAAATATCTTAGGCTCAGCCATAGAGTCTCTGTTGCCACTCCTCAACTTATTATGATCCATGTAGGCATGGCCATGTGTCAAAAAAAAAAATCTTTTAAAAATAAGCTGTGGGCTGCATTTAGCCCTTGGGCTGAGTTTCAACTTCTGGCTTGGAGCATGATGATCGTGGCCACCCCATGCAGCTGTGCTGGTTGTTTACTGCACAAAGAGGGTTGGCCACAGTTGTGGGCTGCTGTATCCACTCAGGGAATGGGGTGCTCTGCACATAAACATGCTGCAGAGACAAGCAACAGCCCTGACAAAGCAGCCACCACTCGCCCTGAAGACTTCAGAGGGTCCCTGTGCAGTATTCTGGCCAGGGTAAGATGCAGGGGAAGGGTGAGGAAGTCAGGTGGGTACCACATACCAGGGGTTCCTTGTTCTTCACCAAGCGGACAATCTTCACTGATTCCTCATCAAAATCTTCACTGATATTATCAGGCAAAGGGGGAAGAACAGGGTCAAAATTCTTCTGGGCAACCGTGTCATGTACCATGAGCACAGCCTGAGAAAGCCAGAGAAAAGAAGGGCTTGCCTCACAGCCCACAAGGTTAGGGAACCTTGGCCATGCAGGGGTGGAAGGGTCTCAGATCTCACACCAGAGAAAGCACCTCAGCAAATACAGGTGCCCAGGATTGAGGATCCCTCAAGGAAGGCTCCTCCGCTCACTCTCAGGACTGAGTGCCTCAACCCCCACCCCCCATCCTCTTATCTCCCCATCCTGGGAGCCACAGCTGCACAGGCGGGTGTGGCCATGGGTGGGCTGGGGCTCCAGAGTGAGTACCCTGAGGTGTGGGGTGGACAGCAGCTGCAGCAGCTCCCTCTCATCACTGTGCACTGAGGCAGACTGCAGCTCCTCCATCACCTGGAAGGGAAGGAGATGATGCCTCAGCAGGCTGAGCTGCCCCTGACTCAAGTTTGCTGGAGTCCTTTGGGGAAATCCCTCTTCCCTGCGCCTCAGACCCAAGGGCCCTCCCAAGAACCGCCATAGCACCCAGGGTTACGTCATACCTCCAGCCACCCCAGGACTGACGGAGGCTTGGGGAAATCATGCCAGGGATCAGAAGTGCTCAAGCAAGTTTACAGGGTAATCCTACTAAGGACTGACTTAGTAAGTCCCTACTGTGTGCTGTTGCTTTATATGGGCCTTCTCAACTTGACCCTGGCAACAAATATATGCAGTGGGTAGGATGATTTTGCCATTTAACAGATGAGAATCCTGTTGCCCAGAGAGCTTAAATATCTTGCCCAAGGTCATAAAGCTCACCAGAGGGCACAGCCAGTATTTGAACCTGGCCTTTTCCTGGCTACACTGTCTCTGCCCCCATCACCTCTTCATGATAAAGGAAATGGGGCTGAGAGGTTGATTGATTTGGTTAAGGTCACAGAACTAGTGATGAAAGAGGTGCTGAGTCTGGGATCTGGGCAAACTAACTTGCTCCTGATCATACTGCAGAGAGGAGAAAGGGACAGAGGGCTGCACCACAGGAGAGGACCAGGCCACCGCCCAGACTCAGATGAGCTATTCAGGAGCTGATCTTCATCATTAATGGGAACAGCTCTTCCCTAACCATGTGACACAGAGCACAGGGTCCACAAGGAATCAAGACGCATTCTTTCAAAAGAATAAGAATCCAGGCCAATAAGTGGGGACACTCTGCAAGTCCCCTGCTTCATGTCGGCCTCCCAAAGCACAGACATGAAGTGCTTATTTGACCTGTTCCCAAGGCCAGTCCTGACAACAGCTGGGGAACTGCTGATCCTGTCCAATGCTCTCATTTTACAGCTGAGAGAACAGGTTGTGTTGTCCATGACACACAATAAGTGGGCATCACTACTCTCCTGACCCAGTCCAAGGCTCAGGAAGTCCTCCCTGCCTGTCAGGAAGCCTAGGGAGGAGGAGGAGAAGAAGAAGGAAAAGCCAGAGATGCCTCTTCAACTTTGGGCTCCTGACTCCTGATGTCCCCAGGCCAAGCAATGGTGACAAAGCAAGATGAAGAAGTCCCACAGGGTGAGGAATGGGGCAGCACCATAAGAAAACAAAACGGTGACTTACATCCTCCGCTAGGGCCACAGCACTGTGCAGGACTGGGGTTGGACTCTGCCTCTCATAATAGCGTAGCTTCTCATGAATCTGCAAAGACACCTGATTTCCGGTTTACCCTGGACATGACACACCCCACCCATGCCTATGGGGACACCTATGGCTGCAGGCTGGGTCACCCACAGGGCAGAGTAAGAGAAAACCCTGCCTAGTGGGATAGTGAAGACTTCCTGGAGCAGGGGGATGGCTCTGATAGCCACACAGCTAGGAAGAGCCTTCCCTAGGGAGGTGGGTGGAAGCAGGCCTTCACCTTCATCAGGTAACTGAGGCTTTTCTCACTGAACACATCCCGCAGGAAGCCCATCTCCTCCCTGTGATTGGAGTCAGGCCTGAGCTGAGAAGTCAGCAACGCCAGGGTTTCATGCAAACCTGTGGATGGAGCAAGAAAAGCAAGGTCCAGCAAATACAGCGGAGACTTCCAGCCCAGGGCACCATATGTGGACTTTCAAACAGCACTGCAGCACTGCTCTGAGAATATTCTCCCCCCAGGCTCTTGTCCACAAGGTTGGCAGGCAGGACAGCCTCTAGAGGCAATGCCAGCAACTGCCTGGTGTCTTTCCAGCCCTTGGCAGCCAAGCTGGCTGCTGTCTTCAGGACTGTGGCTCCCCTAGGTAGGGTGGAGGCACTCACCGGAGTCCTCCGACAGCACTGGCATGCCTGTGCCCGTCAGGTACAGAGCTCTACCTGCAGACTGCGGGAGAGAGAAGCACATTCACTCAACAATGATCCCACATCACCTAGGTCTGTCTATGACCAATTTAGGGATAAGAGGGATGAGAATGAAAACTCTTTGCTCACTTTTTTTCAGAGAAAAAGGAAAGAAAACTAAGATTTATTGAGTATCCTCAATATGCCAAGACATACTTAATATTCTGAAGGTGCACAAAGCCCTGAGAAATGGATACTAATGTTCCCATTTTACTGATGTAGAAATAGAGAAGTTTAGTAAATAGGGTAACTTTTGGGCCAGAGTCCATACCCCAATTGGTTCTTCCAGGCCAAGGGCCAAGTGGTCCTGCCTGACCAGGTGATCTCACCTCAGCATTCCCCCTCCCTTACCACCTTCCCTGCCCGGCACCCCTTCAACAAGTACCTGCCTAGGTCTACAAGCCCCTCTTCCCCCATCCCACCCCAAGTCCCCAACGCAAAGGGAGACTCCGGAATGGAGTGCAGAGAGGAGATGGAGAAATGAGAGTCGGGTTTCCACTCTGCACCAAGAGGGGCACCCTATCTCAAGAGCCCCCCCCCACACACACACACCACCAACACCAAGGTGCTCTGAAGCACGTGGAACCTCAAAAAAGTCCTCCTTCAGAAGAGGACAAGGAGAGAGTCACGATTCATTCATTCGGCAAACATGGAGCCAGCCCACTGCGCTGAGCACACCAGTGACATTAACAGGCAGAAGAATGGTACCCAGGCCCTCCAGCCCCCGCCCCCCACTCCGGACTCACCCGCTGGCGGTTTCCAGCTGTGCGCGCCCCCCTCCCTCAGGCTGCGGAAGGAACCTGTGGGGTCAACAGGGCGCGCGAATGGAAAAGGGAGAGGCGGAACTCGGGGGGACTCTCGGAGGGCGGTCCGGGAGGGTGCGGAGCGACGGGGATGGAGCGGGGCGCACCAGGAGGAGGGACCGGGACCGCGGGCCGGCGACCGAGCCCCGCGCTGGGGCCCGGTGGGCCGCAAAGCCGTCGCGCACACGAGGGGCGGCTCTCCGCTCCGCCTCCGGCCGCGACGCCCCCTCTCTTGTCTGTTGCCTGTGCCGCTTCTTACCTCGTCGCGCCGGGGTCTCGGTTCAGTGACCGCGAGCCGCACGGGAGCCCGGAGCCTCGGCCGCCGCTGGCTCCGCCTCCGCCGGCCCCTCCCTGCCGCGGCCGCGCGGGGCGGGGGCGGAGAGTGGGCGGAGGGCGGAGCGCGGCCGCCCCGGGCGTCTGGCGGCGCGGCCCAGCGGTCCGGGCTCGGCTCGCAGCTTCGGACCCCTCCCCTCTCTCCGCCACGAGCTGGGAGGATCCTCCGCCCCGCGCGCCGCCAAGCTCCCCCTCCCTCCCCGCAGCCCGCACGCGCCCCACGCGCCGCGAGTGGGAGGGTGGACACTTGCTCCACCGAGCATCTGATTTTGCAAACATGTATTGAGCGCCCTCCAAGTGCCAGGCGCTGTGCCAGGGGTTGGGGCTTCAAAGACGGGAAGGCAGCGAGCCTGGATTGGAAGAACTCCCAAGTCGTGGCGGGGGACCAGTCAGAAGCTAGGGCAACTCGCTATAACAATGCAACGTGCTGGGAAAGATTTATCGGTGCACGCTGCCTTGGGGGCGAGGAGAAGGGAGGGAGCAGTCCAATTGGGAAGAAGACAGGCTGGATTCTGCCGGCGTGTAAGGGGGTGGAGCTGCGTGGACAAACGACTAGTGTCCATTTGTTTCTCCTGGGGAATGAGCTCCAACGATCACTGACTTCTATTGTGCTGCCTCTATGCTCCAGGTACTCCTCAGACGACTTAACACCCCATTAGTCTCTCAGAGAGATCGGTATTACTTCGGTGATGCAATTGAGGAAACTGTGTGGAAGGATGTATATGCAGGAGAGGGCAGGAACTGCTAGGATGAGTAAGCAGGTGGTTGTGGAGAGTGAGGAGTGGAGCTACTGGGTTCATCCTATCCCCTCAACCCTAGCCACAAAGACCATGACAGGACAACTGGGAGGGATAGACCTAGAGGTCTATCTGGGGTAAGCTGAGCATATCTCAAAGAGGAAATGAGTCCACAGGTACCCGCAGCCTGCAGGGCATGAAGAAGCTGTGAGAGGCAGCAGATGTCATGAAAACATTTCCCCTCATTCCGCAACAATTATCTACACCAGTAGATTCTCAAATGTGTGGGCCCAGAATACTGTCAGATTCTGCATTTCTGACTAGCTCCCAGGGGATGTGATGCTGCTGGACTACAGACAACCCTTAGAGTGGAAAAAGACTACACAGATTTTTACCTGGGGAGCATAGTTTTGGAGTTGTTCAGAACCATCTGATTAATTTTTGGTTAAGGGCACCAGCAAATGGTAGTGGCACAACTGGGGGTGGGGGTGAGAGAGAAGGGACTCAATTCCTACCTCATGCCATATACAAAATTCAACTTAATAGGTATCATAGATCTAAGTTAACTGATAAAACTACTAGAAGGAAACAAGAGAATATATTTTCCGTCTTGGGGTAGGCACAGATTTCTTAGAAAGGATACAAGAAATATGGACCCTAAAAATAATTGCTAAATGAGTGTTATAAAGAATTTTAATGTGTGCTCATGTGCTCATCCAAAAACAGTTATCAAGAAAATAAACAAGTAAGCCACAGATCGGGAAGAAATACTCACAAGATATGTATCTGACAATAGACTTATACTCAGAATAAAGAGCTCCTGCAACTCAATAATAATTTTAAAAAACAACCAAAAAGTGGACAAAAGATAGGAACATACATTTCACCCAAGAAGATATACAAATAACATGCGGAAATGCTCATGCAACATCATTTGTCATCAAGGAAATGCAAAACCTGTCTTAGTTTCTCCTTCCATAACAAAATACCATGAACTAATTATTTTATAAATAATAGATATTTATTGCCTACAGTTCTAGAAGCTGGAAGTGCAACATGAAGGTGCTGGCAGGTTCGGTGTCTGATGAGGGCTTGTTCCATAAAGATGATGCTATGTAGTTGTCCTCACATAGCAGACAAGATAGAAGGGTATAAAGGGATGAACATTGTGTCCTCACATGGTGGAAGGGGTCAAGGGACTAGAGTGAGCCCTATAACTTCTTTTATAAGAGCCTTAATCCTAGTCAGGTAAGTGAATGTGAAGTGGTGTGAGAAAATCGAAAGTACTTTAAGAGACTCAGGAGTTGAGTAAAATAAAAAATGTATCGCGATAGCAAGGTCAGCCCACAGAAACGAGTCTTCTCAAGATTGACCCTGAAGCCCAGTTCTCCTGGGGTTATATAGTTTACAAGGTGGGGGCTGTCAGTTGGAACCACATGTGCACAGCCTGCATTATCATCTGTAGGTGAGTTAACCTAGTTACTATGGAAATAAGCAGGTAACATCTACATGATACAAGAAATCGGGAAGCAGATTACAGGGCAGAGAGTACATTCAATAGACTGAGTTTAGCAGTTGTAAGAAGTTGGGAAGCAGATTACAGGGCAGGGAGGACATACAGTAGACTGAGTTTACAGTTGTAAGAAATCTGGAAGTGGATTACAGGGCAGAGGCAGGCAGATAAGAAGCAAGGAGATGGGAGGTGACCTACAGGATGGAATGTATAAGTTTTAAGCAAGGAACATTAAGTTCTAGTAATTACATTTTAAGCAAACATTATAACACTTTAACTTTTGACTTAAATTTTTTCTCAAAAAATGGATAAATAAATTGTAATATATACATATATGTAATAATATATTTACTCACCAATAAAAATAAACTACTTCTCAAGACTCATCCCTACTATGCAACAACATGGATGAATAGCAAAATGTATTAGACCGAATGAAAGAAAACAAGTGCAAAAAAGTACATGTTGTATGATTCCTGGAGTGTCATAATCTTGACACATCACTATACTAAGAGGCCTCGACTCAAGTGATCCAGAAACCCACTTTATTAGCAGTATTAGTATACAAATTACCAAAATTATCCCAGCAAAGAGGGAAAATACTAATAGAGCAATTTCAATAGAGTTGAACTGTCAAAGAACTGCTCCCTAAAAAAGCACCAGGCCCTGGTAGTCCTGTAGGAGAAACTCTGAACATTTAAAGAACACTTATCTCTAACTCTTCTAGAGCATATAAACAAAAGGAAGTCTTCAAAATTATTTCCATGATAGCATAAAAACATTTAATAATAAAACCTGTTCAGAAGAAGGGGCAGGAGGAGGAGGAGAAGAAAAAGAAGGAGAAAAAGAAGAAAAGGAGAAACAAGAGGAGGAAGAGAGGGAGAGGAAGAAAAAGGAAGAACAAAGAGGAGGAGGAAGAGGAGGAGAAGAAGGAAAAAGAGGAGGAGGGGGAGGAGTGGAACAAGCTGCCACTGCCAAATTGGGCATGGTGGATCATGCCTGTAGTCCCACCACTTGGGTGGTTGGGGCAAGAGTATTGCAAGTTTGGGGCCAGTCTGGGCTACACAGCAAGACCCTGTCAAAACTAACAAACCTACAAATAA